>CM076186.1:65024173-65624173 GCA_038277355.1 Encarsia formosa | reverse complement strand
CGCTCACTTGAAATATTTTCATCCGATTCATACTCATCATCATCATTATCTCTCTCATTAATTTTTTTGAGAGGGTACACCTAATGACAGAGTTACATTTTACACTTGGATGGAAGCATCCTTAGTTAAGTTATTAGTATAGATAGATTATTATACATAAATAAAACCTCATAATAGGCGAGTTGGGTAAGATTAGAAGCAATTGTTAAATTAATTCAATCTCGTAACATTAATAAATTGGATTTTAAATTGAATGGATTTTTTTCTAATTTATTTATTAGTATGTATGTGATTTCCTTACCTAATTGATTTGATTGAAATTTCAGTGAATTTTTCTTTTATTTCCATGAGAATGATTAAGTGAGTTTTTTTTTTTTGAATTAGATTTATCAGTATTTCATTTTTGACTTAACCATCAGTGTAGTGTTGACACTAGCAAACTCGACACACGCTTTTGCTTGCTTATTTCAGTGCAAGTCTCCAGATTTATTGGCATACCTTTGTCCTAGTTTATTTATTTGGAACTTGAAATTCGATTTTTTAATACCGCGAGTAAGCACGGGCGTTATTTTGCGGGTGTGTTATTGACCATCGTAAAAGTCAACCCAAACTGGGAAAGGTACCCAGTGGAAATTAGAAGGTAGTCGCGGCAAAATTAATTTATGTTGCCGACTCACTGACTAATGTGCTGGGGTATCTCAATTTGGGAGCACATTCTTTTTAAATTATTTTTTTTTACTTTGAAGAAAAATAACGCAACATAAATTGGCGATCCTGCTAGGATGAAAAACGTGGGTTTTTCTGAGGCGTGAAATATACAGATTGTATCAGAAAAGGGAGGAAATATTTTTTTTATTATCTGCATTATTTCATTTAAGAGCCTCAATTTTAATTCAGTTTGGACAGAAATTTCAGCTGTAGAATTTATAGGAAAACAAAGTAAGAATGCTCCGTTTCAATGGAATGTTGTTTTTATGTAAGCCAGCTGAGAACGCGTCGAGTTGCAAAACCTTTTGTTTGATAGAATTCAAGGTTTTGTGTCACATACTACGTTGGGTGTTGTGAATTTTGATTCTACTTTTGTTTATAAATTTTGAATTTCGATACGGTTTTAGAAAAAACACCACATACCTAGCGTATAACAGGTGACAGTTCGAAAGGTCCTGTTGTACAAAGTGATTTAAATCCAAGTATTTCAAGGGAAGGTTAAGATAGAATTGTTTTCTTTTTTTTTTGCGGGATTGTGTTTGAATAATTTTTCATGAATTTCATTCTAGTTCTACTATCATTCAATTGAGTCTTAGCTAGCCGAATTTCGCGCATAAACTTATAAGCCTTGATACGTGATTATCTTATTCGGTTCTCACATTTGAACTCCAACATGAGTCCGAAGAATAGTAAAAGTAAGAAGGGTGGCAAAAGTGCCGGTGAGCAACAAGCCACACGACACTCCAAGCGATTAATTCAAGCAAGCGCCGCGGGTCAACCTTCTGACGTAATTGGGGAACAAACGACTAACTCGGTGCGTACTATGTCGGATTTGAGCGCTCACGATGGTATTTGGGCAGGGTTTAATGCCGGGATGAAAGATTCGAAGAGGCATTCGAGTGAGATTGACCTAATAGTAACAGCGAGAATAAACGGTCTACAACTTCACTGTCAGGTGCATTCGCGAGAAGTAAAGGTGGAAGTGATAATAAAGTTAGAAAGGCTGTCGCGAATTTAGACATGCCATTGAGCAAAAATTCAGGCCGAAGCATTTTAAAATATTTAGAAATTATAGCAAACCTAATGAATTTTCAAAAGATAAAGTAAGGTTGATTTTAAAGAAAAATTTTTATCCGCGAAATGGAAGTAATACTTTTATCACCTCAATTTTTGATTGCCCGAGAGACGATCTTATGCGGGATGAAGGGTCGGAAAATATGGTAATTAAAAACAAAGTTAATTGTCCCAAGATGGATATTAAAATCAATGGGGTAGTTTTTCGAGCTTTGATAGACACAGCAAGTAAAATTACCTGTATTTCCAACGAAATTTTGCTGAAGTTTGATGACGTTTTTAAAAATTGTTCAAAATTTCCGGTAGTGGGTTTGAAAGCTATTGGTTTTTCAGGGTAAAAGACTATAAAATTAAAAACGCAGTTTATGACTGAGTGTCAAATTGGGAAAGCAACCGCGAACATACAGGTCATGGTGGTACCACGTCTGGTAAGGGATTTTATTCTCGGTATCGATTCTTTGAAGGTTTTTCAAATGAGTGTAATTACTCACAATGACTCGATACATGTCGGGCTTTCGGATGAAAATCTATTTATCGGTGAAGGATCAAATCCTAACCTACTGCAGGTGGTACCTTGTAATAATTATTCGATTAATATTACCGAGCTTGACGTGGATAAAAAACTCAAAGCGGTAGAGGGCGTGACTGTTAATACTAAAGAAACGTTGCGCAGTTTAATTTTAAGTTTCCATGATATTTTAAGTGATAAGCCAGGGAGATTTAGAAATTTCGAATACAAATTTACTATTTTGGATGAAACCCCATTTTTTTCAAAACCATACCCGATTCCGTTTCAGCATCGTGAGGCTGTAGATCGGGAAATCAAGAGGATGTTGGATATGAGTATTATTGAGAAATCGTACACACCGTACATTAACCCATTGGTTATTGTCGTTAAAAAGGATGGGTCTGTACGAATTTGTTTAGACGCTCGGGATTTAAATAAACGGTTACAGAAAGACCATGCGGGTCCTGAGGCCATGGAGACCGTCTTTAAACGTTTCACAAGAGGGGGCGTGTCTTCTTCCATAGATTTGACTGCATCCTTTTGGCAGGTCCCACGAGCCAAGGAGAGCCGGAAGTACACGGGTTTCATTTATAAGGGTAGGGTGTACCAATTTTGTGTAATACCTTACGCTCGTTTAGCTCATGAGTCTGTACCATTAATGGGATTATTAAAAAAAGGGGTTAAATATTGTTGGACATCGGTACATAATGACGCATTTAAAAGATTAAAGGAGCTGTTTGTCGAAAATGCTTTTATATATCATCCGGTGAAAACTTTACCATTTTTTTTTCACGCCGACGCTTCGGATAAAGCACTTGGTGCTGTGTTAACACAGATTGACGAAAATGGGGAGGAGAGAATAATTTGTCTATTAAGCCGCGTTTTACGTGACCATGAGACGAACTATTGTACTTCCGAGCTCGAGTTATTGGCGATAGTTTGGGCACTTGATAAATTCAGAACTTTTCTTATCGGATCCGATTTGACGGTCTACTCGGATAACCAAGCTCTCGAGTATTTATTTACTTGTCGTTTTTTGAATAAAAGAATGTCACGGTGAAAAATCTGTATAGCGGATTATAGTCCTAAAATAAAACACATACCTGGGAAAAAGAACGTTATTGCGGATACATTGTCGCGAATATGTTGGGAGGACACCAAAAGGTACGAAGAAGCCCTAATTGCATCCGTTTTCCTCCAAAAACCTGACCCAATAATTTCCAAATCCTTGAAGGATATTCGAAACGTTCAAAATAACGATACTAAAATATCTAAAATTATTACTAACATAAGGAAAAATAAAGTTGTTCCTACCCAGCTGAAAAAATCCATATGGGAATCCGTAAGGAAACCCGTACGGGGACCCATAAGGGTTCCTGTAAAGGATCCCATACGGGTTTCCAATACTGATATTTGGTCAGGGTTTCCGTACGGGTTTCCACACGGGTTTTTTTTTTTTTTTTTTTCAATTTTATTTTCACACTATTTTTTTATTTATTTAATATTATTATTAGATATTGATATATTATTCTTTATAAGATTTAATTATTAATAATAAAATTATTTTGAGCAATTTTATCAAAGAAAAAAATTTTGTTCGACTGAGATTCGAACCCATGACCCCAGGCATCACAGGCAGACACTCTACCACCTGAGCCATTGAGCTAGCATGCATCAAGACCTCAATTAAACTTCTTTAACATACAACTTATTGTCGGTTAAGCCCTTTAATTTAGATGAAGCTTCGACAAAATTTGTTTTAGATTTAGATAATGTAATACAATTGCTCGTGTTTGCGCGCTGAGAGAGACTAGTTAAAAATCAAATATAAAACAGTTGTTAAAGTAGTTTAATTAAAGTCTTCGAGCAAGCTAGCTCAATGGCTCAGTTGGTAGAGTGTCTGCCTGCCATGCCTGGGGTCATGGGTTCGAATCTCAGTCAAACAAAATTTTTTTCTTCGATAATTTTATTCAAAATAATTTTATTATTAATAATTAAATCTTATAAAGAATAATATATCAATATCTAATAATACTATTAAATTAAATAAATAAAAAAATAGTGTGAAAATAAAATTAAATGAAAACAAAAAAAAACCCGTATGGATACCCGTACGGAAACCCTGACCAAATATCAATATCGGAAACCCGTATGGGGTCCTTTACGGGAACCCTTACGGGTCCCCGTACGGGCCCCCTTACGGATTTCCATATGGATTTTTTCAGCTGGGTAACACTAAAATGATTGACGGAATTTTGTATCAGGTGCATGGAAAACATCCTGACAGATTAATTTTACCAATTTGGCTCACTAAAATAATTTTAAGTAATACGCATGAAATTTATGGGCATACTAGTTATTTTAAATTAATAAGTATGTTTAATGAATCTTTTTACTGTAGGAAAGCTAATAAAATTGCAAGCCTACTAACACGTTGTTGTGATATTTGTCAACGGGACAATCACTACACCCAGCCTAACCGAAGTAATACATTTTGTATAGTATCCAAGGGACCACGCGAACTCGTTTCCATCGATTTTTTTGGTCCTCTGCCTACCTCGCGCGAGTCTTGGAGTCACGTACATCTTGTCAGTATTAGACGTTTTCTCTAAGTACATAAGAAAAAAAGTTATATTTACGGTGATTGGTTTTTAAAAAAGGAATCTAAATAAAAAATTATACGCCAAGTATGATCTTTAAAAAATACTTTTAAAAAAGTAATATTTACGGTGATTGGTTTTTTTAAAAGGAGTCTAAATAAAAAGTTATACGCTAAATATAATAATCTTTTTTTGAAAATGAATTAATGAAAGAAGTGAAATCAAAAAATTTATTACGGAAGACTTGAGGCCGAATTACTTATAATTTAAAAATAATTTTTAAATCATAAGTTTCTCTTCTAAAAGATGATTATATTATGTTGAATCACCTTCAATATACGTAAAGTTAACAATTTTTCAATTATAGCACATACATGGGAAAACAAATGCAAATTGCACACAACTCAAACACTTTTTAAAATTAAAAATTAAAATATGTTGTTAAGAAACACACTGAGCATTCAAAATATAATTTAAAAAATACAGGTATCACTGATTTTTTTCGAGATAATTTAGTTCAAAGAATATTAAATTTTTGCAGGTAAAGTATAGCCATACATTGTGATTTAGTTGATTTCTAACTTAATTACAACATATTCTAATTTCAAAAAATGTTTGAATTGTGTGCAATTTGCATGTGTTTTCCCATGTATGTGCTATAATTGAAAAATTGTTAACTTTACGTATATTGAAGGTGATTCAACATAATATGACAATCTTTTAGAAGAGAAATTATTTTTAAATAATAAGTAATTTGGCCTCAAGTCGTCCGTAATAAATTTTTTGATTTCACTTCTTTCATTAATTCATTTTCAAAAAAAGATTATTATTCTTAGCGTATAATTTTTTATTTAGATTCTTTTTTAAAAAACCAATCGCCGTAATTATTACTTTTTTAAAAGTATTTTTTAAAGATTTTATTGCGTAAATTCGGTACATATTTAAATGTATTTCCTTTTTGTCCACAAGTTCAAAAAACCAAACTCCATAAATAAATCATTAATATTGTTGAAATATGTCTTAATAAATTATTTCACGAACTTAACAAATTCTAAATAATTTAACAATACCTAAGATGTATTCAATTATTCTGATGTAAAACCACGACATAAACCAGAACCTATAAAAGTCCTAGGGAAATCAACTTTATATTAAAAAAAAAAAATTCAATTTAGTATTAACCTATTTTTTAAATGTACATTGCATAACTTTATTTGAATGTAAATTTACATTGAAGTGTAGCAAATACTCATTTGTAACCTTAAAATGATTAAAAAAAAGATAAAAATTTTCAATGATTGGTTCATGTTAACTTAGATATATCTAGTTCTTCTGTTTAAAATAACTTTTATATAATTTTATCATTATCCAGAAGCCATAAAAATCATAGACATAATTTATTGTTATGAACTACTTTTGAATTCGTTTTGCATACATAATAGATGGACAAACTAAATCCACTTTAAAAATAATGGAGCAAATGCTCATCCGTACTTTAAAAATCCATGCCAAATAGAATTCATAATTTTTGGTCCACTGGATACCTAGACCCAAAACTATCTATTTGTATTGTACTTTTTAATTCTTGTAAAAAAAAATTAACCAATTTTAAAATTTAAAATCACTTTGGCCGCATAACTTAAGCTTGCTTACAGAAAACAAAAAAGATAAAAGTTTTTAATAATTGATTCATGTCGTCTTGGATATATCTAGTTCTTTAGGTTTAAATTTCTTTTATATAAATTTTATCATTAGTCAGAACACATAAAAATCATAGACATAATTTACTGTTATGAAGTACTTTTGAATTCATTTTGCATACATAATTGATGGACAAACTAAATCAACTTTGAAAATAATGAAGCAAATGCTCATCTGTACTTTAAAAATCCATGCCAAATAGAATTCATAATTTCTGGTCCACTGGATACCTAGACCCAAAACTATCTATTTGTTTTGTACTTCTTAATTAATCAATTTTAAAACGTAAAATCACTTTGGCTGCATAACTTTTTCTTGCATACAGACAACAAAAAAGATAAAAATTTTTAAGTATCACCAGGTGCACCAGGTGTCCGCCCTGACCCCCCCGGAGTCCTTACTTCCTGGGGAAATCATCTCCAAGGCGTAATTAATACCAGGTGCACCGGGTGTACGCCCTAACCCCTCCGGAGTCCAAACTTCCTGAGGAAATCATCTCCAAGGCGTAAGTATCACCAGGTACACCAGGTGTTCAGCCTGACCTCTCCGGAGTTCAAACTTCCTGCGGAAATTATCTCCAAGGCGTAAGTATTACCAGGTGCACCAGGTATCCGCCCTGGCCCCTCCGGAGTCCAAACTTCCTGAGGAAATCATCTCCAAGGCGTAAGTATCACCAGGTGCACCAGGTGTTCAGCCTGACCCCTCCGGAGTCCAAACTTCCTGGGGAAATCATCTCCAAGGCGTCAGTATCACCAGGTGCACCAGGAATCCGCCCTGGCCCCTCCGGAGTCAAAACTTCCTGGGGAAATCATGTCCAGGTTGTAATCGCTATCCTATGCACTAGGTCTCCGCCCTGACTCCATAGGTGTTAAAATATTTAGCAAAAGAAAAAAAATTTGTTCAAGTCCATTGTACGTGTGCCACACGTGTGGCTACAGCAGGGCTGGTATTGTGTGAATAATATTTTAAAATTACATCAAAATGGATGAGAAAAATGTTTAACATAAGGAAAAAAAAAAAAAGAAAAATTTCAGAGTCAAGTTACGATACTGAACATATTTTTGTTAGTAATAAATGTTACAATTTAAAATAAAAAGGTTTAGGTAATAGCTCGCCAGAATCCCTATGCGTAAAGCATTGGCCTTCTGTCAAGAATCTGGCGATTAACCCTACTAAATTTCTGCCCAATTTCGCTAAATCTGCCCACTGTCTGGCAATATTCTGGCGGAAATTTCTCGCAGGGCATATTGGCAATATTAAAAATAAAATTTTTTCTGAATGAGTGTGTTTGTGTGTGTGTGTGTGTCAGGTTGAACTTGCAAATTAATTTTTTATAATCCACCCAACTTGCAAATTGCAAAAGGTGCAATTGCAGCACATAATGTCATTGTCATACGTATTATTGCTTAATTTCATAGAATCATCATAGAAATGTATATGCTCTGACCCAATACACTTGAACTGTTAAAGTTTTGTAATCCTACCCTTTTTCAAAAATAAACTTGATGTCTAAAAGTTTTGTAATCCCACCTTTTTTCTAAAATAAACTTGATGTCTGACAATGAATTTTAATTTTGATTGTAACTGTTACATTCACTCAGGGTATTATGATAAGTATATTTAAGTCAACATGAATCAATTATTAAAAATTTTTATCTTTTTTGTTGTCTGTATGCAAGCAAAAGTTATGCGGCCAAAGTGATTTTACATTTTAAAATTGGTTAATTAAGAAGTACAAAAGAAATAGATAGTTTTGGGTCTAGGTATCCAGTGGACCAGAAATTATGAATTCTATTTGGCATGGATTTTTAAAGTACAGATGAGCATTTGCTTCATTATTTTCAAAGTGGATTTAGTTTGTCCATCAATTATGTATGCAAAATGAATTCAAAAGTACTTCATAACAGTAAATTATGTCTATGATTTTTATGTGTTCTGACTAATGATAAAATTTATATAAAAGAAATTTAAACCTAAAGAACTAGATATATCCAAGTCAACATGAATCAATTTTTTAAAATTTTTATCTTTTTTGTTTATTGTAAGCAAGCTTAAGTTATGCGGCCAAAGTGATTTTAAATTTTAAAATTGGTTGATTTTTTTTTACAAGAATTAAAAAGTACAATACAAATAGATAGTTTTGGGTCTAGGTATCCAGTGGACCAAAAATTATGAATTCTATTTGGCATGGATTTTTAAAGTACGGATGAGCATTTGCTCCATTATTTTTAAATTGGATTTAGTTTGTCCATCTATTATATATATGCAAAACGAATTCAAAAGTAGTTCATAACAATAAATTATGTCTATGATTTTTATGGGTTCTGGATAATGTTAAAATTATATAAAAGTTATTTTAAACAGAAGAACTAGATATATCTAAGTTAACATGAACCAATCATTGAAAATTTTTATCTTTTTTTTAATCATTTTAAGGTTATAAATGAGTATTTGCTACATTTCAATGTAAATTTACATTAAAATAAAGTTATGCAATGTACATTTAAAAAATAGGTAAATACTAAATTGATTTTTTTGTTTAACATATAATATTGATTTCCCTAGGACTTTTATAGGTTCTGGTTTATGTCATGGTTTTACATCAGAATAATTGAATATATCTTAGTTATTGTTAAATTATTTAGAATTTGTTAAGTTCGTGAAATAATTTATTAAGACATATTTCAACAATATTAATGATTTATTTATGGAGTTGGGTTTTTTGAACTTGTGGACAAAAAGGAAATACATTTAAATAATTACCGAATTTACGCAATAAAATCTTTAAAAAATACTTTTAAAAAAGTAATAATTACGGCGATTGGTTTTTTAAAAAGGAATCTAAATAAAAAAATTTTTTATAGGCTTATTTTATGAGATCGGAATAAGCCATCTAAAACGAATTTGTAGGCAAGTTATTGCGAAATAAAGTTTACACCAGCTCCAACAGGCCATAATTGAATATATCTTTCTCCGAAACTCAGCATACGTCTTTTGAAGCTCTTACTTAGAGTCGTCAACGAGTGACTGGTCCAATTTACGATCATTTTTTGATGAAATTAGGAACATGTCCGATTAAAAGTGTTGAATTATGTGAATATTCCAATATCATTTATATTATTATTTGAATACACGCCGTATAAGTGTCGTGTGCATAACTGCTATGCGCATGCGTGTGTTCTTAAGCTACTGACGAAGACCGACGGCGAAGACACTCTCTTCGTTCTGGTACTCGCGCGTACGGTCACGAAGTTATCGAAGCCAAGTATTTATTTTATCCAATAAAATTATAATAACTATTTTAACTATACTGAACCTTCATTTTACGATCCACGATCCCTTTATTTACAACATGGTAACCGCAAGCGTAGTTAAGTGAAAAATAAGTGCAGTTAAAAAGTAAGAAAAGGTTCGATTAGTAAAAACATGTGCTTGAAAATATTTTTACGAATAATTAGCTTCGAAGCTAAGTAAGTGAGAGGCGTGAAAAGCCTGTAGAAAAAATCAGTGCAAAAGGTTGATGCACGAGGATTTAATTTTGTGAAACCGCATGGTGCGTCGTGAGGTTAAGCGAGCGCATGGCGAAAAGTAAGGTTAAGCACATTTTGAGATTTTTTGAAAATCGAGTTTTGAATTAAATGAACGTAGCAAATGTTTAATTGGATAAAAGACAAAAAAAATAACAGTGAAGAGTCGAAATTTACGGAAATTTCTATTAGTAAAGAGAATAAAATCTATTTAAGAAAGAGATTTCTAAGAGGTTTAATTAATGTTTTGAAAGTAAATTTATACAGGCGAACCCCGGTATTCGCGGATTCGCTTATTCGCGGTTTATCTTTTGATGCATTGTTTCGGTATTCGCGGCCCCTGCCCCGCTTATTCGCGGTCGCACCGGACCACCATTCGAGCTGCACCTATATTCACTATCCTTATACCTTCGAAGAGTTTTAAATAAAATGTTAGTAGTTGTTAATCATGCACAATCTTTGGAAGATAACCCTAGAATGGAAGTGATCAAATTTTGGAAAAGTTTTTCAATTCTGGATTCTATCGAAGCAGCAGACGAGTCTTGGAAAGGAGTGAAAGCTTCAACGATTAACAAGGGTTGGAAAAAAATCTTGCCGGAAATGGTGGTATCAGAAGTGCCAACTCAGCCTGTCAATGAGGTCGTCCAAGAACTGATAACTGTTGCTAGAAATATCGGGGGAGACGGTTTTCAAGATGTTCAAGAGAATGAATTGCTTGAGCTCATTCAAAATGAAACTGAAGGCTTGTCTGTAGAAGAAGTAGAAGAAATGGTAGATCGAGAGGAAGCAGAAGAAGAATATGATGATGATGATGAAAATGCGCAACCTTCGAGTTTTACTGATAAATTGGTCGCTCAAATAATAAAATCCATTCGTGAAATTGTTGATGCAGCCGCACAGCATGATCCTATTGTGTCGAGGAGCTTGAAATTCAAACATGACTGCAATATCGCCTTGTCTTGTTACGAAGAATTATATAAAGATATTTTACGACGGGCAAAACAACCATTGCTAACAATATACTTCAATAAAATCGATTAAAAAAACCAATTTTATGTCTCAAATCTTAATTTTTTAATAAAATTTTTTCTCATTTTCAGAAACGCGGAACGTAACCCCCATTTTCCCATAACACTAATGCTTCCGTATCCGCGGATTCCGTATTCGCGGTACCTTGTTGGAACGTAACTACCGCGAATAGCGGGGTTCACCTGTATATAGAAGAGAGTATAAAATTAAAACTTAAAATGGCTAAATATGCAAAAGTCGACGATATCTCAATTCCTATTTTTAATGGGATTGATTATGAGAACTGGAAGTTCAGATTAATGGCTACATTGGATTATGAAGAGTATTTAGAAACAGCAGAACGAGAAAAAGAAGCCGGTGAAAAATCAGAAGGTTGGAAAAGGAAGGATTCAAAAGCAAAAACAATTTTGATCAGCACAATTTCTAACAAACAGCTAGAGTATGTACGTGAATGCAAGACGACTCTAGAGATGATGCATGTTTTGAAATATATATACGCGAAATAATCTACAACTCTACAAATAATAAATAAACACAAGCTAGAACAAGTGAAGTTAAAAGATTATGACACACATGAAGAATTTTTTGTGGATTTTAAAAAGGCATGCAATAATTTCAAAGCTGCCGTTGGTAAAATAAGTGATAAAGAAAAATGCGTTTAATGATTAATGCTCTACCAATAAGTTATTGTTATATTGGTGATTTAATTGATTTAGTGCCAGCTAAAGACAGAACAGTAGATCTTGTGAAAGCAAAAATACAAGAGAAAAGTTTGTGTAAAAGTGAAATGAATAAAAAACCAAGTGTTAGTACTTTCAATGCAAAAATGAAAGTTACTTGTTTCTAATGCGGAAAATTTGGGCACTACAAAAATGATTGTCTACAACAACAACAAAGCCTCAACGGCAGACGTGCTCACTCTAATAGAGGTAGAGGAGCTCAATACTATCAGCGAGGTCAGCGAGACAACCAACGAGGCAACGGCAGAGGCAGGGTTGGGTGGTGTGGCACTTTGGTGACTCACCATGGTAAGCCATCTGGTGTATTGGTGTATTAGGCTCATTATACCCAGCGTTCGAAATAAATAATTTTTTATAAACTATTAAATAAACAGACAAGCTTCAAAACCCCCATAACGCTCGGGAGAGTGATAAATAAATAATTTTTTATAAACAATTAAATAAACCGACAAGCTCTAAACCCCCGTAACGCTCGGGAGAGCGATAAATAAATAATTTTTTGTAATCAATTAAGTAAACCGACAAGCTCCAAAACCACCATAACGCTGGGGAGAGCGATAAATAAATAATTTTTTATAAACAATTAAGTAAACCGACAAGCTCCAAAACCCCCATAACGCTGGGGAGAGTGGTAAATAAATAATTTTTTATAAACAATTAAATAATTTGACAAGCTTTAAACCCACATAACGCTGGAGAGAGCGATAAATAAATAATTTTTTATAAACATTTAAATAATTCGACAAGCTCGTTATCCCCATAACGCTGGGGAGAGCGATAAATAAATAATTTTTTATTAACAACTGAATAAACCAACAAGCTCTAAACCCACATAACGCTGGGGAGAGCCATATATAAATAATTTTTTATAAACATTTAAATAATTCGACAAGCTCGTAACCCTCGTAACGCTGGGGAGAGCCATAAATAAATAATTTTTTGTAAACAACTATTCAATTGTTTATAAAAAATTATTTATTTATCGCTCTCCCCAGCGTTATGGGGGTAACGAGCTTGTCAAATTATTTAAATGTTTATAAAAAATTATTTATTTTTCGCTCTCCCCAGCGTTATGTGGGTTGAGAGCTTGTTTATAAAAAATTATTTATTTATCGCTATCCCCAGCGTTATGGGGGCTTAGAGCTTGTCGAATTATTTAAATGTTTATAAAAAAATTCTTTATTTATCGCTCTCCCCAGCGTTATGTGGGTTTAGAGCTTGTCGGTATATTCAATTGTTTATAAAAAATTATTTATTTAACGCTATTCCCAGCGTTATGGGGGCTTGGAGCTTGTTGGTTTATTCAGTTGTTTATAAAAAATTATTTATTTATGGCTCTCCCCAGCGTTATGGGGGTTTAGAGCTTGTTGGTTTATTTAGTTGTTTATAAAAAATTATTTATTTATCGCTCTCCCCAGCGTTATGGGGGTTACAAGCTTGTCAAATTATTTAAATGTTTTTAAAAAATTATTTATTTATCGCTCTCCCCAGCGTTATGGGGGTTTAGAGCCTGTTGGTTTATTTAATTGTTTATAAAAAATTATTTATTTCGCACGCTGGGTATAATAAGCCTGATACACCAATACACCAGCTGGCTTACCATGGTGAGTCACCAAAGTGCCACACCACCCAACCCTGGGCAGAGGTGGTGTTCATCGAGGTCGAGGACGAGGAGGACATCGAGCAGCAGAGTCAACCAACGAGCAGCGCAGCGACACCGAGAGCTGGGCGAAGGAAGTGCACGTGAATAGTTTGAGTGAAAATTGAAGTGAAAATAAAAATAAAATGAAGTGGTTGCTAGATAGCGGCTGCACAGATCACATAGTTGACAGCGAGGATTATTTTTGTGTGTACGCAAATTTAAAAAATCCAATTAATGTTAAGTTGCTAGATGGCAAAATTATAAAAGCGACTAACAAGGAGAGGACCAGACATTTGGGTTATGGATTTGGCTAAAACTTGGTATATAGGCTCTAAATATGCCAAAAAGAAATCTCAAAGTGTCAGTTTTTCTGAATGGGTCTTTTAAAGTCATGTTCCCTCTACACTTCATGTTAAAAAATCATCATTTTATCAGCATTTTTCTATAAAAAGCTGTTTTTGACCTGATTTTCAAAAAAATATTGCTCAGACTCTATTACACTTACAGAATTCCGGAACCTCGGATTTTTTTTGTCTTTCCAAGTACTTTCTGGAAAAAATTATTTGAGATTTTTTTTTTAATGTATTAGACTATGCAAAATTGAGATATTTAAAATGAAAAAATGACGAAAAACATCTTAATTTCACATAGTCTAATACATAAAAAAAGATCTCAAATAATTTTTTCCAGAAAGTACTTGGAAAGACAAAAAAAATCCGAGGTTCCGGAATTCTGTAAGTGTAATAGAGTCTGAGCAATATTTTTTGAAAATCAGGTCACAAACAGCGTTTTATTGAAAGAGTGACTTTAAAAGGCCCATTCAGAGAAACTGACACTTTAAAATGTCTTTTTGGCATATTTGGAGCCCATTTACCAAGTTTTAGCCAAATCCATGACCCAAATGTCTGGTCCTCTCCTTATAAGTTAGGAAAAATTAAAATATTTTTTAAAAATTATGATAGCATAGTTCATGTTGATTTAAAGAATGTTTATTTTTTTGATGGTATAAGAAAAAATATTTTGAGTATTTCTAGAATAAGTGAATCTAGCACTGCTGTGATTAAGAATAAAAATGCAAAAATTTACAACAATGATAGGAAATTGATAGCTATTACAAATAAAATTGATAATTTATACGTTTTGGATAGTTTTGTTAATAAAAATAAAGACGAAAATATTTATGCAAATACTTTGAAATTGACAGATAAAGAAAAATGACAAAGGGCTTTAGGCCATGTAAATTTTTGAATATTTAAATAAATTACTTAAAAATAAACTGTATGAAGGTTTGCCAGATAAGCTAGAAAATGATATTTTGAAATGCGCGAACTGTATACAGAGTAAAATGGCAAATGTACCATTTGATAATGAGAGAACTGAATCGTCGGAGATTTTAGATTTGATCCATACCGATTTGAATGGTCTATATAAAACTACTGGTTATTGTGGAGAAAAATATTTTTTGACTTTTATAGGTGATTACAGTAAATGTACGAGAACTTACTGCATTAAGAGTAAAAATAAAACAGCAGGTTGTTTCGTAGAATACGTGAATTAAGTCGAGAATCTTTTTAGTAAAAGAGTAAAGAAATTACATTGTGATAACGGGAAAGAATATTTGAATCGCGAAATTTATAATTTTGTTAAATATAAGGGCATTGAGTTGTCACCATGCCCAAGCTACGTACACGAATTGAACGGTGTAGCAGAACGATACAGCAGATCCGCAATGGATATCGGTCGTTGTTTAGCCCGGGAAGAGGGAATTGATAACAGGTATTGGCCCGAATTTATAAAAACAGTCTCGTATTTAAAATATCGTACAATTGCTAATACTCAGGAGAATAAAACTCCTTTTAAAATATTTTTTGGCAAAAAACCTAATGTGAAACATTTACAGATTTATGGCAGTAAAGATTTTGTGAGAATCCCTGAAGTTTTAAGGAAAGGTAAATGGGATGATAAAGCTTAAGTAGGTATTTTAGTAGTGTTGCGTTATTATTCTTCAAAGTAAAAAAAAATAATTTAAAAAGTATGTTCTCCCAAATTGAGATACCCCAGCACATTAGTCAGTGAGTCGGCAACATAAATTAATTTAGCCGCGACTACCTTCTAATTTCCACTGGGTACCTTTCCCAGTTTAGGTTGACCTTTACGATGGTCAATAACACACCCGCAACATAACGCCCGTGCTTACTCGCGGTATTAAAAAATCAAATTTCAAGTTCCAAATAAATAAACTAGGACAAAGGTATGCCAATAAATCTGGAGACTTGCACTGAAATAAGCATGCAAAAGCGTGTCTCGAGTATGCTAGTGTCAACACTACACTGATGGTTAAGTCAAAAATGAAATACTGATAAATCTAATTCAAAAAAAAAAACTCACTTAATCATTCTCATGGAAATAAAAGAAAAATTCACTGAAATTTCAATCAAATCAATTAGGTAAGGAAATCACATACATACTAATAAATAAATTAGAAAAAAATCCATTCAATTTAAATTAAAAAAAAAAAAACTCACTTAATCATTCTCATGGAAATAAAAGAAAAATTCACTGAAATTTCAATCAAATCAATTAGGTAAGGAAATCACATACATACTAATAAATAAATTAGAAAAAAATCCATTCAATTTAAAATCCAATTTATTAATATTACGAGATTGAATTAATTTAACAATTGCTCCCAATCCAACATAACTCGCCTATTATGAGGTTTTATTTATGTTTAATAATCTATCTATACTAATAACTTAACTAAGGATGCTTCCATCTAAGTGTAAAATATTACTCTGTCATTAGGTGCACCCTCTCAAAAAAATTAACTATTACTTTCTGGAACTCCGTTGTAATCACGTTGTCCAAGACTCTATGGCAATTAAGTTTCGTATAAGAAAGACTACAATCAACGAAATGACATCCGCACTGTCACTTACGTTCGGTGATTGTTAAAAATTTTACAATTAGATTATTTAGTTTAATTTATTATTTTATAAATTAAATAACTCGTGTTTTCCAGCTCAAGCGTGATACTAAAAAAAAAATTTAAGAAGAAAGTTAAATTTATTCTCTCAACAAAAAAACAAATTTATAATAACTTATTTAATTTACAACGCGATGCAAAAAAAATATAAATGAGAATCTTTTATCTTATAAAATTTACGATGCTGTCAGTTGAGAGTTTAGAATCCAAGTGTCCAGCTCGTGAAAAGCAGATTATTGTACGGCTCGCGAAAATGAGTAAAAATCCCCTCTCGTACCTCTCTACCTACTCTATTTATATTTGTTTGTGAATAAAGCTAGTCCTGTGAGCTAACTCTATCTCGCTCGAATCGAGCTATAGCTCAAATTTTATACAATGCAAAATTTGAAAAATATTGAAAAATTTAAATCTTAACCTTAATAAGTCCCCTTTAAACGTTGTTCTCTAACATTTTATAGATTATATAACAATCATGTGAACTCAGATCAATTTAGAAAATAACGTTTAAAAATGTACGTCACTGATTACACATCCTATACATAATAATAAGATACAACGATAAAATACAACAAAAATTTTCAACTATCAAAATTTTTTTTTTTTTTTTTTTATAATTTTAAACTTTCAATTTGACCGCTTAGCTCGTAACTATCATGTTGACCACCATTGGCGGTTTCATCGTCAACTTGTCCTTGTGAAACGTCGATGCGACACTTGGCTAATCGTTGCCTGAGTTCACCAATTTGATTACTGGTGATGCTCTGACAAAAGAGCGTGTTCGCCGCTACTTCTCCTGTAAGAATTGGGTGGTCGGCCACGTCGTCGTCTGATCTTTCCAGTGAGATGTTCCACGGACTCGGCGGTCACACCACTACCACGGTCTGGTGGATCATCGTAATGATCAACCCTTTCCGTTTGTGTACGAGCTTTGTTGCTTTCTGTTTTGCTCGACGCCTGCGATTTTTGCTTCTTCTCTTCTTCGGGCAACTCATGATATGGCCTAAGTGCAGAGATGTGATAAGTTCCGTGCAGTTTTTTCGTACCGTTAGGTTCGGCGAGTACACATGTAAGGCTATTATAACATGAAACTATTCGATATGGACCCCGGTACAGAGGTAATAATTTTGCAGTTACCTAATCGACTGACTTTGAGACATTTAATGATCTCAACAAAACTTTGTCACCCACCTTATAACTAACAGGTGTGTAACTAGACATTATTTTCTCAACGCGCTTCTTTCTGTCTTTAATCAATTTTTCATGCGCATTTGCGATCTTATTATCTAATAAGGCATTGTTTTGATCATTCCTTTCACGTGTTAAAAACTTGTCCCAAAACCGTTCGGGTCTTTTGTCAAATTGCAACTCAATCGGAGTATATCCGGTACTCGCATGAATCGTTTCTTTCACCGCTGTAGGTAAGCAGTAAGAGTGAGTCAGCAAAAATAGACACGCCCACCGCATACGTCACGTCCGGTTAAGTCTACAGAGAGCGCAGGCAGAGAGACTGGATGCTCGAAACTGAAATCGAATTCCCCTGACTACCGTGAGCCAAAGGAAATCAGCGTTTCGAAACTTTCATAACTTATCAATGCGGGCTTTATTCGGGATAATTTTTTTTTAAATTCTCAGGGGATCATCAGCTACGCACGGAATGTATAATATAAATAAAATAATCATCCTAAAATAGTTTTTCTTTGAAGTGTCCTTACCTAAAACCAAAAATCAAAGTATATACAGCCCTGCAGGCTTTCACGGCAGTCGGTTTAAAAAAAACCAAATCGCCGTTAAAGCCCGATTGGGCTTTAGGATTTTATCCGATCAAGAAAGCAAATACGCGAACCATGATTAATAAATTTGTGCAAGATTATATTCCATTCATTGGCAAACCACAACGAGTTCAGTCGGATCGCGGGACGCAATTCACTTCACAGCAATGGAGGCGGTTCCTGGCGGACTTATGCATTAAACTTGTATATTCCTCAGTAAGGTATCCGTGCTCAAACATGGTCGAACGCACGAACAAAGAGCTGGCGCGAATGTGAAAAACTTTCACTGCAAACAATCATAAAGCATGGGCTCAGTTAATTCCATTAATTGAAAAGATTTATAATGAAACGATTCATGCGAGTACCGGATATACTCCGATTGAGTTGCAATATGACAAAAGGCGGAAAAAAAATCTCAAATAATTTTTTCCAGAAAGAACTTGGAAAGACAAAAAAAATCCGAGGTTCCGGAATTCTGTAAGTGTAATAGAGTCTGAGCAATCTTTTTTTTGAAAATCAGGTCAAAAACAGCTTTTTATAGAAAAATGCTGATAAAATGATGATTTTTTAACATGAAGTGTAGAGGGAACATGACTTTAAAAGACCCATTCAGAGAAACTGACACTTTGAAATTTCTTTTTGGCATATTTGGAGCCTATATACCAAGTTTAAGCCAAATCCATAACCCAAATGTCTGGTCCTCTCCTTGTTAGTCGCTTTTATAATTTTGCCATCTAGCCACTTAACATTAATTGGATTTTTTAAATTTGCGTACTCACGAAAATAATTCTCGCTGTTAACTATGTGATCTGTGCAGCCACTATCTAGCAACCACTTTATTTTATTTTTATTTTCACTTCAATTTTCACTCAAACTATTCACTTGCACTTCCTTCACCCAGCTCTCGGTGTCGCTGCGCTGCTCGTTGGTTGACTCTGCTGCTCGATGTCCTCCTCGTCCTCGACCTCGATGAACACCACCTCTGACAAGGGCTGGGTGGTGTGGCACTTTGGTGACTCACCATGGTAAGCCACCTGGTGTATTGGTGTATCAGGCTTATTATACCCAGCGTGCGAAATAAATAATTTTATATAAACAATTAACTAAACCGACAAGCTCTAAACCCCATTAACGCTGGGGAGAGCGATAAATAAATAATTTTTTATAAACAATTAACTAAACCGACAAGCTCTAAACCCCATTAACGCTGGGGAGAGCGATAAATAAATAATTTTTTTTATAAAAATTTAAATAATTCGACAAGCTCTAAACCCCCATAACGCTGGGGATAGCGATAAATAAATAATTTTTTATAAACAACTGAATAAACCAACAAACTCTCAACCCACATAACGCTGGGGAGAGCGATAAGTAAATAATTTTTTTATAAACAATTGAATGAACCAACAAGCTCTAGACCCACATAACGGAGAGGATAGAGAGATAAATAAATAATTTTTTATAAACAATTGAATAAACCGACAAGCTCTAAACCCCCATAACGCTGGGGACCCGAGTTCAAAGAAAAAACTAATTGGCTGTGCCCCAAGCTATAAGCCCCCAAAACCCGGAGCACCCAAGTTCAACAAAAAAGCTGATTGGCTACCCCTCAAGCTCTAAACCCCCAAGTTGGGGATCAGTTGGAGGCTTAGAGCTTTGGGTACAGCTGATGGATTTTAGATACCCAAAAAATCGTTTACCTAGGCCCTTAATCTCAAGTTAGTCATTTTGGCAAATCAAAAAATCGTTTATTTAGGCCCTAAGTTTCAAGTAAGCCATTTGGCAAACCGAAAAAAATCGTTTACCTAGGCCCTGATTCTCCCCTTAGCTGTTTGACAAGCCAAAAAATCGTTTTCCTAGGCCCTGATTCTCCTTTTAGCTGTTTGGCAAAATGAATAAATCGTGTCCTAGGCCTTTTTTCTCCTTTAACTGTTTACAAATCAAAAAAATCGTTTCCTTAAGCCTTTAACCTTAAATTAGCCATTTGGCAAACCAAAAAAATCGTTTACGTAGGCCCACACTCTCAATTTAGCTATTTTGGAAATTAAAAAAATCTTTTTCCTAGGCCCTGATTTTCCTTTTAGCTGTTCGGCAAACCAAAAAAATCGTCTTCTTGGCCCTCATTCTTCTTTTAGCTGTTTGGCAGATTCAAAAAATCGTGTCCTAGGCCTTAATTCTGCTTTTAGCTGGTTGGCAAATTGAACAAATCGTTTTCCTACGCCCTAAACCTCAAATTAGCCATTTGGCAAACCAAAAAAATCGTTTACCTATGCCCTTAATCTCAAGTTAGCCATTTTGGAAGACAAAAAAATCGTTTTTGTAGGCCCTGATTCTCTTTTAAGCTGTTTAGCAAACCAAAAAAATCGTTTTCCTGAGCTATCGTTCTCTTATTAGCTGTTTAAAAACCCAAAAAAATCGTTTTTCTGGGCTTTTCATTTCAAGTAGGCTGTTTGGCAAACCAAAAAAACTCGTTATCCCAGGCTCTTTATCTCAAATTAGCATTTTGGAAAATCAAAAAAATCGTTTACCAAGGCCCTTACTCTCAAGTTAGCCATTAGGCAAACAAAAAAATGGTTTTCTTAGGCCCTCATTCTCCTTTTAGCTGATTGACAAGCCAAAAATATCGTTTTTCTAGGCCCTCATTTTTCTTTCAGTTGATTGACAAAACAAAAAATCCATTCCCTAGGCCCTCATTCACCTATTAGCTGTTTGGACAATCAAAAAAATCGTTTACCAAGGCCCTTACTCTCAAGTTAGCCATTAGGCAAACAAAAAAATGGTTTTCTTAGGCCCTCATTCTCCTTTTAGCTGATTGACAAGCCAAAAATATCGTTTTTCTAGGCCCTCATTTTTCTTTCAGTTGATTGACAAAATAAAAAATCCATGCCCTAGGCCCTGATTCACCTATTAGCTGTTTGGACAATCAAAAAAATCGTTTTCCTAGGCCCTTGTTCCCCATTTAGCTGATTGGCAAACCAAAAAAATTGTTTTCCTAGGTCTTTTATCTCAAGTTGGAATTTTGGCAAATCAAAAAAATGGCTTACGCAGGCCCTTTATCTCAAGTTAACCATTTGGCAAACCAAAAAAATCGTTTTCTAGACCCTGATTCCCCTATTAGCTGATTGGTGGACCGAAAAAATCGTTTTCCTACGATCTCGTCCTGAATTTAGCTGTTTGGCCTACCAAAAATATCACTTTCCTAGGTTCTCAAGTAAGGTGTTTGGGAAACGGAAAAAATCATTTTCCTAGACCCTCATTCTCCTTTTCGCTGCTTGGCAAACCCAATAAATTTATTTCCTAGACCCGTGTTCTTCATTTAGCTGTTTTGCAAACCAAAAAAATCGTTTTCCTAGGCCCTTTATATCAAGTTAGAATTTTGGCATATCCAAAAAATTGTTTACCCAGGCCCTCAATCTCAAGTTAACCATTTGGCAAACCAAAAAATTCGTTTTCCTAAGCCCTCATTCTCCTATTAGCTGTTTAGCAAACTAAAAAATTCGTTCTCCTTAGCCCTCATTCTCCTATTAGCTGTTTGGCAACCCTTAAATATCTGTTTCCTGGGCCCTTAATTTCAAGTAAGCTGTTCAGCAAAATATAAAACTCTTTTCCTTGAGCCCTTAATCTCAAGTAACTATTTTGGCAAATCAAAAAAATCGTTTATTTAGGCCCGTAGTTTCAAGATAGCGATTTGGCAAACCAATAGAATCGTTACCTAGGCCCTCATTCTTCTTTTAGCTGATTGGCATACTAAAAAAATCATTTTCCTAGGTCCCATTCTCCTCTTAGCTGTTTGGCAAACAAAAATATCGTTTTTCTAGGCCCTTAATCTAAAGTAAGCTGTTTGGCAAAACAATAAATTCGTTTTCCTAGGCCCTTTTTCTCAAGTTAGCATTTTGTCAAAATGAAAAAATCCTTTTCCTAGGCCCCCATTCCTCGTTTAGCCATTAAGCAAAGAAAAAAAATGGTTTTCATAGGCCCTCGTTCCCATTTTAGCTGATTAGCAAACCAAAAAAATCGTCTTCTTGGCCCTCATTCTTCTTTTAGCTGTTTGGCAGATTCAAAAAATCGTGTCCTAGGCCTTAATTCTGCTTTTAGCTGGTTGGCAAATTGAACAAATCGTTTTCCTACGCCCTAAACCTCAAATTAGCCATTTGGCAAACCAAAAAAATCGTTTACCTATGCCCTTAATCTCAAGTTAGCCATTTTGGAAGACAAAAAAATCGTTTTTGTAGGCCCTGATTCTCTTTTAAGCTGTTAAGCAAACCAAAAAAATCGTTTTCCTGAGCTATCGTTCTCTTATTAGCTGTTTAGAAACCCAAAAAAATCGTTTTTCTGGACTTTTCATTTCAAGAAGGCTGTTTGGCAAACCAAAAAAACTCGTTATCCCAGGCTCTTTATCTCAAATTAGCATTTTGGAAAATCAAAAAAATCGTTTACCAAGGCCCTTACTCTTAAGTTAGCCATTAGGCAAACAAAAAAATGGTTTTCTTAGGCCCTCATTCTCCTTTTAGCTGATTGACAAGCCAAAAATATCGTTTTTCTAGGCCCTCATTTTTCTTTCAGTTGATTGACAAAATAAAAAATCCATTCCCTAGGCCTTCATTCACCTATTAGCTGTTTGGACAATCAAAAAAATCGTTTTCCTGGGCCCTTGTTCCCCATTTAGCTGTTTGGCAAACCAAAAAAATCGTTTTCCTAGGCCTTTTATCTCAAGTTGGAATTTTGGCAAATCAAAAAAATGGCTTACGCAGGCCCTTAATCTCAAGTTAACCATTTGGGAAACCAAAAAAATCATTTTCTAAGCCCTGATTCTTCTTTTAGCTGTTCGGCAGACCAAAAAAATCTTTTTCCAAGGCCCTCATTGCTCATTTAGCTGTATGGCAAACCAAAAAAATGGTTTTCCTAGGCCCTCATTCTCCTTTTAGCTGTTTGGAAAAACAAAAAAATCGTTTACTAGGCCCTTGTTCTCCATTTAGCTGTTTGGAAAACCGAAAATATCGTTTTCATAGGATCTCGTTCTGAATTTAGCTGTTTTGCAAACCGAAAAAAATCGTTTTCCTAGGCCCTTTATCTCAAGTTAGAATTTTGGCAAATCCAAAAAATTGATTACGTAGGCCCTTACTCTTAAGTTAGCTATTTGGCATACCAAAAGAATAGTTTTTCTGGGCCCTGATTCTCCTATTAGCTGTTTAGCAAAACCAAAAAAATCTTTTTCCTATGCCCTCATTCCCCTATTAGCTGCTTGGCAACCCATAAAAATCGTTTTCCTGGGTCTTCAATCTCAAGTTAGCTGTTTGGCAAAACATTCTTGTTCCGAGGGCCAGCTGGAAGTTGGCAAATCAATTTAAACCTTAAGTAAAGGGATAAAGCCTTCTTTAGGACAGTCCTTTTTCAAAAGTAAAAGATTTTTGACCACCAAACAATCAAAAATTGAACAAAGAATGATGTTCTTATTACGAGGGCTAGCTGGAGCTCGGCAAATCAATTTGAACTCCAAATAAAGGCAACACCATGTCTTGAGACAGTCCTTTTTGAGAAACAAAATATTTTTGACCGTCAAACAATCAAAAATTAAACAAAGAATGATGTTCTTATTACGAGAGCCAGTTGGAAGTCGGCAAATAATTTTGAACCCTCAATAAAGGAATTAAGTCTTCCTTAGGACAGTCCTTTTTTAAAAGTCAAAGATTTTTGGCCGTGAAACTATTGAAAATCGAATAAGAAATGATGTTCTTATGACAAGGGCTTTTTGAAGCTCGGCAAATCAATTTGGACCCTAAGTAAAAGGCTATACCATGTCTTGAGACAATCCTATTCACTATATCAGACAGAGAATATGACATGAAATTCTTATGACAAGAGCTAGGTGAAAGTCAGCAAATCATTTTGAACCCTCAATAAAAGAATCAAGTCTTCCTTGAGACAGTCGTATTTTAATGGTAAAAAATTTTTGATCGCGAAATTATTGGAATTTGAATAAGAAAGGATGTTCTTAGGACAAGGGCTAGCTTAAGCTCGGCAAATCAATTCAAACCCTAAGTAAAGGGTAACATCATGTCTTGAGACAGTCCTTTTTGAGAAGTAAAAGATATTTACCGTCAAAAAATCAAAAATTGAACGAAGAATGATGTTCTTATTACGAGGGCCAGCTGGAAGTTGGCGAATCAATTTGACCCCTCAACAAAGGAATCGAACTTTCCTTAGGAAAGTCCTTTTTTAAAAGTAAAAGATTTTTGACCGTCAAACTATTGAAAATTGAATAAGAAATGATGTTCTTATGACAAGAGCTAGCTGGAGCTGGGCAAATCAATTTGCACCCCAAGTAAAGGGCAACACCATGTCTTGAGACAGTCCTTTTTGAGAAGTAAAAGATATTTACCGTCAAAAAATCAAAAATTGAACGAAGAATGATGTTCTTACTACGAGGGCCAGCTGGAAGTCGGCATATCATTTTGAACCCTCAATAAAGGAATCAAGCTTTCCTTAAGACAGTCCTTTTTTAAATGTAAAAGTTTTTTCACCGACAAACTATTGAAAATCGGTCAATAATCTTTCACTTTTCAAAATGGACTGTCCTAAGGAAGGCTTGATCTCTTTACCTAAGGTTTAAATTGATTTGCCGACTTTCAGCTGACCATCATGATAAAAACTTCATTTCTTATTCGATTTCCAATAATTTCTCGATCAAAAATTTTTTATTTTTCAAATAGGACTGTCCTAAGGAAGGCTTGATTCTTTTATTGGGGGTTAAAGATGATTTGCCGACTTCCAGCTAGCCCTCGTCATAAGAACATCATTCTTTGTTCACTTTTTGATTGTTTGACGATCAAAAATCTTTTACTTTTCAAAAAGGACTGTCTCAAGACATGGTGTAGCCCTTTACTTAGGGTCCAAATTGATTTGCTGAGCTTTAGCTAGCCCTTGTCATAAGTACATCATTTCTTATTCGATTTTTAATAGTTTGACGGTCAAAAATCTTTCACTTTAAAAAAAAGGACTGTCTCAATACATGGTGTAGCCCTTTACTTAATGTTTCAATTGATTTGCCGACTTTCAGCTTGCCCTCGTAATAAAAACTACATTTTTTATTCGATTTTAAATAGTTTGACGGTGAAAAAACTTTTACTTTCAAAATAAGACTGTCTCAAGACATGGTGTAGCCCTTTACTTAGGGTCCAAATTGATTTGCCGAGCTTCAGCTAGCCCTTGTCATAAGAACATTATTTCTTATTCGATTTTTAATAGTTTGACGGTCAAAAATCTTTCACTTTTAAAAAAGAACTGTCTCAAGACTTGGTGCAGCCCTTTACTTAATGTTTAAATAGATTTGCCGACTTTCAGCTTGCCCTCGTAATAAAAACTACATTTCTTATTCGATTTTCAATAGTTTGACGGTGAAAAAACTTTTACTTTCAAAATAGGACTGTCTCAAGACATGGTGTAGCCCTTTACTTAGGGTCAAAATTGATTTGCCGAGCTTCAGCTAGCCTTTGTCATAAGAACATCATTTCTTATTCGATTTTTAATAGTTTGACGGTCAAAAATCTTTCACTTTTAAAAAAGAACTGTCTCAAGACTTGGTGTAGCCCTTTACTTAATGTTTAGATTGATTTGCCGACTTTCAGCTTGCCCTCGTGATAAAAACTACATTTCTTATTCGATTTTGAATAGTTTGACGGTGAAAAAACTTTTACTTTCAAAATAGGACTGACTCAAGACATGGTGAAGCCCTTAACTTAGGGTTTAATGGTGTATTTCACAAGAAAAAGGGCCTCCTTTAAATAATTAAAAGAGTTTCCCGGGGCCTCCCATTACAAGAAAATTTACACACAAAAAACTCGGGGAAAACTCCTTAATTCCGGGGGTAGGGTTCCCACGGAAAAAAAACCCCCGAGACCGGTTGGTGAGCTAGAGAGAAGAAAAATAAAGTTATTGCAAAAAATTTTGTTTAATTGGATTTTGTTCTTGTCTACGAAAATCAAGTCTACAATTACAAAAAAAAAATTCAATTTGAGAACAAAGGAAAAAAAAACTACAAAGAAGTCTACAAAATGGCGGGTAACGACGCCGCGCCAAGAAAATCTCGATCGAATTTATATAATGACACCTTAATATTATGCAAACAAAATTTTATTTTTCGCGTACTATAACCGAAGAAAATAAAAAAAAAACATGCTTCATAACATTTCATTAAATAATACAAAAATCTTACCGAAAAATCGGTGCAAGGCACAGAAATTTTCGTGCGTGTCATGCAGAAAGTAGTGACGGTTACTCATTTTTTCAAAGCTCCTGAAACCACCGCTTTTGCAGTGCGCCCTTCTTTCCGTGAAGTAAACAAACAAGTTAATTATTTTACTGCTTCCCAGGTGACTCGACACTGCCAGGTAGGAAACAATTTACGAGGAATTCACTCTCTCACAAGGGTCAAAATTGATTTGCCGAGCTTCAGGTAGCCCTTGTCATAAGAACATCATTTGGTATTCGATTTCCAATAGTTTCACGGTCAAAAATCTTTGACTTTTATAAAAAGGACTGTCCTAAAGAAGGCTTGATTTCTTTATTGAGGGTTGCGAGGGAGTGAATGCCTCGTAATTAGTTTCCTACCTGGCAGTGTCGAGTCACCTGGGAAACAACAAAATTTGCTAATTTGTTTTGTTTACTTTCCCAGGTGATAACCGAGCCGCGTTCTCTCACAGCAGCATCCGACCACGTGGCGACGGTTGCCGTCGATCGAACGCTGTTTCAGCAGCACGAGCACACGGCGCGCGCACGACACATACACACACACACACACGTTCACCACCCGGGAAGGCTCTCCCGGCCCAGGGCGCGCACGTACAAACCCATACACCACACACGGGTTCCGATTCTCCGTCGGGGAGTTTTCGGCGACGGAGGAGGTGTGCGGCGCGTGTCGGCAGACGACGAAACTGCGTCGCCAGGCGCGTGGGCGCACACTCACCACAGTAGACACGGGCGTGAGTGAGATTTTATTTTTTTTGTATTGTGTACGTTGCGCGAACAATGTGTGCGTATGGGGGAGAGCGAGAGAGAGAGGGTATGTGCGCGAGGAATAGGTTAACGCGGTGAGTGCCTCGTGTGCATTATTTTATTTTTTCTTTCGTATGTTCGCGCGTAATATAGGTGGCGTGGCGATCGTCACCGGAAAGATTGTAGACAGGAGCGTGATTGGGAGGTATGGCGTGAATGTGCCTGATTGATGGACATATTACTGTTCCTCGAGTGTGAATGAGGCTTGATTAAATTAATTTGTGTTGATTGGCTGAGAGTGTTTGGAGGGAAGAGTGAGGAAGGAAGTTGTGTCAGAGAGACGCGGGGAGCGTCACTCTGTTCTCAGTAGCCAAGGTGTGAGGTTGTATTTTTGAGAGTGTTATATTTTCTTTGTTCTAGGTTTTTCTAATTTGTAGACTTTCTTTTTTTTTTAAAGTTTATCTTTCCAGTAGTTTTTTTTTTTTAATTTGTAGACATTTTTTTTTTTGTCTTATTAGAGCTAGGTGGTAGAGGATTATCGAGAAAACTTGGGTTGATTTTCTTTTATTGAGAATTGGAAAAACCAGAAAGTGGCCATTTTGGCATCAGATAAATAAGTGAAATTTTTGGTAAACGTAAGATTTTTGTATTATTTAATAAAAGGTTATGAAGCATGTTTTTTTTTAGTACGCAAAAAAAAAAGAAAAAAAATAAAATTTTGTTCGCATAACATTAAAGGTGTCTTTATATAAATTCGATCGAGATTTTCTTGGCGCGGCGTCGTTACCCGCCATTTTGTAGACTACTTTATAGTTAATTCCTTTGTTCTTAAACTGAAATTTATTTTTCTTGTAATTGTAGACTTGATTTGCGTAGACAAGAATAAAATCAAATTCAACCAAGATTTTTGCAATAATTTATTTCTTCTTCCTCTAGCTCACCGACCAGTCCCGGAGGTTTTCTTTTCGCGGGAGCCCTACCCCCGGAGTTAAGGAGTTTTCCCCGAGTTTTTTTGTGTGTAAAATTTTCTTGTCATGGGAGGGCCTGAGAAACTCCGTTAATTATTTAAGGGAGGCCCTTTTCTTTAGAAATACCCCGTTACAGGGTTCAAAATGATTTGCCGACTTCCAGCTGGCTCTCGTAATAAGAACATCATTCTTTGTTCAATTTTTGATTGTTTAACGGTCAAAAATATTTTACTTCTTAAAAAGGACTGTCCTAAGGAAGGCTTTATCCCTTTACTTAGGGTTTAAATTGATTTGCTGAGTTCCAGCTGGCCCTCGTACTAAAAACTTCATTCCTTGTTCGATTTTCAATAGTTTGGCGGGTCAAAAATCTTTTACTTTTTAGAAAGGCCTGTCCCAAGGAACGCCCGATCCCTTCATTAAGGGATCAGAACAAATTGCTGACTTCCAGCTGATCGTTGGAACATTAATTTGACTTCTGATTGGATTATAGTTGGCGTTACGGTAAAAAATCCTTTGCTTTATAAAAAAGATCGACCCAATACATATTCTACTCCTTTACTTAGGGATAAAAATGATTTTATTCGCTTTATTCGGAGTCAGAAAATTTTTTTGACTCCAGCAGGTTCTCGCAGGAAGCATCTTCTTACTTATTATACATTATCAATGCCAGTTAGTTTTACAGTGAAAAATCTTATGCTACTTAAATTTTTTTTTTTTGTTTCATTGTCTCCAATTTAATCCAGATTATTACCATTAATCTTTTTAATTTACGTTTAGAGTAAGTGTGTCAATCGTATTCCACGAGAAAGCCCACCCCACCACCCGTCATGGTTAAAAAATCTACGGTTATGTTTATGTTGTAACAGTGCTCGTCCGGGGAAAAACAACCATGATCCACGTTGTCGGACCAGCAACTGTAAAAGTATAAAACTCCTGAGTACTCGCTCCTGAGTACTCCTGCAGCCGTTGCCAGTACCTGCAAATAATTAAGTAGACATGCTTGGGGAGACGCGTACGCGGACTAGCTGTCGAATGCCGGCAGTGGGCGGGGCTATTCCACAAGCTAAAATCAAAATAAAACAAGTTTCCCGGAATAAATAAATTCCCTAAATGAGGAAAAGTCGAGCGGAGGAAAAAGGTTCGGTTTTTAATAAAAAACCTCGGAACAACAATTAATTTTAATTTTACAATTTATTGTCAAAAAGAACAACAAAAAATAATAATAATACAAAAATTAATTATCACGATTCTAGAATTTAAAATTTAAAGTTCGGCCGACCGCGCGAGTGGCCGAACAAAGAAAGTCAAAAGTAAACAAAGTAATCTGCCGGGCGGCTACGCGCGCCGGCTCGCAAGTTTCTACGTGTGAGTTCTATCGAGGATTCACACGTAGAATCTTCGGGAAATAAATCCAGACGGGGAGAGAACAATCTACGGATTCTCTCCTTTATCACCCAGCACTCCTGCACACACACGCTTCACACTCGTGTTCGGGGGGCACAAACCTTGACGCCGCGCGGGTGGAGATCTCCGTGGTGCAGGGGTTCCGGGATTCCTAGCTTGTACACCACAAACTCGTACACTCAAACAAGCCACACTCTCAGCGACTTTGCAAGTCGTAATTGACAAAAAACTCTCCGTGAGCCGCGATCACAAACTTTCTTTATTCTGACAAAAAAAAGAGAACGAGAGAGAGACGGAGTGTCTAGCCTAAACTATCGAAGTAGACTGGCGCGCTTACGCCTCGTTCCAGCTGGTCCGACCGCTAACGGTCGGTCCGTTCCGGAATGGTCCGTCAACAGCTGACTGGCGGCTGCCGACTTGTGTCCACACGAATAATTACCGATCATGTGGACTTATTACTTCACCGACCGTGACAACCCCCCCCCCCCCCTTAGATGTAACGTATCGACGTTGCATCGATAATACCCGACGAAACCTAGTCGAACAAGGATTTCGGAGGAATCACAGGGTTGGTGAAATGACATGAAGAATACTGTCGGTCTGCCAATTTTTATTTCGCCAATATACATATATGGCCGTGGCTTGGCCATACCACGAAACTCAATAACCTATCATTTCCTCCTGAGTCGGAGGAAATCCTCGCACAAGGAAGAAAAAAAAAGGAAAAGTGGATTAACTGGATAAAGAAAGAAAAAGGAAACTAGCGTTTCCGATTCGCACGGGTTCGACGTGGTGACGGTGTTCCCACGCGAATCATTCCCTTACTCTTCGATCCCCGGGGTCTCCCTCTACCCCTTTTCGCGGGAATCGAAGTTATTGCTCGAGCCTGATCGTTTACGTCTTCGCTCGGACGATCGGCTTCGCTCGCGGTTTCTAACCTAGGCACGGACGCTTCAGCCGGAGGCCCGCTGGTCTCCGGCACATTTTCTACAATTACCTGACTCTCGCTAGCGTCAGGATTTTCGCTCGCATCCCTCGGCGGTAGACTCTCGTCGCTTGAAGACTCTTCGTTGTCTCGCCTGATGTGCCTCCTCAGTTGTTGGACCGCTACCGGCCTCTGGTCGTTTCCGTCTCGGTCTTGGATTGCGTAGGTGTTGGAACCTAACCTTTCCATGACCACGAAAGGACCAGCGTAATTTGCTGCCAGGCTGGCAGTAAAACTTTTGGCCTTGCTCGAGAGAACCTTATTTTTTCTCCAGACCATATCACCTGGCTGGAACACTACTTCTCGATGTTTTTTGTTGTAGTGTGCCGCAGCTCGATCCTGCTGCTCTCGAGAGTTTTCTTTGGCCAATTCTCGGAGCTTTTCAGCTCCCTCGAGCTTGTCCTGCCAGTCCTCGAGTGCCATATCTTGATGCCTCTTGACGGCTTCTTCTGCCAAGTGTTTGCTGACCGTGCTACAGTCATTTGGCTGGCGCATCATGTTCAACATGGCAGGGCTCGTTTTAGTTGCAGAGTGTACTGCCCTGTTGTATGCGCAAACCAGCTCTGGGAGGTTCTCATCCCACGTTTGCTGGATGTCGGCTACAAAACATCGGATCATTGTTTTCAATATCCGATTAAGCTGTTCGACTCCACCGTTCGATTCCGGATTGTGAGTCGGTGAGTTCTCATGCTGTACGCCAAGTTCGTCCAATTTGTCGTCTATAGCATGTTATCTGCCCACCTGGTGAACAGATCCGTTAAGACTAGCACGTATTTGTTGCCATTCTTGCTTCGGGTGTATGGGCCTAATATATCACCCGAAACTGCTTGCCATGGTCTTACAATCACACGTCTACCCATTAGGCCACCGGGTAGGCGTTGCTCAACCTTTTGCTGTTGGCAAATCTGGCATGATTTTACGTATGCCTCGATGTCCTTGTACATGCCAGGCCAAAAATACTCTTGGGTCACTTTCTTAAGAGTTTTGTCTCGGCCCAAGTGGCCTGCCATCGGTTCATCGTGTTTCTCTTGTATCACGGTTACCCGTAGATACAAAGGCACGACGAGCTTCCAAGCATCGTCGTCTCCGACTGTCTCTTCGATGACGTCGTCAGACTTATAGTAATAAAGTCTGTCACCCACGACCTTCCACCTGAGGAATTTGTTTGGTTTTCTCTGAACTATCTTCCTCTTATTCAGGTACCAGTCGTCTAGTTGTTCGACCGGGTAGCTTACGGCTAAAACGACAGTCGGGTCGTCTTCTTCGTACATTCGTGACAAGGCGTCTGGAATCACGTTTAACGTGCCTTTACGATATTCTGTCGTAAAGTCATAGCCTTGCAACTCCAGAGACCATCTTGCCAATCTGCCAGTGGCATTGGTCATCTTATGCAGCCATCTTAAAAAATTGTGGTCTGTGATCACGTGGAATTTAAAGCCTTCGACGTAACACCTAAACTTCCTTATTGCTTCTACTATAGCTAAGCACTCCCATTCGGTGACAGTGTAGTTTCACTGTGCTGGATTCAGTACTCGGCTGAAGTATTCAATAACACGCTCTTGACCGTCAATGACCTGAGTCAAACAGCCACCGATCCCAGTATCGGAGGCGTCGGTCTGAATTGTGAACGGTACTGTAAAGTCTGGTCTCGCCAGGACCGGAGCGGACGCGAGTAACACTAGTATTCTTTCGAATGCTTCTTGTGGCTCGTCGTCCCATTTGAAACACACCCTTGTGCTGGTGAGCTTCGTAAGCGGTTCTGCAACCGTGGCAAAGTTATTGATAAATTTTCGGTACCAAGATGCCATCCCGAGGAACCGTTTTAACTTCTTACGGTTCGTCGGAACCGAAAATTTCAGAATGGCTTCGTCCTTTTCGGGACAAGGTCTAATACCGTCACGGTTAACGATGACGCCTAAGTATTTTGCCTCTGGCTGGCAAAACTTACACTTGTCTCGATTAATTGTCAGGCCTGCCTCTCTAATTCTTGCCAGGATTGCCTCAAAGATTCTGAGATGCGTCTCAAAATCCTCGTTTACTATGATGATGTCATCAAGGTAGGCGTAAGCGTATTCGCCAAACTCCCTGATGATCATCTCGACCAGACGCTGAAAAGTCATTCCTGCGTAGCCCAGGCCAAACGGCATTCGTTTGAACTGGAATGTGCCCATGTCTGGCACTGTAAACGCCGTTACTGGCCTCGACTCTGGTTTTAACGGTACCTGATGATAAGCCGATTTTAAATCCAGAGTCGTGATATAACAAGCCTTTTTTAACTTGCTCAGGATGTCGTCCATGTAAGGGATCGGATATGCGTCCACCGATTTGGTGACCGCGTTGACCTTGTGGAAATCTATACAGAACCACCTCGTCCCGTCCTCTTTCTTGACCATGACCACGGGTGACGACCATCCGGACCTAGGTGCTGGCTCAATAATACCATTATCCAGCATTTCTTGCACTCGGTCCCACATCTCTAGCTTCACTACTGGTGAAACTGGGTAGTACCTTTGTTTTATCGGTCTTGCGTCCCCCACGTCGATCTCATATTCGATCTACGAGGTGCAACCCAAAGGTTCTTCCGTGGTCGGAAGGACTCTATCAAGCATCTGCTTGAGTCTTTCGAGGTCTTCTGCTGGTACGTCAGCTAAACCTATAAAGGCTAACGATGTCAGCTTGGTCGCCTGTATACTGGCGACCTCTAGGCTAACCTTTTTACCTGCAATCCTGACCTCTAACTCGTCTGTAGTAGGATCGAGAACTGCCTTGAAAGTTCGGATGAAATTGGCTCCCAAATAGCAATCAGCATCCAGGTTAGTCATGATGGCTATCTTGAGATCGCGTTTTACCCCCACGACCTCAAATGGTAAGGTGACGTATCCGGCGATAGAACATCTTCACCCGTCAGCTACCCTTGCGCCTTTGCCAGCATAAATTTCAATCTTTCGGTTGCACGCAGCTGCAATCTCAATAGCGCATGACCCCATCACTGTACGTGATGCCCCGGGGTCATACAACGCTCTGACACGGAAATCACCAATATTCACTGGCAACCACCATCTGGTTTTCGCGTCCAAGTCCACTGCGACCGAATTATTTTGAGTTGTCGCTTGTTCAGTATCCTTAGGATCCACTGAACAAGCCTGAGCGTCATCTCCGAGTGATGAATGGGAAACTGTGTTGGCGGAATAGTTACTTTCTACTCCGCCGGCTTTTCGTTTCCCTGGCGTTTTGGGCATTTGGGTCTGATGTGCCCTTCTTCCTTACAGAAGTAACAGCGAACTGGTGACTTGTCGCTTTTCTTCCTGCCATCATCACTCGAGCCTTGCTTCAATGATGAGCTTCTGGCCCTTCCATGTCCTTCAGATTTGTGTCTGGCTCTGGACTGCTCGCCCTTGCTTGAACTCTGGGGCCTTGGGCCCTTTGGTTTCCCAAAGTTCTTGCTGCCCTCGAGCTTTTTCAAGAAAGCCTCGAGGCGGCTGACGATAAAGTCAGCAGCCGGTTTGCTATCAACAGCAGTTGCTGCGACGTTGACTCTCGCTTTCTTGTCAGTCTTACTTTGCTTATAGGCGAGATAAGGCCGCATAGACGCTGAAGGGGATGGTGGAGGCCTATAATTAATCTCGTTGAGAGAGGTCCGCTCGATCTCAACGGCTTGATTCATTAAACCGACTACCGATTTAATTTCGTTGCGACGAATCTGTCTACGCAGATTCGGCAACATATTTCTTAATATAAAGTCGACCCGTTCAGGCTCGCTCGGTTCGGGCCTAATCTTCAACAGGTATGACTGTAAATTAGTAATATAGTCCCTGACTGGCTCGGACTCGCCCTGTGTGCGAGCGAAAGCCTCAGCTCGCACACACTGTTGGTAATCTTCCACACCATACCATTCTCGGGCTGAACGACAGAAGTCGTCCCAAGAAACTATCCGTCTCTTGTTGTTGCGATACCAAGTGGTCGCAACACCAGTCAGTAACAACGGCAAGGCATCTAACAGTTGCTTGTCCGATAGTCCGGCTAGACTGTTGTTGTCTGCAACGTCTAGCAGAAATTGCTCTAGGCTTGACTCTGGACCACCGGAGAATTTCAAGTTCCAGCGCCGGACTATTGCACCAACATCCACCGGTTTTAGAGCGCTAACAATCGGTGGAGCTCTTACAGGAATGGTTGATTCTTGGTCGGACCTGAGTAACCTTTCCTGTAGCACTTGTATCTGTCCCTGCACCAGGTGTCTTTCATCCGGAACAGATGCGTCTCTAATAGGGCTGGAGCTGTTTCGCTTGTCTGTAATTGAAGTGCCGCGAAAACCTACCCTATTATTTGATTGGCCAGCATTCTCCGTGGAGATGCTGTAATCGGCCATAGAGTTATTTGCCAATAGCTCTGGCCTGATGGTACTCGAGACTGGTCCTCTCGAGTGTAGGTTTCTTTCCGGCCGAGGTTCCTCGACCCTGAGTCTGCCCTCGATCTTGTCTATCCGATCGTGCAGCCTCTTTAATTCAGTCGATATATCTCTGAACAAATCCAGTATCTCAGGGTTGACTGACATGCCCTGCACCTCTGCGTCACTCTCACTGGGTATCGAATGGTTTCGAATGCCTTCCTGGCCTGACGATCGTGAGTCCCGCGTGTGGGACTCCTGTAGCCTCGCCGCTGCTTGCTGAACCAGGGGTTCTTCGAGCAAGAGAGCGAAAGGATGTTCACCCAAATGTGTGTAGTCTGGATCCAAAATCGTGGACCCAGATTTCTCCCACATCGTGGTGGCGATGAATGACGCACGCATCTGCTCGCGTTTAACCTGCACAGCAGCTGTGTCCTGGACAGTATCGTCTCCAGTGGCTACAAAGTCGTCCGCCGAGTAATTACCCAGCAGCCACTTCTGGAGACGAGTGCACCGATCTTGGACGGATCCGTCGGCCTTGAGTTCCAGCTCGGCCATGGCGTCCATGACTACATCAGTGCCCTCTGTCAAAATCCAGGAGAAAATCCTGTCTTCCTTATCTTCGCCCGACATCTTTCTTTCTGCGGGCGCGAAGATTAACAAGAAAAATTCCTACCTATTCGTGACAGTACTCAATTCCTATTCTAACTCATTCAAACTAATCTTCATCCGGTGTACCTAGAATGTACCAGAGGAAAGAAAAATTCTCTTGTAACTTTGAGGTTAATAAAAAAACAAATAAGCAAAAAGCAAAAAAAAAATAAAATCAAAATCAAAAAAAGTAATGCACGAATGTAGCAATTATACCTCAAAATTACAATTACAGTTGTTACTAACACTAGTTAGTAGCACGCTGTACAACAAACAAATAATTACAGGAATTTAAAAAAATAACGAATTAATAAATATTCGCAGTTTGCTCAATTCACACAAGCGCCGTACTGTCACGAATTCATTCCCACACAACAAAAGCAAGTGTGAGGAAAAATTCCCCCAGAAGCAACAAAAAAAAAAGAAAAAAAAAATCGGCCGTCAGAACAAAAAAAATCCCAAACCCCCGGAAAAATACTCGCGCGTTTCGAAATTATAAATTTCGAGTCGCAAAAACCGCGAAAACAAAACTCCGGGATTAGCTACCAAAATTGAAATTCCAAAAGGCAGCAACTAGAAAAATTATTCCGAACGGCCTCACAGTTGCTTTGTTTACAAACAACTAGCGAGCAGGTCGAATTATAAATCGAACCGCTAACGCTCGCACGCTATTATTACTTTTCACAAATCTAAGTGAGCTGCTTGAATTATTCTAATTCAAACCGCTCCTGCCGCTATCGCAGTGTCTGGGTTTATTTCGAAAATTAATTCCTTTGTCTGCGCTCGGACAAGGTCACAGCGCAGTCAAAACAATCCGCGCTGTCGGGTTATTTATCCCTAACTCTGCGACTGATTCGCAGCTGCGCTCTCTCTCCTACCGCTCGCGTCGAGCTGTCTCCCACAGCTCGACCGCTACGTAATTTTACAATTACAAAAAAAATCAACCGCGTCGTTGGGTGCCGATTTTTACGGTACCCGAACGCTAAATTTCCCTCACCACGTCGTTGGGCGCCAATTTGTAACAGTGCTCGTCCGGGGAAAAACAACGATGATCCGCGTTGTCGGACCAGCAACTGTACAAGTATGAAACTCCTGAGTACTCGCTCCTGAGTTCTCCTGCAGCCGTTGCCAGTACCTGCAAATAATTAAGTAGACAGCTTGGGGAGACGCGTACGCGTACGGCAGCTGTCGAATGCCGGCAGTGGGCGGGGCTATTCCCCAAGCTAAAATCAAAATAAAACAAGTTTCCAGGAATTAATAAATTCCCTAAAGAAGAAAAGTCGAGCGGAGGAAAAAGGTTCGGTTTTTAATAAAAAACCTCGGAACAACAATTAATTTTAATTTTACAATTTACTGTCAAAAAGAATAACAAAAAATAATAATAATAAAAAAATTAATTATCGCGATTCTAGAATTTAAAATTTAAAGTTCGGCCGATCGCGCGAGTGGCCGAACAAAGAAAGTCAAAAGTAAACAAAGTAATCTGCCGGGCGGCTACGCGCGCCGGCTCGCAAGTTTCTACGTTTGAGTTCTATCGAGGATTCACACGTAGAATCTTCGGGAAATAAATCCAGACGGGGAGAGAACAATCTACGGATTCTCTCCCTTATCACCCAGCACTCCTGCACACACACGCTTCACACTCGTTTTCGGGGGGCACAAACCTTGACACCGCGTGGGTGGAGATCTCCGTGGAGCGGGGGTTCCGGGATTCCTAGCTTGTACACCACAAACTCGTACACTCAAACGCGCCACACTCTCAGCGACTTTGCGAGTCGTAATTGACAAAAAACTCTCCGCGAGCCGCGATCACAAACTTTCTTTATTCTGACAAAAAAAAGAGAACGAGAGAGAGACGGAGTGTCTAGCCTAAACTATCGAAGTAGACTGGCGCGCTTACGCCTCGTTCCAGCTGGTCCGACCGCTAACGGTCGGTCCGTTCCGGAATGGTCCGTCAACAGCTGACTGGCAGCTGCCGACTTGTGTCTACACGAATAATTACCGATCATGTGGACTTATTACTTCACCGACCGTGACAATGTTCGCTCAGTTCAATACTTTAATATATATGCACTGTAGTTTTTCCATTTCATTTTGTTAGTTTTAATTTTTAGCTTTCCTTAAAGTCACCATTGAAATTAGGGATAAATTTAACCCTGAATCAAATAGACTCGCCCCCGTCTAAAAATTAAAGCAACAACCGCTAACTGTTCCTGATTTGCTTAAAACTTCTTAAAACGGCTAGAAATAAACCCAAAATCAATCTGCGAGTATCTACCGAGTCTTACTCAGTAGTCGTTTGCCTTCACACAAAAAAAAAAGAACCTGTTACGAATGTTAGGTATCAGTTGAGTATTAGTCAAACCGTCGACTAACAATTCGTATACTCCACAGTTTTATAAGAAGCATTAAGGTCAGGAACGTGCCGTTTCCTACGCGGCGTTAGCTTTTCGTCTTCTGCCCAACTTTCCGATAGAAAAGTCACTAGATTACCCCAATATAAAAGAAATCAGTCCAGTGGGAATTCTTGGTTTGAATCAATAAACAAGCACAGATTAGGTAACAAAAAAAAATTATCATTTGTTTTTCAATCTTCCAGAAATGGACAAATCATTGAGCAAACCAAGTTATCAAGCAAAGAAATTCTTAAAATAAAAAAATTACAAAAAAAATGCATTAAATTCTAGCTTCCTATCGCGTATTAAACTTAATTTGGTGTACTGACACCACCTCAATTAATTTCCATACGAAATTAATTATAAATAATAAAGAGTATCAAGCTGATTGCTCTGAGACGCAAAAAAATATTATATATAAAAAAAAATCTAACACAAGAAAAGTGTATACCAAGATATAATCTTACTTTACAGCTCTCCTTGAAGCAAGTAGACCGGTCGAATCTCTCTGACAGCTTCCTTAGCGCGTGACTCTAGTTTTATGCTGACTCTTTCAATTACTCCGTTGGACTAGAACCCTAGTAAAGGTTATTATATGGAGTGATTAAAAAAAAATACTAAGGGTATTTTAACTTGAGCTGTAAAGGCAAAAGAAAAGATAGGTGTTGTCTTTACAGTGGTGAAAATTCAAGTCAAGTCCGTTGCGCGAAAATTTGGCTCGTTCCCACAGCGTCGAGTTTCCATTCCCTCACCTTGCTACTTGCTGTAAGGTGGGGGGGGGGGGGTGGTGCCGTATGCCGGCTCTTACTTACTCGCGCTTAACCTTTCTGCATACCGATAGCAGGTCAATAATTATTCTCCCGTCTCAGAGCTCACAAAATGAAAACAAGTAAACTATTCCTAAATAATAAAATTAAAAATAGATTTTTAAATGAAAATCTGGATTTACAAATCTGACCCTAACAATTTTTCTCAACCTATAATTTTAAATATTGTTCTTTCTTTCAATCGTCAATTACATAAAATATAATTTTTTTAGAACCATACTATCGTAATAATTAGGAATCAGCGAAAAATAATGAATCTGACTTTTTTCGGCTGGCATATCCTGAGGAATCACTGATATATATATATATATATATATATGTGTGTGTGTGTGTGTGTGTTGTGATGTCATTTAGAGGAAAAAACTAAAAAATATCTCCTTTTTATTCAATAAAACTTTGTTTTTTTTCCCTAAAACTGTCATCAATTAAAATTTTTTCTAGAAGTTTATTTATGCTCAAATTAAAATTTTCTAAGTAATAAATTTATTTGAAAATATTTAAATGCATTTAAAATTGAATTAAATCAATCAAAAATTTTTTTTTTTAGTACCTCATACATTATTTTAATTTTAATTTTTTCTAAGTAAGTTGTAAAGAGTTAATTTTTTTATAACTCCACTAGTTTCCAATTGAAAATAAATGACAAAAGAAAAAAAAAATTTTTGAGTTGATTTTAATTTAATTAAAAAATCTATAATTTCTATTAAAATTTTTTTCAGTTTAAATAAATGTTTAAAAGCAAGTCTGTTATAAAAAAAATTAGCAAATAACAATTTTTCAAATTCATCATTACAGTTACCAAAAAAGCCTTTTTTCACTAAAGATTTTATAATTATACTCAAAATAAATATTAAATAAATGTTTTGAAGCTAATTAAAAATATTTACAGTATAAAAATTTTTTAATTGCTTCGCACATTATTAATCTTTGATTTTTAAAAGTAAGTTGTAAAGAATTAATTTTTCATTTATATCAACTAGTTTTAAATTTAAAATAAATTATTAAAGTAAACAATTTTTTGAGGTCATTTGTTATGACTATTAATTTAATTTTATAAGTTGAATTTAATGCTCTAATTTAAATTTTTTAAGTAACAAATTAAGCTAAAAATATTGTAATGCTTTAAAAATTGAAAATTTTTTAATCATTTTTTAATCAATCAAAACTTTTTTTAGTTGCTTCATACACTGTTAAAATCTTTGATTTTTTTAAAAGTAAGTTGTAAAAAATTAATTTTTTGATTATCTCCGCTAATTTTCAATTTAAAGAAATGAAATTTTTAAAGCTAGTCTATGAAAAAAAAATAAAAGTCAGTAAGGAATTTTAAAATTTATATGTAAAGTTATCAAAAAAGTTTTTTTACTAAAATTTTTTGAATTAGCCCCCTTTAAGGGGGTACTTTGACCTTTTGGGTTAAAAAAATCTGTATTTTTGCGATCTTTTTACAATGAAACAACTTAATTTTATTTAAGAATTTTCATTGCACATTATAAAGTAACTTTTAGAGAAAATCCAGTCAAATTTTTGTAGCAACATATTAAAAACCAAGCCAATGATAGTGAATCTTCGAAGACACCTCCGATGTAAGTTTTTTTGCGGTTGCCATCGTAGCATTTTGCAGGGTTGTCCAAAATGAAAAATTCAAAGTGGATTTGATTAATAATAAGTTTTTTGAGGCCTTCAGGAGAGGATTTTTTTTTTTCAATTTTGTCACAATGGTGCCGTTTTAAAGTGAAAATAGCGATTTTCACTGTAAAAATCTACCATTTAGTGGCCACCATTTTGTTTAAAATTGAAAAAAAACAAATTCTCTCCGGAAGGCCTTGTATTAAGTGTATAGAAGAAGTACACCAAATTCTAGAATGATAGGTGCAATCGTTTTCAAATGCCGTTGGCAACCGATTTAAAAATAGTGATTTCGAGAAAAATGCGATTTCTTGAGAGCTTCTCTAGAAATTTTTGTTGTTGTTTGCATCGTACAAGATAAAAAAAATACAGAAACAAAAATTCACGATGAGTACATTTTTTAATTAAGCACACTAATAATGAAAACAAACAATATGCTCATGCTTGAACGGCGTGATGATACGCTCTCTGCCTACTTGAAAGTACGGTTACTAAAAACTCTGTAACTTTGCGAGTTTTGCTCCAAATGACTTGAAATTTTGAGACAACATTTCTGAAACATTTTTTAGCAATAAAATGAAAAAAAAATTGATTTTTTTGAACCCAAAGGTCCCTTAATTCTTTTAAATGTAAAAAATATATTAAATTAAGTTGGAAAAATTTAATAAAAGTCGATAATATTAGAACTTGCTTTTTAAAATTGAAGTTTTTTTATTAAGCTGATAAAAGAGTAATCGAAGCCCCAACCGCCGCTTCGATCTGTGGAGACCCCCAAACAACCTAAATCTCCTCTATTTTCTCTTTATCAGCTTTTTTTTTTTTTCGAGAATTAATTTTTTTTTTTTTTAAATTCATACCATTAAAGTTACTTTGAGTATCAGCAGAAAAAATATACTGATGTTAAAACTTTAATGGAACATCATGCAAATAAACATTTCATCAGTAAACTTTTTCTGCTGATACTCAAAGTATATGTTGGCAGCGTCTTGAATGTACCGAGCTGCAGTTGTATTATCAGGAAACGCTTCCTGGTAATATCTCATGTAATCGAGCAGCATAGCCAGGATGTCGGTCGGTAACTCGGACAAAAGCGGCTAACGTGACAATGATGTATTTACAACAGTAGATGCATCATCGTCACTAGGCCGAGCCAACCTGTTCGGACGTGTTATCATCCCCGATGTCTTCCTCAGAGATCAGACCCTGCACTCCACCACCCCCCAAAGTGTTGGGCTGCTGCTGCTGCGCCGAAGAGCTGACGTCCATGGAGCCGGAACCCTGCACGTCTTCTACTGCGTTGTGTTCCACTGGCTGGTAGTCCGGTTCCCCGTCGAAAAGGGTGCAATGGTCCATGTCCTGGTAGAGAAAGTCCCCGTCGAGCCAACCAGCATCGAAGTCAACCCCATGTAGAGGTATTAATCCATTTTTGCTTCCAAGGTTCACATCGGTGCCGATCTCCAACACCTCCTCGTCATCTCTTTTTTGATCCTCCAGCATCGATCCATCGTGGTTGTCGACCTAAAACTCGTTGGGCAGCTCTTCCTCTACCTCCATGTCCTGATCCTCCACCACGTAGATTGCCATTAAATCATACACGATTTGAACGTCCTTCATGATTACGATTTTGAATAAAAATGTGCTCAGCGTTCAAAGCCGTCCAATATTTATACTTTTTTATTTTTCTCGAAGCTTCCATTAGGTTTTCCCTATTGAACATTCTAGAGACCCTTTAAAAAGTTCGATAGAAAAAACCTAATGGAAGCTTCTAGAACCTGTCGTTCGAGAACGTTTGACTCGAAGGTTAGGTCGAAGGTGTTACGTAACGGTTCAGTCACACGGTTGGTGTCATTAGGTATGGACGTGTTGTGAATGCGTATGAGAAGTAAAAAACCACGAATACTCAGCAAAGTGCGGATGTATTAGAAGATCTTCTTCGAGAAGCTGCCATCATCATCAATGAGACCCGTAAATAGAATAATTTTTCGATTAGTTATTTTTACATACACTTTAATTTAGGTTATGTTTCTTTGTTTACATAATTTTTACTTAGTTAGATTTTCGAAATACTCACATTTATTTAATTTTAGTTCATTTTAATATAATTTTAGTACTGTTTTATCTCTCTTTTTCATTCAATCGGGTTATTTTTAAAGTTGAATCATAATTTCTTTCGTATTCAGTTTAAGAATGTGATAGTTTTTATATGTTCAGAGTTTTATTTTTAGCTATAATTTTTTTTCAATTTTAGCTGAGATTTTTTTATACTATATAATAATAATATTATAATCTATTAAACTTTTATTTTACACTTATTAAAGTTAGGTTTTTTGTTTACATTTTATAAACTTTTTAACCAAAAAAAAAAGATTTAAAAAATTTTCTAATAATTTTAGCATGTATAAAATTTGATTTTTTAGTAACTTTTATTTTTATTCATTTTCCATAGTTGACTACGAAGCAGAACTACCCGTAATGTCTGTGGAAGAATTTCATCAAGTAAATTCTTTACTCGGTGAAGATGTGGAACACGTAGCCGTAAACAATCACAATGGATTGCTGCATCAGCATGTAGCTGAGCCACAACAGCAGCAACCTGCGGAGCAGGAGAGAGCCCAGCCACCTGGAGTCGAGCTGCAGCAGCAGCGCTCCATCGAGGAGGAGAGAGTCCAGCCCCCTGGAGTCGAGGAGGAGGGAGGAGTTGATCTCAATTAATCAACGTATTATCTGACCAACGACATACTTATTAGATCAGCCGAAGGATGTGTGGATTACCTAATCCAAAAACTAGAGTCAACCAGAAGTTAGTTTCATCTGAACAAAAAGAAAGCTTGGATCTTCCTAGATGGATGCGGATTTACTGCTTCATTAATTTTATTTTTATTTGCCGGATTAAAAGCTGGTAGGGGAGTGTTGTCAAATAAATTGAGTAGACCATTAATTAATTTTATGTAAATTTTATTTTCTAAGAATATATTATTATTTACAAAAAAAGGTTCAAGTTTGATAAGTTTTATTAAATCTCTTAATAATTAATGAACAAGTATAAAATTTAAGTAGTTAATGTGTATTGACAGATTAATAAGTTTGATCATCAAAGTATAAAATAATTTAAGTTAAAATTTGTAAGCAAATGATCAATGATTTAATCAGTGAGAATTCAATTGTAATTGGAAATTTTCCAGAATTAATTTCCGTGTAAAGAAAATTAATTAATATGAGAAAACACCTAGTCAAAACTCTTTACGGATTTGATTATATAAATTCAAATACGTAAACACGAGTTCGATAGAATAAAGTTGAGATAAACAAAACAACAGAGAATGGCCTTGAAAGAAGAGAGAGAGAGAAAGAGCGATGGCCAAGAGAAATTAAAGCAGCAGCAGAGAATGGCCTTGAAAAGAGAGAGCGAGAGAGAGTGATGGCCAAGAGAAAGAGGATAGAAAATCGCCACGCGCATAAAGCCGCAGATACAAAAACACCGAGAAGTACAGTAAATTAATTACTGCTTATAAAACAAGGTTGAGTGGTTCAAGTAAATTATTGTTACTTGAACCAAAATACCTGGTGATGTCCGCTGAGAATATTTGAAGAGAGTGTCCTGACGAAGAGCTTGTGATCGACCAGAGAAGAGTTGCTAGTGAATCACGCCGACTAGGATCGTGGAGAGTGACTTCAATAGTATTGATTGCAGTCACGACGATGAGCTTGACCACTATCACTTCACTAGGAGCACTCCAATGAATTAAAGAGATGAACTTGAACGAGATAACCCAAGAAAACTTAAGCGAGAACTCTCTGCTGAGTGCTTGAATGAGCGTCAAAATGATAACTGAGGAGACAAGTGCAGCAGGCCCCCGCCAGGCCGGTGGCGTCAGCAACAGCGACAGCATCAGCCCCCAAGCTGCGCAGACGGTGGCGCAAGAGCTCCAGCACCGTGTAGTTCTGCGTGGTACAAGAGATGGCGCCACGCAGTCTACAATTATTGATTTTTTTTCTCGACGATGTGTAAGGAGAGAAATTATTGTTCGCTCCGCAACATAGATGTAATTACTTTTTTTAAACTATATCATTAATTTTATTTTATTTTTCACTAACGTATTGCTTTTTTCAGTTGGGCGCTCTTCTTACTGCTTGTACCGACGATGAGTGATAAGAAATTGCAGATTTTTTAAGGAAGTTTCAAAAAAAACATGAAAAAAACGTGCAGCAGCAGCAGGGAAAAGGCGAGGACGCACAACCACCACAGCAGTATGGAAGCTGCGAGGACGCACCACCACCACAGCAGTATGGAAGCAGCTCGAGAAAATATGCAGCAGCAGGGAAACATCAAAGTGGTAGCCGACCTAGTGCAGCAGATAGACGCTACTGATCAGCATGGGGATAAGCATCGACAAAAAAGCTTTGACTCAGCCGCAGTTGAACGTCCCGCCAGCAGTCTCATGTACCTGGAGGTCGTCACTCCGGAGAGAGGAGCCACAGTCGAACGTGCCGCCGTTGGTCTCATCCACCTGGAGGTCGTCACTCTGAAGAAAAAAGCCGCAGTCGAACGCCCTGTCATAAAGCCCAACCACCAGCCGATCGTCGGTCTCGTGAGAGGAGTCATGATTCTACGCGTCGTGGTGATCGTAAATCGATCGATCGTCGATCCCGTGTCCGATCACCACAACGTGATGTGCGTACACATACGAGCCGTCGCTCTCACCCGACACAGTCTCGCTCTCGCACTTTCGCGTGTATCGTTAAAGTTTATACTTGTTAAAGATTAGCTTTTTTAATTTAAAACTTAGTTTTTAGATTGAAATTTTTATACTCTACTTAAAATCAGTACTTTAAACACTTTTTTATAATTTTTCAATCATTTTACTTAATTTTATTAAATAATTTTTTCACGTCATTAACTGCATGTTTATAAAATTTTTTTAAAAGAATTTTAAAAATTATTTACATTGATAAGCACAATATTTTTTAAGTCAACTTTTAAGTTGAACTTTATAATATTTCACTCCTAAAGAGTTAAAAATTGTATGATCATGTAGAATTTTATATGTATGTGTTTGTTTAAAAAAAGTTATAGGAAATTTTGATAATATTCAACAAGTTTTTGTACTCAACTTTATTTTGAAAATAAATATAAAATTTATCTGTAATCACACGATAAAATTTGGGTAGGATAACAAAAATAAATTCAGAAATCATTTTTAAAATAAAATCTTTTTAAAAGATTAAAAAATTAAAAAATTTACTGTGGGCTATTCTACCAGATTTTTTAATTAATTTCAAAATGATTAAATCTTAAAATTTATTAAAGTTATTCTATAAAGATTTTAATTAATTTTCTAAGTCCAAATTATTTTGAAGGTTAAAAAATCATGAAACATTTTCATATTAGCGTAAGCTGATACCCACACAAGTTTAAATTTCATATTAAACAAGTTCAATTCATTTGTAAAAACTTTTAATTTTAAAACAAAAACATAATTGGTTTTAACAAATGAAAAAATTTTATAATCACATAAGCTGACACGCACGATGAAAATTCGAAAAATAGCTCAATCGGTTTAAATTTGGCGCCAAAAATAATATTAAAAAATATAGGTGAACTACATTTTTTTTATAGAAAATTTTGCCGCAAACCGCATGTCTCTAGCCCTAATAGGTTCTGAGATATGAATTAGAGTTAAAAAATCAGTATTTTGGACTGCGCATGCGCAGTAATGGGTATTAAAAATTCTGGTTGGTGCCAAAAAATTTCTTTTTTCATGCCCTTTCGAATGATATATATATTGTAGGGGCTTGCTCTGGGGGCCGATTACCCCCCCCCCCCCCTTAACCGGCTATACCCTTTTCAAATGTTTAACTCTCGGTTGAATATTAAAAAATATTTTAAATGAAGTTTTATTTATTCGAGTGTTCGCCATAGTTCTATTTTTAAGGTAAGATGCGGTCTTAATAAATTCCGTCCGATAGATTTTTCTCAAATTTGATTCTTTAAATAAACACCTGGCTACGTCCATTACCGACCTATTGGAACCCCATTTAATTCATGGACATACGTTGGGCATGGCAGAAGTTTAATCCGTTTATCACTTATAAACTTATACGACTCATTATTTAGATATTCTTTACCATTATGATATTCTTTAACACCATTTTATTTTTTTTATTTTTTTGTTTAATTTATTTTCAATAAAATTTATATAGTTTTGAAAACAATCTACCGTTTCGTTTTTAGATTTTAAATAATATATTACAGCGCATTAACTGAAATTGTCTAAAAAAGTTCAAAAGCATTTTTCACCTTTATACCCAACAAAAGGTTGGGGACCATTTGAATCAGAGTGTATGATTTCAAGAATTTCATTTATTTTCATTCTATCGTTTTCAAAAGGAAGATTTGACATTTTATATTCCCAGCAAGTTTTACATTTTAATTCTATACTTTCAATTTTATCTGGTAAATCTTTCAATAATTTATTTTTAACGATCTCATTTGAATAATAAAAATTGACCCAGAGCCCTATGTAGTTTTTATTTTTTTGTTAATTTGGTCAAATTTGTTTATATGCTCTGATTTTTCATGTTTACCTTTCCATAAATTATATACAATTCATTAATTTTTTTTGCATATGTAAATTAATAATTTTTTTTATTACAATATATATTAGCTTTATTTTTCTTAAATTCAATAAAGTAATTTTTTGCCATTTTTGACGTACTCAACAAGTTTTGAGTTAAACCCTCAACATAATAAACACTGTTAATCTATATTTTTTTTTATTCCCAATACTCATACAAATTTTACCGAGTTTACTCACATACAATATATTGCCATCAGGCATTTTAACTTCAATTTTTTCTTTCAAATCGATGTATTCAAAAAAATATTGATCACTCTTAATGAGGTGGTCAGTACATCCGCTGTCTAACAGCCACTTGACAACACCCTCATTTTCACTAACCTCACTCACTTCACTCACTTGTTGGTGATGTACTTGCAGAGACCATGAAGAGATGTCCAGACCTCATTGATGCTCAGGGTCCACTACGGTAGAGTTCTGGTAGACTTGATGATGTTGTTGGAGCTGCTGCCTTTGTTGATGATGCTGTCCTCTTCCTTTGTAGCCACCTCTTGCCCTCTTCTCACGTATCCGCCAGTACCTCTGTTATTGTTATTGTTTTTGTTGTAACCACTGTTACTTTTATCATTGTTGTTGTTACATTATTAGGTGAGAGTCTAGCTGGTGAGGAAAATGATGAAGATTTTGAGGAAGACAGTGAAGATGATAACGATGACGATGACATCAGTGATAGCGAATATGATGATAAAAATACTACTAATGAAAGTATTGACAGCTCGAAATCACCCAAATAAACTTCTAGAAAAGAGGTTCCGAGTCCTAAAAAGCTTTCCCCTGAACAACAAGCAGAGTTAGATGCAAGAATAATCTATGTAGGAAATATACCAAAAGATACTACTGAGAAGACTATAAAAAAATTATTCTTTGAAGAAGAACTTTGAAGAAGAAGATTCTGTGGCTTTAGCTCTAGAAATGGATGATACTAAATTGAAAAATCGCCTTGTAAGAGTAAAACAGTATCCTACTAGTCCAAAGAAAGACAAAAAGAAAAAACATTTTTGTGGTCAAAAACCCAAGTATACATATACCAAAGGGCAGACATAAAAAAAAAAAGTGAGTATTTTTAAATAATATTAACATTGTTAATAATCTTAACATGAACTTTGTTGGAACTTTGGAAGATTGTTTGAACTTAGAGGTGCATCTTTTTAGTGATGGTTGCCACCCTTGGTGTCATTTTACCATCAGCAGAAACAATCCCTTAAAAACGGATATTTTCTATTATACCAAATGGTCTGAATAATTTTTTTATAGTCTTCTCAGTGGTATTTTTTGGTATATTTCCTACATAGATTGTTCTTGCATCTAACTCTGCTTGTTGTTCAGGAGAAAGCTTTTTAGGGCTTGGAACCTCTTTTCTAGAAGTTTTTTAAGATGATTTCAAGCTGTAAACACTTTTATTAGTAGTATTTTTATCATCATGTTCGCTATTACTGATGTCATCGTCATCGTTATCATCTTCACTATCTTCCTCAAAATCTTCATCATCTTCCTCACCAGCTAGACTATCACCTAATAATGTAACAACAACAATGATAAAAGTAACAGTGGTTACAACAAAAACAATAACAATAACAGAGGTACTGGTGGATACGTGAGAAGAGGGCAAGAGGTGGCTACAAAGGAAGAGGACAGCATCATCAACAAAGGCAGTAGCTCCAACAACATCATCAAGTCTACCAGAACTCTACCGTAGTGGACCCTGAGCATCAATGAGGTCTGGACATCTCTTCATGGTCTCTGCAAGTACATCACCAACAAGTGAGTGAAGTGAGTGAGGTTAGTGAAAATGAGGGTGTTGTCAAGTGGCTGTTAGACAGCGGATGTACTGACCACCTCATTAAGAGTGATCAATATTTTTTTGAATACATCAATTTGAAAGAAAGTTGAAGTTAAAATGCCTGATGGCAATAATTTCTATGTAAGTAAACTCGGTAAAATTTGTATGAGTATTGAGAAATAAAAAAATATATAGATTAGAAATGTTTATTATGTTGAGGATTGAACTCAAAACTTGTTGAGTATGTCAAAAATGGCAAAAAATTACATTATTGAATTTAAGGAAAATGAAGCTAATATATATTGTAATAAAAAAAATTATTAATTTACGTATGCAAAAAAATTAATGAATTGTATATAATTTATGGAAAGGTAAACATGAAAAATCAGAGCATGTATACAAATTTGACCAAATTAAAAAAAAAATAAAAACTACATAGGGCTCTGGGTCAATTTTTATTATTCAAATGAGATCGTTAAAAATAAATAATTGAAAGATTTACCAGATAAAATTGAAAGTATAGAATTAAAATGTAAAACTTGCTGGGAATATAAAATGTCAAATCTTCCTTTTGAAAACGATACAATGAAAATAAATAAAATTCTTGAAATCATACACGCTGATTTGAATGGTCCCCAACCTCTTGTTGGGTATAAAGGTGAAAAATTCTTTTTAATTTTTATAGACAATTTCAGTTAATGCGCTGTAATATATTGTTTAAAATCTAAAAACGAAACGGTAGATTGTTTTAAAAACTATATAAACTTTATTGAAAATAAATTAAACAAAAAAATAAAAAAATTAAAGTGTTGTTAAAGAATATCATAATGGTAAAGAATATCTAAATAATGAGTCGTATAAGTTTATAAGTGATAAACGGATTAAACTTCTGCCATGCCTAACGTATGTCCATGAAGTAAATGGGGTTCCAAAAAGGCATAATAGGTCGGTAATGGACGTAGCCAGGTGTTTATTTAAGAAAGTGTCTAGGTACCATCGCCGTGTACCGTATTCGGTGCACGGTGCACGGTACACGGTACCAAATAAGAGTTACTTTAGACACTCTGTGAATTTAAGTGGGTGATTTAGGATGGGTAATTAGATTTAAAGTAAAAACTAGTAGTTTTTTTAAACTTAAGTGGGTTATTTGGAATAAATTATAGGATCTAAAGTAAAAAGCTACCGTGTACCGTGTACCGTGTACGGTACACGGCGATGGTACCTAGACACAACCTTTATTTAAAGATTCAAATTTGAGAAAAATCTATCGGACGGAATTTGTTAAGACCGCATCATACCTAAAAAATAGAACTATGGCGAACACTCAAATAAATAAAACATCATTTAAAATATTTTTCAATATTCAACCAAGCGTTAAACATTTGAAAAGGGTATAGCCAGTTAGGGGGGGGGGGGGTAATCGGCCCCCAGAGCAAGCCCCTACAATATACATATCATTCGAAAGGGCATGAAAAAAGAAAATTTTTTGCACCAACCAGAATTTTTTATACCCATTACTGCGCATGCGCAGTCCAAAATAGTGATTTTTCAACTCTAATTAATATCACAGAACCTATTAGGGCTAGAGACATGCGGTTTGCGGCAAAATTTTCTAAAAAAAAAATGTATTTCACCTATATTTTTTAATAATATTTTTGGCACCAAATTTAAACCAATTGAGCGATTTTTCGAATTTTTTTACCTTAAATTTGCGATAAAAAAAAAAAAAAGGTTTGGGTCTATAAAAAATATATGTTACGTATTTTAACAAAAATTAACCGCTCTGATTTTTTCAGATTTTTAAAAGGGGGGGAGAAACTTTCCTGACCGATTTATCAAGACTTTTTGCATAACACGCCACCTAGCGGGCGCATATTTAGTCAAAATTAAAGATTATATGTACAGTTGAACTACATTTTTTTTTTTAGAATTTTTTGACACAAACCGCGTTTATCTAGCTATTTTAGGTTATAAGATACTAATAAAAGTTAAAAAATCACTATTTGGCTTCGCGCATGCGCAGTCTAGGAAAAAAAAATTTACGGCAGCGTTCGTTTCGATATTAGAATCATAGGCACGGTTTGCCAAGTTCAGAGCGCACATTTCTCCAGAGATATAAAATGTCGTCTGCTCTTCTCAAAAAAAATTTATTTTGATATTTTCAGAGTTTTTTGTTGTATTTTGGCGTGATATAGTCGTTTGTAAAGAAATAACAAATTTTAAATTTATCGTTGCTCGTTTGAAAAAAATATATTAACCTTTAAATAAAAATTATATTAATGTCAATGATGAAAGTTTTTTTTTTTTTTTCATCGCAAGTTTTTTTCAGAAATGAATAAATAAATAAATAAATAATCCCCCAAGCTGCTACAACCCCATAACGCCGAGCTCGCGAGGCTTTTTTTTAAATAAATGAATAAATGGTCCCCCAAGCTGCTGCAACCCTATAACACCGAGCTCGCGAGTTTCTTTCAGAAATGAATAAATAAATATATAATCCCCCAAGCTGCTACAACCCTATAACGCCAAGCTCGCGAAGCTTTTTTTTAAATAAATAAATAAATGATCCCCCAAGCTGCTACAACCCCATAACGCCAAGCTCGCGAGGCTTTTTTTTAATAAATAAATAAATGATCCCCCATGCTGCTACAACCCTATAACACCGAGCTCGCGAGTTTCTTTCAGAAATGAATAAGTAAATAAATAATCCCCCAAGCTGCTACAACCCCATAACACCGAGCTCGCAAGGCTTTTTTTATAAATAAATAAATAAATGATCCCCCAAGCTGCTACAACCCCGAAACGCCGAGCTCGCGAGGCTTTTTTTTAAATAAATGAAAAAATGATCCCCCAAGCTGCTACAACCCCATAACGCCGAGCTCACGAGTTTTTTTCATGAATAAATAAATGAATAAATAATCTCCCAAGCTGCTACAACCCCATAACGCCGAGCTCGCGAGGCTTTTTTTTAAATAAATGAATAAATAGTCCCCCAAGCTGCTGTAACCCCATAACGCCAAGCTCGCGAGGCTTTTTTTTAAATAAATGAAAAAATGATCCCCCAAGCTGCTACAACCCCATAACACCGAGCTCGCGGGGCTTTTTTTTAAATAAATAAATAAATGATCCCCCAAGCTGCTGCAACCCCATAACGCCGAGCTCGTGAGGCTTATTTTATAAATAAATAAATAAATGATCCCCCAAGGTGCTACAACCCCATAACGCCGAGCTCGCGAGTTTTTTTTATAAATAAATAAATAAATAAATAAATAATCCCCCAAACTGCTACAACCCCATAACACCGAGCTCGCGAGGATTATTTTATAAATAAATAAACAAATGATCCCCCAAGGTGCTACAACCCCATAACGCCGAGCTCGCGAGGCTTTTTTTTAAATAAATGAATAAATGATCCCCCAAGCTGCTACAACCCCATAACACCGAGCTCGTGAGGCTTTTTTTTTAATAAATATATAAATGATCCTCCAAGCTGCTACGACCTTATAATGCCGAGCTCACGAATTTTTTTTTTTAATATTTATTTATTTATTTATTTATTAAAAAAACTCGCGACCGCCAAACCTGGCGTTATGGGGTCGTAGCTGCTTGGGGGATCATTTATTTATTTATTTAAAAAAATGCCTCGCGAGCTCGGTGTCTTGGGGTTGTAGCAGCTTGGGGGATTATTTATTTATTTATTCATTTCTGAAAAAAACTCGCGAACTCGGCGTTATGGGGTTGTAGCAGCTTGGGGGATCATTTATTTATTCATTTCTGAAAAAAACTCGCGAGCTCGGCGTTATGGGGTTGTAGCAGCTTGGGGGACCATTTATTCATTTATTTAAAAAAAAGCCTCGCGAGCTCGGTGTTATGGGGTTGTAGTAGCTTGGGGGATTATTTATTTATTTATTCATTTCTGAAAAAAACACGCGAGCTCGGCATTATGGGGTTGTAGCAGCTTGGGGGATCATTTATTTATTTATTTAAAAAAATGCCTCGCGAGCTCGGTGTCTTGGGGTTGTAGCAGCTTGGGGGATTATTTATTTATTTATTTATTCATTTCTGAAAAAAACTTGCGATGAAAAAAAAAAAACTTTCATCATTGACATTAATATAGTTTTTATTTAAAGGTTAATATATTTTTTTCAAACGAGCAACGATAAATTTAAAATTTTTTATTTCTTTACAAACGACTATATCACGCCAAAATACAACAAAAAACTCTGAAAATATCAAAATAAATTTTTTTTGAGAAGAGCAGACGACATTTTATATCTCTGGAGAAATGTGCGCTCTGAACTTGGCAAACCATGCCCATGAATCTAATATCGAAACCAACGCTGATTTACGGTTTGCGCCAAAAATTTTCTTTTTCGAAGACCTTCCGATTGATATGTATATGTAGTTTCTGCGAAAAAAATGCTGACTTCTTTAACTAGCTTAATTATTTATAAGGTTTTATTAACTTTTATGATTTTTAAGTTATAAATCAGTGTTGCGCCGACTGTCGCGCGTGGCAGACGTGTCTTCTCGGCAGTTTATAGAGGTTAATTTCTCCGCTGCGCGGCGACTGCCGCTGGGTGGCGTCGCTTTGTGCTGAATCTCTTTGTTGAGGTTTTTTCTTTTTTTTTACGCGTAAGATAAAGTGAATAACCCAAATGTCTACTCAAACGAAAACAACTACTACTACTACTATGTCGTACTCGAACGTCACCTCTGTTTCTACGTACCCCAAGAAAGACCAAGCAATTGTCTTTGACACCATTGAAGGAGTAAAAGCGGAAGATTATGTTTATGCTATTGCCTTTATAGTGCCTCCCCAAAACATTGTAGCTGCTTCTAAAATCACGCAGAATCGATTTTGTGTTTTCTTTAATAGTGCCTCCATAGTAGATGAAATCACCAAGGAAGGAAAAGATGTGCTTGTTGTTCAAGGCCGTAAAATTACGATTCGCCCCTACATTGCCAGACTAAAGCGAGTGTTTATCTCAAATGTATTGCCGTGTATTCCGAACCATATCCTGCTTGAAAAATTAGAGGAATTCAACGTTGTACCTAAATCCTGCCTTACTCCAGTGCGCATGAGCCTTGTCCAAGTCGGCTTTTCGCACGTGATGTCCTTCAGGCGTCAGCTGTTTGTGGATCCGGAAGAAATCGATAAAATTCCCTCCGACTTTACCCTAAACTACGATGGCACGGCATATCATGTTTATGCATCTTCCAATAAAATGAAATGCTTTCAATGTTTACAAGAGGGTCATTCCTCGAAGAGTTGCCCGCAAAATTAACAACAACAAAATCTGAGTCAAGGTCAGCATACACTTCCAGCTCAGCCTTCTCCCGCGGTCGATAAGGTAGGAGCTCCTCAATTCCCGCAGTCTACAACTACTAAACCTACAGTGCACATGGAAACAGCTGATGACAAAAACAAGGAATCGACTTCTAATACGGCTGTTGACGGTGATATTAATACGCCTCGTTTCAACGGTCAAAATTTATTCGTGAAACCAAGCGGCGATAATTTCAAAAGAACTTTTTCAAAAGCATCTCTGTCTTCCACGGAAAGAAAAGTCACAGATGAAGATGAAAATCAGAGGAGCAAACCCGATGATGAACTTCAAAAGACTCCCGAGATGCCAACGCAAAAAAAAAAGAAGCTAAAAAAATCCAGCACTACTAGCAAAACCACAACGACGGAACTTAAAGAACAAATCGACTTGGCTAGGATCAAAATCCCCAACTATATCGCTGCTACTTTCCCGATTACCTTCGAGGAGCTGATGCTAATGCTAACTGAGACGCTACAGGTTACCTATCAAGAGGTACCTGCGGTAGTTGATAAATTCACATCCAATAGACAAGCAGTGGTAATAATGCTTAATGAGATACATAAATATGTTGACTCACGTGTCATGAAAACAAGGATCACTAAAACGGCTAATGCCATTACGGCCTCTGTTGATGGTGGCGAGTTTCCTCCCTCATCCTCCGCCTCGGAGGTTGAGACTTGCGAGTCTGATCACTCGCAGTACTGAATTTTCTTCTCACACTACAACAGACATAGATTGCAACAATATGTGTTGCAATCTCGCAGATGCGAATAATATTCGTATTTTATTTTGGAATCCACGAAGTATAGTCAAGAAAGCTGGAGAGTTGCAAAAGCTGCTGCATGATGACGACGTGATTGTTTTGGCTGAAACATGGCTCAAGCCACACCTGCATTTTAACTTCAGCTCGTTTAATGTATTTAGACAGGATCGTCTACATGCTACTGGCGGCGGTTCAGTTTTTATTGTACACGTTGCGTTAAATTATGAGTCTGTTAATGATCTTACTAACCTTAATCCTTCAGTTGAAATGTGTGGAACTAAGATACTTAATTTAAGTAAACCTCTGACTATTCTGGCCTGCTACCGTCCTCCGACCCAAGTCAGTTTGACGGATTTGGAATGGGAGGCTCTTATTGGTAACACTGACAGATATGATCAATGCCTGCTGATTGGAGATTTTAATGCACGTAACCAGGCTTGGAACTGTATAGACACTGATGTCAATGGACGCAGACTTCAAGAGCATGCTGACAAATATGGATTGATATTACACAATCATGATAGCATCACTCATCTTGATCCATCTACACTTAAAGAATCCAATATAGATCTTATATTTTCCTCGCCCGACATTGCTTCATTCACACATACCAAAGTCTATAACGATAGTCATGGTTCAGACCATTTCCCCGTCGAAATTATTGTCGACGTCAAGAAGGTGATATACCACCGGAAGTCATTTAAGATTCAATCAACGCGCACAAACTGGCTGTCAGTAAATGAGATTTTGGATGAAAAATACATTAAATTTCTCGATAGCGAATATGAATTAAAGTCACCTTTGGGTAAATATGAATTTTTTATCGAAACAATAAGTGATGCGGTCGTAAGATGTACTCCAAGAAGGAAAGTTGTCAGCCCTAAACTTCATCGAAACCCTGTTCGCTGGTGGGATGCTGATTGTGATCGAGCCAAGAGACTCCGGCAAGCAGCGTACAAAAGATGGCGCTATACCCGACTTTATAACGACCATGCCCGTTATAAGACCGCTAGAACTGCGGCAAGAAAGTTATTCAGGCAAAAGAAAAGAGAATGCTTCAAAAAATTTGCTTCCACTATAGATTTCAAGAACCAAGTCACATATACCTGGAGAATGGCCAAGGTTTTCAAAAACAAATTTACCAAGACTAAGGTTACCTCTCGCTCTGAATATCTCGATAATAAACAAAAAGTGGCTGAGTCTCTCGATAAGATCTGCACTTTTGACACCCCAAATGATCCCGGTTGGCTACCAGAGTCGCAAGATGACCCACTTCTGGATGCACCTTTTACATATACTGAGTTTAACACGGCACTTTTTTCAAGAGGTGACAAATCCTCCCCTGGAGTCGATGGGATTAATTACGAGGTTCTTCGAAAAATTCCAATTAAATATAATCTGTTGCTGCTTGATATTTTTAATATGCTATTTTTAGATAATTCATATCCTGAGAGTTGGCGAGACACCTATCTACATTTTGTGGAAAAACCAAATGGCAATGGACTAAGACCTCTGGCACACACTTCTTGTATTAGCAAGATATTTGAACTGATGGTTTCAAATAGGCTTCGTTGGTTTGTTGAAACAAATGGTTATCTCCCCCGCAATCAAGGTGGCTTTCGTAAGGGTTATTCTTGTTCTGATAACTTGACAGTCCTAAAGTTTGATGTAGAAGAAGCCCTTAAGAGTCACGAGCACGTTCTTGCGGTATATCTGGATGTAAGCAATGCCTACAATGAAGTACGCAGTGACATCTTATTACATAAATTGGCCGGCTTTAGGTTCTCGACAAAACTACTCAAGTTTATTAAGTTTCTCACTTACCAGAGAAATGTGTACACGGAGATCAATCCTGATAAACCTTGCAGCTGCTATAAGGGACTGCCGCAGGGTGGTGTCCTTAGTCCTCTACTTTATTTACTATCCGTCACCAATGCGGTCTATTTTTAGTAACAAAAGAAAGAAGAAAAGAAGAAAGAATAAAGGAAACGTGAGAGAAAACAGAGGTGGAAGGCCTAAGGTAAAAAGAAGAAACACCAGGAAAGGGAAAAGAAGCAACTGCAAAGTTAATGTTCCTCGAATCAAAATTTTACAGTACGCTGATGATATTGTGCTGTACATCAGGACCTCTTGTATTGAATAGGCCAAGATTATACTCCAGAAAGCTGTAGCTCGGATTACTAAAAACCTTGGAATTATTGGGCTAGATGTCTCCCCTCAGAAGACAGAATTTGCCCACTTCAACCAGGAAGGTATTGACCCTGGTCAGACTGAGCTCAATTTGGACAGCTCCACTTTAGTTTCTACAGATGCAGTAAAATTTCTAGGCGTTTACTTTGATCACCAGATGACTTTTGACAAACATCAGAGATTGGTACTAATGAAGGGCCACAAAGCCTTAAACATAGTCAAGTTCCTTAGAGGAACATACTGGGGTGCAGACCCAGCTACCTTTATATGTCTATACAAAAGCTTTGTCAGATCTATAGTCGACTACGCTAGTTACATTTACTTCCCTACCCATAAAGAAAGAATACTTAAGCTTGAACGAGTTCAATTTGCTGCTGCAAGATTGGCCTTGGGACTGAGAATTAGCACACCTACAAATATTCTACTTGCGGAGTCTGGGTTAATCTCGATACAACTCAGGTCAAAGTTGCTGTGTACTAACTACTTACTGAAACTATTTGGTAGAACTGACTCACTGGCCTATGATATCATCCAACGACAGATCAAGAAAATCATCTCTATACGAGGTAAGAAACTAAATCTTTTTCAAGAGTCCATCAAGAGCGTTATTGGGGTCATGCACGAAACCCATGCTGACCGGCTGACCAGTATTTATAACTACCCATTTGACTGCTACAGAAACACCGTGAATGTCGACTTTACTATCGGACAATTTTTAAAAACCTGTGAGTATCCAAGCCTCCAATTCTACTCTTGCCTTGAAGGCAGTGATTCCATCAGAATTTTTACTGATGGCAGCAAGACAGAAAATGGTTCCTCGGTTGGAACTGCATGTGTCGTGCCCGAATTAAAAATTGTCCGTACAAATAGCATCAACACAAAAGCCTCCGTTTATACGGCTGAGTGCATGGCACTTTCAGACGCTATGGACATTGCAATGCAACATTCTTACCGTAACGTGGACATCTTTACTGACTCACTCAGTGCAGCAACAGCTCTGGTTTCTTATACAATAGATATCAGTGAAAACTACCATTTACTACAGGTTCGCCAAAAAAATTTGGAGTTTGCCCACAGCGATAATGGTTCATGCAAACTCACTGTACACTGGATACCGGCTCATGTTGGCATCACTGGCAATGAGTTTGCAGACTCTGAGGCAAAAAGGGCTACGCTTTCCTCACCAACGGTCTCTGTTTTTCCATATACAGACCTAAGATCTTTTTTCAAAAGATTGATATACTCAGAGAATATTGAGCAGCTGAAACAACAGAGTGCTAACAAGGAAACAAGTTACTTTCAACGGCTGTTCTCCAATTAAACGATCCCCTGGTACAAAGGCCTCAATCTTAGCAGAGAACTAATTGTTTTTATCTGCCGCAGTCGTAGTAATCATATAGCCCTCAATGAATCTCTACACAAAATCAATCTGGCTGAAACATCCAGCTGTATGTGTGGACAGGATCTTCAAGACCTCAATCACGTTCTTTGGCAGTGCTCTCTATATGAAGAATTACGCCAAGCCATGGTTGACCGGCTTATAAAACTCAAGAAATATCCACCGTACGATGTCATCTCTTTTCTACAGGCTCCTGATCTTAGTGTCGTTCGAATTATTGTTGACTTTGTAAAAAAATGTGAAATTAAGATTTGAACTTAAAGTGACTGTGGCTTTCAAGTGAAGGCCGCAAACTTATTATTATTTTTTTTTTAACTTTATACTTTATATTTGATTATTTAATTATTTATATATAAATCCTGTATAATCATAATTGGTTAAATAAAGGTTACAAAAAAAAAAAAGATATAAATTGGCCCTGGGATGATTCGTAAAAAACTTTTTCGCAGAAACCCCTTCATTATGTAAATCAATCGAAAGGTCTTTGAAAAAGGAAATTTTTGGCGCAAACCGCAAATTTTTTTCCCCTCAACTGCGCTTGCGCGGAGCCAAATAGTGATTTTTGAACTTTTATTAATATCTCATAATTTAAAATAGATAGATAAACGCAGTTTGTGGCAAGATTTTCTAAAAAAAAAATGTAGTTTAACCGTATATATAATCTTTAATTTTGAATAAATATGCGTCTGCTAGGCGGCGTTTTATGTAAAAAGTCTTGATTAATCGGTCAGGAAAGTTCCCCCCCCCCCTTTTAAAAATCTGAAAAAATCAGAGCGGTAAATTTTTGTTAAAATACGTCACATATATTTTTTATAGACATAAACCTTTTTTTTTTTTATCGCAAATTTAAGGTAAAAAAATTCGAAAAATGGCTCAATCGTTTTAAATTTGGCGCCAAAAATTATATTAAACAATATAGGTGAACTACATTTTTTTTTTAGAAAATTTTGCCGCAAACTACATGTCTCTAGCCCTAATAGTTTCTGAGATATGAATTAGAGTCAGGGATGGATTCGAGAATCTGCTCATGGGCACCAAGCACTCATTTCCGGTCAAAGAAAGTCGCAAACGATCGACAGGGCGATAGTTTCAAGTCAGTAGCCGCCGAAAACGGGAGTCATAGACATGGTGGCTGGTGCCCCCCGCTTTATTTGGAAAGATTGACTGTCACAGTAACCGCGCAAGTTCGAAAGCTAAATAACTGAAACCGTTGCAAATAATTAATAAATAAATAAACGAATAAATAAATAAACCGCCAAGCTCTAAGCCCCAATAACGCTAGGGAGAGCGACAAAGAAAATATTTTTGATAAACAATTAACTAAACCGCCAAGCTCCAAGCCCCCATAACGCTGGGGAGAATGGTGGATAAATAATTTTTTATAAACAATTAATTAAACCGCCAAGCTCCAAATTCCCATTACGCTGGGGAGAGTGATAGATAAATAATTTTTTTTAAACAATTAAATAAACCAACAAGCTCTGAACCCCCATAACGCTAGGGGGAGCGATAATAAATAATTTTTTATAATCAATTAAATAAAACCAACGAGCTCTAAATCCCCATAACGCTAAGGAGAACGACAAATAAATTAATTTTTATAAACAATTAATTCAACCGACAAGTTCTAAACCCTCATAGCGCTGGGGAGAGTGATGAAACAATAATTTTTTATAAACAATTTTATAAACCAACAAGCTCTAAACCCTGTAACGGGCGCGTGAGGAATTATGCTGAATTCAAATTTTAATTGAATTACAGCACGCGACCGTTAGAAACGCGTAGACGCACGGTCGGTAATGAGGCGACAGCACTACCGGCCGAGTTGCGTCACTCTAGTCTTAACCGCGCGAGACATCACACGTGTGTTGAGAATCCGTTGTGCGTTTGATAAAGAAAATTAATTTGTTCGAGATCGCGAAGTTGTTCAACGTCGCGATTGTTGTTATCGGTGCAGTGTTGTTTGTGGAGTTTGGGTTATCTCGTCCTCGAGTTGTCACTCGAGCCGGACGAGGTAGTCGACCAGGAAAACTCGCAGCAACCGGCGTTCGGCCTTCGAAGGCATTCTTGGCCCAGTGGGGCAGACAGAATTGTGATAGTTCCTTCGAGCGCAGGTGCACCTGAATAATAGTAAGTCCAATAAGCGTCTATTAGAAATTAATTGTATCGCGCGCAAGAGTGTGTTTGTCGGAGTACCGCAGTACTCAGAAAATCTTCGCCTTTGTTATTTTGGCGCGCTGCAGCTAGCAGCCGAGTGGGAGAGAGTGTGTGTGTGCGTCGGTGTGTTAGTAGCGACCACAACACAACTGGCGAATTTTATTTTGTAAAACTAATTTTTGTCGTATCAAGACTTAGAGTCATTCGGGTTAAATTGTTTGTAAACAATAGTAGATAATTAATTTAGATGTTATGTAATTTTTTGATTTCTTTTATTTTATGATTTATTAAAATTATTAAAATTTACATTTGACATTTAATTTAATTAACCCGTGTTCCTGCGATCGGTCCTCGTAGACTCACGCCACTACCGACGAAGGAGAGCAGCCGCGCCGCGTAATAAAAAACATTAGTTCGCGTACGCGTCTTCCCCCCCTCTTTTCAGGTATTGAGAGAAAATCGACGAATTGTCGTGTGCACGAGTAGTGCATTTTTGTCAGCAAGGCGGAGGAGTGCAGAGAACGAACGTCGTGGGTTCTCGTGCAAATCACGATCCTCATAAGAATTAAATTCCTTAATTCGAGCCCTGTGACAATTGGCGCGCAACAACGTGTGAGTAGTTAATCGAGACGGAAGTCTGTTTGTGTGAGTGATCGCAGGTGTGCGCTGTCCGACGGGGGGTTCAAGGCCGGTCGGCAGATAGGATTTTGGGAAGTGTAAACAAAGGCGAAGAGCTTGCTGCTGCTATAGTTTATAGCGTAGCCAGTGGGATTTTATTTTCTTTTTCCTGTAAATTGCGTGGTAGAGTACGAGTGCTTGCTAGATTTTTATTGAGACCATTAATTATTTTATTTATTATTTTTTTTTTTGGGAATTCGAACAACTCGAAGTTGAATTCACGTTGGAGTTATTTAATTAAACCGTGTTGTCATACGGTAGGTTTTTTTGTTTTTTTTTAAGGCATGGCCTGTTGATTTAACTCCGACGCGGATATTTTGAGCTGTGTTTTTTGATTTTGGTTTGTTTTTTTTGAAAGCAAGTACTCTACCACGCAGAACCTATACGTGACAGTAGCGAGAGTAGAGCGCTAAATAATATTAATTTATTGTATAAGTATTGTGAAATATTATTTTGCATGCAGGTTGTTATCGACTAACGTTCGTTAACAACTGCATTTTATATTTCTGAGTGAAAAATCGGGTTTCGACACGGGTTGAAACAGTTGATTTTTTTGATTTTTTTTTTTATCCCTGTGGCTTCAACGGGTAATTCGTTTTTTTTAGCCCATCGGGAGTTTTTGCCAAAACCAAGCGTGGTTGGTGGGCCTTTTGGTCAATTCGGATTGTTAGTTGAGATCGGTGGATCAGGTTGTTTTTTTTATTTTAATTTTTTTTTCTTTTAACATAACTCACAAATATAATTGGAATTTGTTATTTGTAAAATACTAATAAATTAGAGAGTGTAGAAACTGTCACGTGGGTTAGGTTACCGTTTTTTTTGTAAACTAGGTAATGCAGGACGCAGCCATGACGCAAGAGCTTGCGAGGGAGGATTTGATCTTTTCATGGATCGCGACCGAAGGGGCAGATGTCGTTTCCGAGGCTTTAGAGGAGCTTGAGCTCAAGCCTGAGGGTACGTTGATGGAAAAAAGTGGTAGGTTGCTGAAATGGTTGTTAGGAAATTATTCAGCAGAAGACTTTCTCGCAACCGAGTCCGAGGATGAGGGCGAAGTTAAAATCAAACGCGAAAGTCTAAGAGCCACTTTCATAGCAACGACAGTGTGGGAGAAATCTGGGTCGACAATAATTGACCCAAATTATACCACAAGTGGCGCACACCCCTTGGCTGTCCTCATGGACGAGGAAATGGTCCGAGAGGCAGCTTCGAGAATCCAGGAGGAATACTCGAATATCCAGGTGCATGACCGCAATCGGGAGGGTGGAAGTCTGGCGGGACATGCGCAACCGGACCAGGTCGAAGATATTAACGCCGAAGTGCTACAAGCCGTGAGGTCGGTAGCAGAAGAACTTAAGGCATTGAGAAGGACGAGTGAGGACACCCGAGCCAGGTTGGCAGCTGTGGAGGCTGATAGATACCGCCAGCCAAATCGGATCCGGGGACCGGGAGGCCCGGTCTCCTCGACAATAAGGCCGGAAATGCAAAACTCGCTAAATGATTGCAGTATGTCGACTGACGGTCAATTACCGCACGCTAGAGTCAACTTCGGTGAGACATCAGTGCGAGACGCGAGAGATAGTTCCAGTCCTATAGTCGCGAGACTGGACAGGGTACAAAAACTGGAACAACAAATTAAGGCCTTGCAAGCCGAACTCGAACAGTTGAGAAGCCATGAGCAGACGGCTGATTTAGCCACTCAGGAGTCAATCCAGGCTCAAGGCAACCCGATGAAGCCAGTCGACGTAGGCATAATTGTTCGAAGGTGGAATATTAGATTCAGTGGCGATAGTGAATCTAGTATTGAGCAGTTTTTATTGCAGATAGAGGAATACAATAGACTCGCTGGTTTGACCGGTTCTCAATTATTGGATGCATTACCAATGATGTTGACCGGTGTAGCAGCCACATGGTTCCGCAACGTGCGGGAGACGATCCAGTCATGGGAGGCTTTTTGCCAAGAGGCCCGCGAGTGGTACGGAGTGGGAGACTACCAGCAGACAGCAAGGATGGAAGCAACGACACGAACTCAAGGTGAAAGCGAGCCAGTGCGGACCTACTTGACAGCTTGCAGTCTTATTTGCTGAAAATTAGACCGATACCGACTGAGAGAGAACAAATTGACTTCATGTTAACGAACATGTTACCTAGATTACGCAGGCAGATCAGGCGTGATGAGGTTAAGTCAATTAAAGGCTTATTAAGCCAAGCAGTCGAAATCGAAAGAATTACTAACATGGAGTTAGTGTATAAGCCACCACCGTCACCCTCTACGTCAGTTTGGCCACATCTGGCATATAAGGAAGAGAAGACTAATAAAAAACCAAAAGTCAATATAGCCGCAATGGATATGACAGGCAGGTCTGCCGACTCTACGGTTATTAGCCTTCTTGAGACGATAGCAAACAAGATCCAAGCTAAAAGCAAGAATGATGGGAAACCTCAGGGCCCGAGGCCCCAGAATTCATCCAAAGCCAGACTTACCAAACAACGACGTAAATCTGAGGACGACGGCAAGGCAAGGAGCCCATCACCAAGGCAGAACAAGAGTGGTGATAAAGATAGAAAGGCTGATAGACAGGAAATACCTAGGTGTTTTCATTGCAAGCAGCTGGGACACATAAGACCAAATTGTCCCGAACGTCCGGGAAACGCCAAAGCGGCGGAGTAAAAAACATTGGCACTTACTCCGCCGAGATACCGGCCAAGTCATCACTCGGAGATGGCAATCAGGCATGCTCAGTGGATCAGGAAGATTCTGAGCAGACGGAAGATCCGAACGAGCCAGCAGAAGATAACCTTGATGTGGAAGGCAGATGGTGGATGCCTGTTAATATAGGTGACTTCTGCATAAGAGCATTTTATGATCCCGGTGCATCACGCACGGTAATGGGATCAACAGCAATTCAAATTGCTTCAGCATGCAACAGAAAAATCGAGGCATATTGCGGTAAGGGAGCCAAAGTGGCAGACGGCCGCAGATGTCCAATCGCTGGACATGTTGTTTTACCTTTTGAGGTTGCCGGGGTAACTCGGGATATAAAGGTAGCTATTCTGACACGTCTCGACGCGGATTGTTATTTAGGTACAAATTTCATCCATACGTTCGATACCGTGCTAGATCCCGCAACGAACAAGCTGGAAGTAAGAATAGCTGGGAAAGCAATTGACCTCGAAGTTGCAGCTGTGTCAGACACCGAATTGACGAGTTTGGCGTCAATTGGGTTATCTAACGTTCGTTCGGAAGAATTGGAAAGGCTTAATGAAGTGTTAGATCGAGCCATTCCGGAGGCTGATGGGCCATTAGGTTGTACAACGTGGATAGAACACGAAATCGACGTTGGTGACGCTAAGCCTATCAAACAACGGTACTACCCAGTCTCACCAGCTGTGAAACTGGAAATGTACGAGCATGTTCTACAGATACTAGACGACGACATAATCGAGCCTGCACCGAAAAGTGGCTGGTCGTCACCTGTAGTGATGGTAAAGAAAGAGAACGGTAAACGACGTTTTTGTATTAACTTTAAGAAAGTTAATTCTGTCAGTAAAAAGACAGAGGCTTACCCTTTACCATACATGGACGACATTTTACGCAAGCTGAAGAAAGCTAAGTATATTTCGACCATTGATTTGTCATCGGCTTATCACCAGGTTCCTTTGAGTAAGAAGTCGAGGCCGATAACGGCATTTACAGTACCTGATTTAGGCACTTTCCAGTTCAAAAGGATGCCATTTGGGTTAGATCAGGCTGGCGCCACCTTCCAACGCCTGATCGAAATGATAATAAGAGAATTCGGACCTTATGCTTACGCGTATTTGGACGATATTATTATCGTTACTGAGGATTTCGAAACACATCTACGAATCCTCGAAACCGTTTTGGAAAAGCTCAGGGAGGCAGGTCTTACGGTGAATAGAGAAAAAAGTAAGTTCTACCAATCTGAAGCGAAGTACTTAGGCGTTGTCGTTAGCCGTGACGGAATTCGACCGTGCCCGGAAAAAGTCGAAGCCGTTTCAAAATTCAGTGTACCAAAAAAACCGTAAACAATTAAAAAGGTTTTTAGGCATGGCCTCGTGGTATAGAAAATTTATTAAAAATTTCGCCACGATTGCAGAACTACTGACACGGTTAACAAGCACGAGAGTGTGCTACAAATGGGACGCAGAACAACAGGACGCCTTTGAGAAGGTTTTAGTCTTGTTGGCGTCTGCCCCAGTGTTGGCTAGACCTGACTTTACCAAGCCATTTACCATACAAACGGACGCCTCGAATACTGGTATTGGAGGCTGCTTGACTCAAACCATTGATGGGGAAGAACGAGTCATCGAGTACTTCAGTCGAGTCTTAAACCCGGCACAACGGAATTACAGCGTGACAGAACGAGAATGCCTAGCTGTAGTTGAGGCAATCCGGAAATTCCGTTGCTATGTCGAAGGATTTCAATTTCACGTAGTGACGGATCATAATTCACTTCGGTGGATAGATAGGTTGAAGAATGTAACGGGCAGATTAGCGAGATGGTCGCTAGAGCTTCAAGGCTACACTTTTACGACAGAGTACCGTAAAGGGTCTGTAAATGTCGTGCTCGATGCGTTGTCACGCATGTATGAGGAAGACGATGAACCTACCGTCGCAGCCGTAAGCTATCCTGTCGGAGAGCTGGACGACTGGTACTTAAGCAAGATAAAAGCCGTTCAAAGAAATCCTGGCAAGTTTCTCAGGTGGAAAGTCGTAGCAGACAGGTTATATTATTATAAGTCTGACCACTTGATTGAACAGACGGTAGGTGATGATGATGCCTGGAAATTGGTCGTACCGTTGTATTTACGTCAAACGGTAATACAAGAAAAGCACGACGAGCCGTTGGCGGGGCACTTGGGCCGAGATAAAACCTTGAAGAAAGTAGCTCAGGAATTTTTTTGACCTGGCATGTACAAAGACATCGAGGCATATGTCAAATCATGCCAAACCTGCCAAATGCAAAAGGTCGAGCAACGACTACCGGGAGGCCTCATGGGCAAACGGGCAATTGTAAGACCATGGCAAGTCGTATCGGGAGACATATTAGGCCCATACACCAGAAGCAGAAATGGACACAAATACGTGTTAGTTTTGACGGATTTGTTTACTCGATGGGCAGAGGTCACACCGTTAAAACGGGCTGAAGGTGAGGCCATTTGGGATCATATCTGGCAAGACGTGATTTTAAGATGGTGTCAGCCAGAAAAGTTTTTATCGGATCAAGGTTCGGAGTTCAAAAACCATGCAATTGACCACAGATTAGTCAAGCTAGGTATTGAGCATGAAAACTCTCCGACGAATAATCCTGAATCTAACGGCCAAGTTGAAAGGCTAAATCGGACTTTAAAAACGATGATTCGGTGCTTTATCGCACAAAACCAGCAAAGTTGGGATGAATTGTTACCCGAACTAGTCTGTGAATATAACAGGGCAGAACACTCAGCCACCAAAACGAGTCCGGCCATGTTAAACATGCTACGACAACCGAGTGACTGTAGCGTAGTCAACAAAGGATTGGCAGATGAGCTGTTACGGAAGTATGAAGAATTGGCTCTGGAAGAATGGAAGAAAAAAGAAGAGGGAGCAGTTATTCTTCGTAGTAAGGCTGGTGAAAATTCTCGCATGCAACAAGACAGGGCAGCGGAGCATTATGACAAGCGGCACCGCGAGGTTTTCTTTGAACCAGGAGACATGGTTCTAAGGAAAAATAAAGTCCTGTCGAACAAAGCCAAAGGCTTCACAGCCAGTCTGGCACCCAAATACTCAGGTCCGTATGTAATTATAGAGAGACTTGGTAGTAATACGTATGCGATGAAAGATAAGTTTGGCAACGAAATTCAACCAGTTGCAGTTCAACAATTGAAGAGGTGGATCGGAAGAGAAGAACTGGAAACTTCAGCTGAAGAAAGTCAGACACCGAGGGATGCGTGCGAAAATCCTGAAGCTAGCGAGCATCAGGTAGCGTGCGAAGGCGAGCGAGATATGAGAAATCTGAACGGGCCTGATCATCTGGCTATGGCAGATGATCAAGCCAAACCGGTTAAATTGGCCCCCGCGAAAAGGGGCCGAGGTAGGCCGAAAGGCTCCCGAAAAGGGGGGACCGTCGTATTGGCTTCACCATCACCGCGGAGAACTCGCGCGCGACCGAAAGCAATCTGATTTCCCTGTTCTTATCCTTTCCTCTCCTACTCTGTTTCAGGAATGGCCGATCAATACTCAAGAGAGGACTTAGTCCGAATAATGGACGAGGAGGTTAGAAAGGGGGTAGTACCACCACCTCCTACCAAAGAAGAAGAGAACAAGTCAACCACTTCTTTGACTAGTGCAATAGGGGCACTACAAATAAACCCTAACGGTGACGCATCGTCGGAGAGCTCAACATCCACTCCCACCTTGGACGATTGGAATAAAATGTTGGAGGAACTTCGGGAATGCCGTGACTGGTCGGTAAAACAAGAGGCCTATGAGCACGAGACATTCCAAAAGTTTTACCGACTGAAAGAGGCCTGGCAAGGACCATTACCTGCTACGATGGTATCTTGGAGCCAACTGGTTATAGATAGAGAGTCTGATCTGTTAGACATCCAGCAGCGCCGAACAAATCGCAGACAATTGCGAGAGAGGGAAGCCAAGGCGAAAGCCGAACAAGCTAGGTTGGAAGCCTTAATGGAGTCAACGGCCGAGCAGAGGAGAAAGTTGAGAAAAGAAGCCCAAAAAGCTCAACGAGATCTTTTCTTTGTCTCGATCGAGGCCCAGAAGGCAGCGGCGCACATCGAGAACCGCAAACCGAAAGAGCAACAACGACGCTGTCCAAATTGTGGTTACCCGGGAGTCGCTGATCCAAGACTCTGTCCAGGAAAGGCAAACCATCGCCTTGGCGGCTAGAAGCCAATAGTATGACTTGGTAGTCATTCGGGTTGGCTAAATAGCCATTCAGGGTGATTAATAAACCCACTGTACAGAGTGATAAATAAAATATCAATTACCTAATCATAGTACCTTATTCATTCAATCCCTATCTCATCCTCGTACCATCCCAACTCGCTTAGGTCGCGTTTCGGGTAGATATCGATGCGACGAATCCAAGGATACGTCGAATCTGGTCCGGGGGTGTAACGGGTGCGTGAGGAAATATGCTGAATTCAAATTTTATTTGAATTACAGCACGCGACCGTTAGAAACGCGTAGACGCACGGTCGGTAATGAGGCGACAGCACCACCGGCCGAGTTGCGTCACTCTAGTCTTAACCGCGCGAGACATCACACGTGTGTTGAGAATCCGTTGTGCGTTTGATAAAGAAAATTAATTTGTTCGAGATCGCGAAGTTGTTCAACGTCGCGATTGTTGTTATCGGTGCAGTGTTGTTTGTGGAGTTTGGGTTATCTCGTCCTCGAGTTGTCACTCGAGCCGGACGAGGTAGTCGACCAGGAAAACTCGCAGCAACCGGCGTTCGGCCTTCGAAGGCATTCTTGGCCCAGTGGGGCAGACAGGATTGCGATAGTTCCTTCGAGCGCAGGTGCACCTGAATAATAGTAAGTCCAATAAGCGTCTATTAGAAATTAATTGTATCGCGCGCAAGAGTGTGTTTGTCGGAGTACCGCAGTACTCAGAAAATCTTCGCCTTTGTTATTTTGGCACGCTGCAGCTAGCAGCCGAGCGGGAGAGAGTGTGTGTGTGCGTCGTTGTGTTAGTAGCGACCACAACACAACCGGCGAATTTTATTTTGTAAAACTAATTTTTGTCGTATCAAGACTTAGAGTCATTCGGGTTAAATTGTTTGTAAACAATAGTAGATAATTAATTTAGATGTTATGTAATTTTTTGATTTCTTTTATTTTATGATTTATTAAAATTATTAAAATTTACATTTGACATTTAATTTAATTAACCCGTGTTCCTGCGATCGGTCCTCGTAGACTCACGCCACTACCGACGAAGGAGAGCAGCCGCGCTGCGTAATAAAAAACATTAGTTCGCGTACGCGTCTTCCCCCCCTCTTTTCAGGTATTGAGAGAAAATCGACGAATTGTCGTGTGCACGAGAAGTGCATTTTTGTCAGCAAGGAGGAGGAGTGCAGAGAACGAACATCGTGGGTTCTCGTGCAAATCACGATCCTCATAAGAATTAAATTCCTTAATTCGAGCCCTGTGACAACCCCCATAACGCTGGGGGGAACGATAAATAACTAATTTTTTATAAACAATTAAGTAAACCGACAAGCTCTAAACCCCCATAACGCTGGAGAGGGGGACAAATTAATTAATTTTTATAATCAATTAATTAAACCGCCAAGCTCTAAACCCCAATAACGCTGGGGGGGGGGGGGGGGATCAATAAATAATTTTTTATAAACAATTAATTAAACTGCCAAGCTGTAAACCCCCATAACGCTGGGGAGAGCAATCAATAAATTATTTTTTATAAACAGTTAATTGAACTGCCAAGCTCTAAACCCCCACAACGCTGGGGTGAGCGATAACTAAATTATTTTTTATAAACAATTGAATAAACTGACAAGCTCTAAGCCCCCATAACGCTGGGGAGGGGGACAAATAAATTAATTTTTATAAACAATTAAATAATCCAACAAGCTCTAAACCCCCATAACGCTGGAGAAAGCGATAAATAAATTATTTTTTATGAACAATTAATTAAACCGCCAAGCTCTAAATTCCCATTACGCTGAGGAGAGCGATAAATCATTAATTTTTTATGAACAATTGAATAAACCAACAAGCTCTAAACCCCCATAGCGCTGGGGAGAGCGATAAATAAATTATTTTTTATACACAATTAATTAAACTGACAAGCTCTAAACCCCTATAACGCTGGAAGGAGCGATAAAAAAATTGTTTTTTATAAACAATTAAATAAACCAACAAGCTCTAAACCTCCATAAAGCTGGGGAGAGCGATAAATGGATCATTTTTTATAAACAATGAAATAAACAAACGAGCTCTGAACCCCCATAACGATAGGGAGAGCGATAAATCTATAATTTTTTATAAACATTTTTATAAATAATTGTTTATAAAAAATTGATGAATCATCGCTCTCCCAAGCGCTATAGGGGGTTCAGAGCTTGTTTGTTAATTGATTGTTTATAAAAAATTACTTATTTATAACTCCCCCCAGCTTTATGGGAATTTAGAGCTTGGCAGTTTAATTAATTGTTCATGAAAAATAATTTATTTATTACTCTCTCCAGCGTTATGGGGGTTTAGAGATTGTTGGTTTCTTAAAAATTATTCATTTATCGCTCTCCCCAGGTGTTGTGGGGGTTTGAGCTTGGCGGTTTATTCAATTGTTTATAAAAAATTATTTATTCGCCCCTTCGAGCGATAAATAAATTATTTTTTATGAACAATGAATTGAACTGCCAAGCTCTAAATTTCCATAACGCTGGGGAGAGTTATAAACAAGTAATTTTTTATAAACAATAAAATAAACCAACTAGCTCAAAACCCTTATAGCGCTGGAAAGAGCGATAAATAAATTATTTTTTATGAACAATTAATTAAACCGCCAAGCTCTTAGTTCCTATAACGCTGGGAAGAGTAATAAGTAAATAATTTTTTATAAACAATTAATTAAACTGCCAAGCTGTAAACCCCCAAAAGTCTGGGGAGAGCGATAAATAAATTATTTTTTATAAACTATTAATTGAACCCCCAAGCTCTAATCCCACATAGCGCTGGGGAGAGCGACAAATGAATTCATTTTTATAAACAATTAATGAAACCGCCAAGCTCTAAGCCCCCATAACGCTGGGAGGGGGGGGGGATAAATAAATATTTTTTATAAACAATTAAATAAACAGCCAAGCTCTAAACCCACATATCGCTGGGGAGAGTGATAAAAAAATTTTTTTTTATGAACAATTGAATAAACTGATGAACTCTGAGCCCCAATAACGCTGGGGAGAGCGATAAATGAATTATTTTTTATAAACAAATAAATAAATCGACAAGCTCTAGACCCCCATAACGCTGGAGAGAGCAATAAATAAATTATTTTTCATGAACAGTTAATTGAACTGCCAAGCTCTAAACCCCACAACGCTGGGGAGAGCGATAAATAAATTATTTTTTATAAACAATTGAATGAACTGACAAGCTCTAAACCCCCATTACGCTGGGGAGGGGGACAAATAAATTAATTTTTATAAACAATTAAATAATCCCACAAGCTCTAAACCCCCATAACGCTGGAGAAAGCGATAAATAAATTATTTTTTATGAACAATCAATTAAACCACCAAGCTCTAAATTCCCATTACGCTGAGGAGAGCGATAAATCATTAATTTTTTATAAACAATTGAATAAACCAACAAGTTTTAAACCCCCATATCTTTGGGGAAAGCGATTAATAAATTATTTTTTATAAACAATTAATTAAACTGACAAGCTCTAAACCCCTATAACGCTGGGGGGAACCATAAAAAAATTGTTTTTTATAAACAATTAAATCAACCAACAAGCTCTAAGCCTCCATAAAGCTGGGGAGAGCGATGAATGAATCATTTTTTATAAACAATGAAATAAACCAACAAGCTCTGAACCCTCATAACGATGGGGAGAGCGATAAATCATTAATTTTTTATAAACAATTGAATAAACCGACAAGCTTTAAACCCCCATATCGCTGGGGAGAGCGATAAATAAATTATTTTTTATAAACAATTGAATAAACCGACAAGCTCTAAACCCCCATAAAGCTGGGGAGAGCGATAAATTAATCATTTTTTATAAACAATTGAATAAACCGCCCAGCTCTAAATTCCCACAATGCTGGGGAGAGCGATAAATCTATAATTTTTTATAAACATTTTTATAAATAATTGTTTATAAAAAATTGATGAATCATCGCTCTCCCAAGCGATATAGGGGGTTCAGAGCTTGTTGAATAATTGATTGTGTATAAAAAATAATTTATTGATCACTCTCCCCAGCGATATGTGGGTATAGAGCTTGGCTGTTTATTTAATTGTGTATAAAAAATTATTACTTATCCCCCCCCCCCAGCGTTATGGGGGCTTAGAGCTTGGCGGTTTATATAATTGTTTATAAAAATTAATTCATTTGTCGCTCTCCCCAGCGCTATGTCGGATTAGAGCTTGGGGGTTCAATTAATTGTTTATAAAAAATAATTTATTTATCGCTCTCCCCAGAGTTATAGGGGTTTACAGCTTGGCGGTTTAGTTAATTGTTTATAAAAAATTATTTACCTATCACACTTCCCAGCGTTATGGAAACTGAGAGCTTGGCGGTTTAATGAATTGTTCATAAAAAATAATTTATTTATCGCTCTTTCCAGCGTTGTGGGGATTTAGAGCTTGTTGGTTTATGTAATCGTTTATAAAAAATTACTTGTTTATAACTCTCCCCAGCGTTATGGAAATTTATAGCTTGGCAGTTCAATTAATTGTTCATAAAAAATATTCTTTTTATCGCTCTTTCCAGCGTTATGGGGGTTTAGAGATTGTTGGTTCATTAAATTGTTTATAAAAAATTATTTATTTATCGCTCTCCCCAGGCGTTGTGGGGGTTTAGAGCTTGGCGGTTTATTCAATTGTTTATAAAAAATTATTTATTCGCCCCTTCAAGCGAAAAATAAATTATTTTTTATGAACAATTAATTGAACTGCCAAGCTCTAAATTCCCATAACGCTGGGGGGAGTTATAAATGAGTAATTTTTTATAAACAATCAATTAACCAACAAGCTCTGAACCCCCTATAGCGCTTGGGAGAGCGATGATACATCAATTTTTTATAAACAATTATTTATAAAAATGTTTATAAAAAATGATTAATTTATCGCTCTCCTCAGTCCCCCTCCCCAGCGTTATGGGGGTTTAGAGCTTGTCAGTTTATTCAATTGTTTATAAAAAATAATTTTTTTATCGCTCTCCCCAGCTGTGTGGGGGTTTAGAGCTTGGCAGTTCAATCAACTGTTAAAAAAAAATAATTTATTTATTGCTCTCTCCAGTGTTATGGGGGTTTAGAGCTTGTTGGATTATTTAATTGTTTATAAAAATTAATTTATTTGTCCCCCTCCCCAGCGTTATGGGGGTTTAGAGCTTGTCGGTTTATTTAATTTTTGATGAAAAATTAGTTATTTATCGTTCCCCCCAGCGTTATGGGGGTTTAGAGCTTGTCGGTTTATTTAATTGTTTATAAAAAATTAGTTATTCATCGCTCTCTCCAGCGTTTTTGGGGCTTAGAGATTGTTGGTTTATTTAATTGTTTATAAAAAATTACTTATTTATAACTCTCCCCAGCGTTATGGGAATTTAGAGCTTGGCAGTTTAATTAATTGTTTATAAAAAATAATTTATTTATCGCTCTCTCCAGCGTTATGGAGGTTTAGAGCTTTTTGGTTTATTTAATTGTTTATGAAAAATTATTTATTTATCGCTCTTCCCAGCTGTGTGGGGGTTTAGAGCTTGGCAGTTCAATCAACTGTTAAAAAAAAATAATTTATTTATTGCTCTCTCCAGTGTTATGGGGGTTTAGAGCTTGTTGGATTATTTAATTGTTTATAAAAATTAATTTATTTGTCCCCCTCCCCAGCGTTATGGGGGTTTAGAGCTTGTCGGTTTATTTAATTTTTGATGAAAAATTAGTTATTTATCGTTCCCCCCAGCGTTATGGGGGTTTAGAGCTTGTCGGTTTATTTAATTGTTTATAAAAAATTAGTTATTCATCGCTCTCTCCAGCGTTTTTGGGGCTTAGAGATTGTTGGTTTATTTAATTGTTTATAAAAAATTACTTATTTATAACTCTCCCCAGCGTTATGGGAATTTAGAGCTTGGCAGTTTAATTAATTGTTTATAAAAAATAATTTATTTATCGCTCTCTCCAGCGTTATGGAGGTTTAGAGCTTTTTGGTTTATTTAATTGTTTATGAAAAATTATTTATTTATCGCTCTTCCCAGCGTTGTGGGGGATTTGAGCTTGGCGGTTTATTCAATTGTTTATAAAAAATTATTTATTCACCCCTTCGAGCGATAAATAAATTATTTTTTATAAACAATTAATTGAACTACCAAGCTCTAAACCCCCTTAGTTTATAATTAATTATTTATAAAAATTAATTTATATGTCGCTCTCCCTAGCGTTATAGGGGTTTAGAGCTTGTCTGATTATTTAATTGTTTATAAAAAATTTATTATTTATAGCTGCATCCAGCGTTATGGGGGTTTAGAGCTCGTTGGTTTATGTAATTGTTTCTAAAAAATTATTTATTTCTCTCCCCATCGTTATGGGAATTTGGAGCTTGGCGGTTTAATTAATTGTTTTTAAAAAATTATTTATCCACCACTCTCCCCAGCGTTATGGGGGTTTAGAGCTTGGCGGTTTAGTTAATTGTTTATAAAAAATAATTTATTTGTCGCTCTCCCTAGCGTTATTGGGGCTTAGAGCTTGGTGGTTTATTTATTTATTCGTTAATTTATTTATTAATTATTTGCAACGGTTTCTGTTATTTAGTTTTCAAACTTGCGCGGTCACTGTGACGGTCAATCTTTCCAAATAAAGCGGGGGGCACCAGCCACCATGTCTACGTCTCCCGTTTTCGGCGGCTACCGACTTGAAACTATCGCTCTGTCGACCGTTTGCGACTTTCTTTGACCCGAAATGAGTGCTTGGTCCCCATGAGCAGATTCTCGAATCCATCGCTGATTAGAGTTGAAATATCACTATTTTGGACTGCGCATGCGCAGTAATGGGTACAAAAAATTATGGTTGGTGCCAAAAGTTTTCTTTTTTAATGCCCTTTCGAATGATATATATATTGTAGGGGCTTGCTCTGGGGGCCGATTACCCCCCCCCCTTCCCTTAACTGGCTATACCCTTTTCAAATGTTTAACGCTTGGCTGAATATTAAAAAATATTTTAAATGATGTTTTATTTATTTGAGTGTTCGCCATAGTTCTATTTTTAAGTTAAGATGTGGTCTTAATAAATTCCGTCCGATAGATTTTTCTCAAATTTGATTCTTTAAATAAACACCTGGCTACGTCCATTACCGACCTATTATACCTTTTTGGAACCCTATTTAATTCATGGACATACGTTGGGCATGACAGAAGTTTAATCCGCTTATCACTTATAAACTTATACGACTCATTATTAAGATATTCTTTACCATTATGATATTCTTTAAGACGACTTTAATTTTTTTATTTTTTTGTTTAATTTATTTTCAATAAAATTTATATAGTTTTTAAAACAATCTACCGTTTCGTTTTTAGATTTTAAACAATATATTACAGCGCTTTAACTGAAATTGTCTAAAAAAGTTTAAAAGGATTTTTCACCTTTATACCCAAAAAGAGGTTGGGGACCATTTGAATCAGCGTGTATGATTTCAAGAATTTCATTTATTTTCATTCTATCGTTTTCAAAACGAAGATTTGACATTTTACATTCCAAGCAAGTTTTACATTTTAATTCTATACTTTCAATTTTATCTGGTAAATCTTTCAATAATTTATTTTTAACGATCTCATTTGAATAATAAAAACTGACCCAGAGCCCTATGTAGTTTTTATTTTTTTGTAAATTTGGTCAAATTTGTATATATGCTCTGATTTTTCATGTTTACCTTTCCATAAATTATATACAATTCATTAATTTTTTTTGCATACGTAAATTATTCATTTTTTTTATTACAATATTTATAAGCTTTATTTTCTTTAAATTCAATAATGTAATTTTTTGCCATTTTTGACATACTCAACAAGTTTTGAGTTAAACCCTCAACATAATAAACATTTCTAATCTATATATTTTTTTATTTCTCAATACTCATACAAATTTTACCGAGTTTACTCACATACAAAATATTGCCATCAGGGATTTTAACTTCAATTTTTTCTTTCAAATTGATGTATTAAAAAAAATATTGATCACTCTTAATGAGGTGGTCCATACATCCGCTGTCTAACAGCCACTTGACAAAACCCTCATTTTCACTAACCTCACTCACTTCACTCACTTGTTGGTGATGTACTTGCAGAGACCATGAAGAGATGTCCAGACCTCATTGATGCTCAGGGTCCACTACGGTAGAGTTCTGGTAGACTTGATGATGTTGTTGGAGCTGCTGCCTTTGTTGATGATGCTGTCCTCTTCCTTTGTAGCCACCTCTTGCCCTCTTCTCACGTATTCGCCAGTACCTCTGTTATTGTTATTGTTTTTGTTGTAACCACTGTTACTTTTATCATTGTTGTTGTTACATTATTAGATGAGAGTCTAGCTGGTGAGGAAGATAATAAAGATTTTGAGGAAGACAGTGAAGATGATAACGATGACGATGACATCAGTGATAGCGAAGATGATGATGAAAAAACTACTAATGAAAGTATTGACAGCTCGAAATCACCTAAAAAAACTTCTAGAAAAGAGGTTCCGAGTCCTAAAAAGCTTTCCCCTGAACAACAAGCAGAGTTAGATGCAAGAACAATCTATGTAGGAAATATACCAAAAGATACTACTGAGAAGACTATAAAAAAATTATTCTTTGAAGAAGAACTTTGAAGAAGAAGATTCTGTGGCTTTAGCTCTAGAAATGGATGATACTAAATTGAAAAATCGCCTTGTAAGAGTAAAACAGTATCCTCCTAGTCCAAAGAAAGACAAAAAGAAACAACATTTTTGTAGTCAAAAACCCAAGTATACATATACCAAAGGGCAGACATAAAAAAAAAAAGTGAGTATTTGTAAATAATCTTAACATTGTTAATAATCTTAACATGAACTTTGTTGGAACTTTGGAAGATTGTTTGAACTAAGAGGTGCATCTTTTTAGTGATAGTTGCCACCCTTGGTGTCATTTTACCATTTGCAGAAACAATCTCTTAAAAACGTATATTTTCTATTATACCAAATGAGTATGTCAAAAATGGCAAAAAATTACATTTTTGAATTTAAGAAAAATAAAGCTAATAAATATTGTAATAAAAAAAATGATTAATTTACGTATGCAAAAAAAATTAATGAATTGTATATAATTTATGGAAAGGTAAACATGAAAAATCAGAGCATGTATACAAATTTAACCAAATTAAAAAAAAAATAAAAACTACATAGGGCTCTGGGTCTATTTTTATTATTCAAATGAGATCGTTAAAAAAAAATTATTGAAAGATTTACCAGATAATATTGAAAGTATAGAATTAAAATGTATAACTTGCTTGGAATCTAAAATGTCAAATCTTCCTTTTGAAAACGATAGAATGAAAATAAATAAAATTCTTGAAATCATACACGCTGATTTGAATGGTCCCCAATTTCTTGTTTGGTATAAAGGTGAAAAATGCTTTTTAACCTTTATAGACAATTTCAGTTAAGGCGCTGTAATATATTGTTTAAAATCTAAAAACGAAATGGTAGATTGTTTTAAAAACTATATAAACTTTATTGAAAATAAATTAAACAAAAAAATAAAAAATTAAAGTGGTGTTAAAGAATATCATAATGGTAAAGAATATCTAAAAATTTATCCCGAAAGATACGAACAGATGAATAAAATAAAAAAATAAAATAAAAAACCATCTTTCAGTAGAGTTACAGTAAATTCTGTTCATTTTTTTAAACTTTAATTATCAATTAATTCGAGTATCTACTCTGATTTTGATATTATGTTTTCGGGGATACGAACACATGAATGAAATGAAATCAAAAATCATTTTCCGGACGAGTTTTTAATAAATTTTTTTCATTTTTATTTCTTTAATTAACTTTTACTCAAATTACATAAAATTCCTACTCTGATTCTGCTGATATTTTTTTGGAATATGAATAGATGAAGGAGATGAAATCAAAGAATCATCTTTATATAAAGTAATATGAAGGCGAGGATTTCAACAACGAATTTATTACTGATTTCATCGAGGATACTTTAAATGAGTTATATAAAAATTTATTCATAAATAAAATTTTAATTTGTGTTTCAGAAATTACATATTACATTAAAATTAAAACATTAGATGATATAAAACAAATAAATCAAAACGAACTTCTGGAATTAGAAGATTTAATGAAAGGATATAGATTAATAAAAAAAAAAAAAAGTTATATAGTAATATAGTAACATAGTAATTAATTTATATTTGTCTTAAAATTAAATTGTTAATAACTCTCACATGAGATAAATAATTTTTTTTAATATAATGTTTGTCACGGTCGGTGAAAATATTAATCCACACGATCGAGATTTTTCGTGTGGACGCGGGCCAGCAGCAGACGAACAGCTGCTGGCGGACCATTCCGGAACGGACCGACCGTTGGCGGTCGGACCGGCTGGAACGAGGCGTAAGCGCGCCAGTCTTTTCTACTAGCTGAGACTAGACACCTCGTCGTCGTGCGATTCTTTTGTCGGGATAAAAGAAAGTTTTTTTTGTCAGCGTGATTCGCGGTGTGAGTGTGGCAGTTTCGCTACGACTAGCGAAAACGCAGAGTGCGACGCTTTCGAGTATGTGTGTGTGTTGTCGCTGGTGTGTGAGCAACACAGAAACCCGCTACAAGGAGATCTCCACCCGCGCGGCTCAAAGGTTTGTGTCAACGAGCGTACCGGTGTGCAGGTGTGTAGAGTGATAAGGGAAAGAGTTGTCGATTACTCTTTCCCAATCGGGTAATATTTAAGAAAGCTTCTACGCGTGAATTCTTGTCGGAAATCACGCGTAGAAACTAGCGAGCCGGCGCACGAAGCCGCCCGGCAGAGCGTTTGTTTACGCTTTAATTTCTTTGTTCGGCCGCCGCGCGATCGGCCGAACTTTAACTGTCAACAACGCGAATTATTAATTGTAGTTTATTTTGTTTATTGTTTATTTTTTTTCGTTCTTATTAATAAATTGGAGTTAAAATTAAACTTTCGTGTGAATTATTTTTTTTTGATCGAATAAAAATAACTCTCTTTCTCCTCCGTTATATTCCTGCGATTAGGAAAGTTATTTTTCTCCTTGATTCTTTTTTTTTAGCTTGGGGAAAATCACCCCGCCCGCTGCCGGCATTTGAAGGCTAGTTCGCGAACGCGTCTCCCCAAGCATGTCTTAATTTTCCGTTCTAGGTACACGGACGACAACGGGAGTACTCGGAAGGGAGTACTCCAGGATAAAGGAAAATTGTTTACAGCTCAGTCCGACGGCGAGAGTGCAGGGCCGTGTTTCCCCGGACGAGCACTGTAACATGTTATAATAAATAACATTAATTTTTAATTTAATAATACAATCATAAAATTATCATTAAAAAATAATTTTATTAATATATTATAATTATATTATATTATTTATAAAAAATTATTTATTTCAGATACAGAATGAATGAATCAATCGATGAAAAAACCATTTACTTTTGTAAAATATGTAAAAAAAATGTAATTAACAGTGAATATTATGTGAAATTACATAATGAAAAACATTCTATAATCAAACATTCGTGCACAATTTAAGGAAGAATTTTTAAAAATAGTGATCATTTATCAACTCATTTGAAAGAACATAATAATTCAGATAGACCTCACAAATGCAAAGAAGTAAAATGTAATAAACGTTTCAAAAGAGTAGCTCATTTAAGAAGACATAAAAAAATTCATAAAAATAAAAATATTAAAATAAAATGTAAATATTGTTCAAAAATACTTTCTTCAAAAGATCATTTAATAAGACATTTGAAAAAATCCTGCAAAAACATAAATAAATCAAATATTGAATTATCAAAACAAAAAGAATAAAAAAACAACAACAATTGTAAATGCGGAAGATATGAAAAATAATTGAATTCTTAAAACGGAAGATTTTTTGATACTACAGATATTTTAAAAATTTTAGAGGAGAATTTTGAATATCTATTTTTTTCAAGAAAATAGATTTAAAAATTATTAAATCAAAAAATTAAAATTATATATATGTATAATATATGAAAAATAATTGAATTATTAAAACGGAAGATTTTTTGATATTACAGATATTTTTCTCAAGAAAATAGATTTAAAAATTATTAAATCAAAAAATTAAAAATTTTAACGGAAGAATATAATTATAAATATTTATTTTTTTTCATAAATATAGAATTGAAAATTATTAAAGAGAAAAGTTTTTTAAAATGAATTATATGTGGTTTGTACGGCTACTGGCAAAGGGTTCCACATATAGTTTCTTTTTGTTTTTACATTAAATTAAATATAAAAAAATTTTCAAAATTGTTGAAAAAAAAACCCAATGCGCCTTGCAAGTACCTCCTGGGTGGTGTGGAAAACTGCATTAAGTAATTTAAAATTAATAAGTTGAAAATAAATTCATTTGTAATTCAAGTATACTTATTACTATTTTATTAGAAAAGATATATAGTGTAGATTCAAGCATAAAATTCTGGGGGGGGGGGTTGGCGAGCGAAGCGAGCCGGGGGGTACCCTCCTAGTATATATATATATATATACCGTATTTCTCCTATAATAAGACCGGTCTTATTTTCTTTTTTTTCTCGAAAAAGGCCTTATTTTTGGGGGAGGCCTTATTTTCGGGGGAGGCCTTATTTTTTTTAGGTAAAGTTGTAGAAAAAAAATAAAATCATTCAGTTGAAAGCACAAAAATTTATTAATAAAGTAATCGAACACAAATTTAATTTAAGTTTTACTCGGATACAGCAATCTCGTCCTCTTCCATAACATCCTCATAGATATTCAAATTATTATTATTATTTATATCTCCAGATTGTAACTTTTCTAAGATAAGAGGGCCCAACCGCTCATGTTTGGCAATACACGATTCTTCAAAACCAAATTTTTTATCCAAATAGCTTGCTCGTAATGCATTTGCCACAGTCTCCTCTGAAATTTTATCCCATGCGTTCGTTCACAACTGACGCTTCCTCAACGTTCGTTCACAACTGACGCTTGACAACCAACGCCTTTACAGTTTGAATTTTCAAAAGAGGGCTTATTTTTGGGGCGGCCTTATTTTTGGGGGAGGCCTTATTTTAATGGGCTCTTGGAAAATTTTGAGCGGCCTTATTTTTGGAGCGGTCTTATTATAGGAGAAACACGGTATATAACTGAATTTTCTGATAATTAATATTTAAAAGAGAATATACAAATAGGCGACAAAACTGCGAACGCAATTAAATTAAATATATGTATAAATAATAAATATATACCCAGCTGAAAAAATTCATATGGAAATACATATAAAAATCGATAAATCGATAATAATTTTTTTGAAAATGTTCTAGGTTTGTTAAAAGTTTTGAAATTTATAATCATACACAACGCACACTTTTTTACAATTATTAACTTTAATTGGTTGAATTTCCAAATTAAAATTAGCTAATTAATTTGAAACAACTCTTTGAAAAGAAATTTATGATGAAGAATCATAATTATTAATATTTTATAGTAGTCTTCAGATTATTCATTAAAGGAATTGTAGCTTTCACACAACTCTATTTCAAACACAAAGTGTTGTCGTTGAAGCTGAAAAATAATTAAAAATTGTACAAAGTTTAAGGTCTTATATTTTACTACTAATTGAATTAAAGTAAATAGTAAATTAAGTATAAACTTATCTAATGATAATGAACTTATTTGTAATTATCAATAATTTCTTCATTGCTGTAATGAAGTTTTATAGTATATCATTTTAAATTAAACAACAATAAATAAAGGCTTAGTAAATACCTTTAGGGCCCTCGCATAGATTTCATTAATAATAAAGGCCCCCACATGAATAAATGAGTTGAGTAGTAAGAGGTTTAAGGCAAGCTTAAAGATGGCTTTAAGTTAGCTTAATGTTAACCTTAGTGCAGTGGTCTGATTAGCATATTTTTCAAAATCGATTTTCATTAGTATCAGCTGATATAAAATTAAAATACGCATCTTTTTTGTAGAGCTACATTTCCTTCCCAGATTGTAAATTTTTGATTTTTTATCTGATAAATAAATTGATGTTAGCTTTTGAGTCGTTTTAAGGTATATTAAATCAACTCTTGGATTTTGGATTATGGATTTTTTGAACTGAGTATTTTTAAACATTCATAAAAAGTATTTATTTAGCAATTATCTAATTTTTTTTTTTAGATCAATTATAGTTTATGTAGATGACATTGTCGCGTGCTAACGTGACAATAATTATTTAATTATATTTGAGTTTAATTTAATTTAAGTGGGAACTTACCCGATATGAGCAGATTACGCAGTAATCTGCTCGTCACCCTTTTCGCTTGTCTTGGGTGGGATTTATTTGGGGAAAAATAAATGTAATTTTTAAAGTTAATGTAAATTTTATTATTAATAATTATAAAATAGAAATTTTTACGAATCAAGTTTATCGTCCTTCGACGAAGTTATAAATTAACAATAAAAAAAATCTTACTTGTAACTAGGTGCGAACCTAGGCTAGACGGAGAGGGGTCCGGGTTTCTAGCCCGGTGATCCCTATGGTTGACCCACGTGTCAGGGCTGTCGAATACAGTGGCCTGTCGAAGCCCGTGGAACTCCGGCTCCTTCCGTCCAGGTGTGCCTCTGCGACCTTCGGCTTGCGCTGGCCTCCGGGTCGCTTGGTGTCGGGAACGAGAGAGAGAGTTTGAGGTTCGCGCGAGCCGGGAGGTCGCCGATTATCCCCACCTAGGACTCAAGGATCGGAGCTGCATCCAATTAGCTCGAGCTTTTAGCTCGGCTCGCGACGGGCCCCCTTCCTCACTCTTTCGGCGGGAGTAATTAAGAATATTCGAAAAGTCGTTAGCGCAACTTAGGAGGGTGATGGGTATTGGTTATGATTATTATTAGTATTATTATTTGTGTTAAAGGTTGATACACGACAACATTATAGGAGAAAATATATTTATAAAAAACTCAGATGAAAAATAATTTAAAATTTATAAATTTGTCGTTAACAATAATCATGGAATGAAAATACAAATTAACATTAATGATGACAATATAAATCTATTTAAAAATAAAATAAAATTAAATGAAGCAATTAAAATATTTCTAAAAATTAAAATATTTCTATAAAAAAATTAAATTAATAATATTTATTAATAATAAAATAATTTTAGATATTATTCTTGGAAAATTTATCAGTAACAAAATCAAATAGATATAGTAGAGGAAATAATGAATATGAAATGAATTTACAAAAAATATCAAAAATAAAAAGTTTCGGAACGTTTAATATAAAAAATAATGAATTAGAAAAAATTAATTTTGATCAAATAAATAATAAACAAGGTTTTATAAAAATAGAAGGTTATATAAAAACAGGATTTATAAAAAAAAATTCTTTCAATGAATATATAGCAGTTATAACAGATGGTTATTATAAAATAGATATTATAGTAATCAATGATGATAATGAAGAAATAAATTTTAAAAGAGGATCAAAAATAGAAATAATTGGAGATATTCAAGAAACTGGTAATTTTATTGATTGTATTATAACGGCGTTGTAAGAATTCTCAATGATATCAAAAATAAAATCTTCGCTCTTTGCTTTGAAATCCTCGAGTTGAATTTTGTAAAATACATTATGTAAAGATCGCTCTCAGTAAGGGTGAAATTCTATTGGTCATGTTAGCTGCAGAATAATTCAAAATTAATCAGAAGAATTCCATAAGTGAGAAAAGTTGAAATTGTATCTGCAACAAATTTAGAATTGATCTTATGGGGTCGGTTAAGGTAGTTACAACCCATGTATATATAGGTAACATAGAATGTAGTTATTAGAATCTAGCAGGTAGGAAAATTGAAAGCTGTTGCTGAAGAAGATCTGTTTTTTTTAAATATTTTAAGAAAATTGAATTTGCAATCCAAGAATAACCTCTAAATTTGATCCATTTTACGCGCTCAGCATAGGAATCACACGTGAAAAGTTGAAACTTCTGAGCTTAATATCTCAAAATTTAGCCCCGCTTGGAATTATTTGCAAAATACTAACATGTTGCGGACGCAAAGAAACTAACTCTGTGCAAAGTTATAGAGATTTTTTAAGAAACTCAATTTTTGCGGTATCTACCTTAACATAATGAATAAAATGCAAATAAATAGTTTTTACAGACGGTAGTCAAAATTAAAGTTAATCAATGTATACAGTATATGCCTTTATTTTAAAATCAGCATGTCTCTAGCTGTTATAGGTTATGAAATATGAATTAAAGTTTAAAAATAACTATTTTAAGCGCTATAGTCGCTAAGAAAGAAATAAGTAGCTTAGGTTAATGCCAATATCTTCTTTTTTTATTTTATATAAAGTAATATGAAGGCGAGGATTTCAACAACGAATTTATTACTGATTTCATCGAGGATACTTTAAATGAGTTATATAAAAATTTATTCATAAATAAAATTTTAATTTGTGTTTCAGAAATTACATATTACATTAAAATTAAAACATTAGATGATATAAAACAAATAAATCAAAACGAACTTCTGGAATTAGAAGATTTAATGAAAGGATATAGATTAATAAAAAAAAAAAAAAAAGTAATATAGTAGTATAGTAACATAGTAATTAATTTATATTTGTCTTAAAATTAAATTGTTAATAACTCTCACATGAGATAAATAATTTTTTTTAATATAATGTTTGTCACGGTCGGTGAAAATATTAATCCACACGATCGAGATTTTTCGTGTGGACGCGGGCCAGCAGCAGACGAACAGCTGCTGGCGGACCATTCCGGAACGGACCGACCGTTGGCGGTCGGACCGGCTGGAACGAGGCGTAAGCGCGCCAGTCTTTTCTACTAGCTGAGACTAGACACCTCGTCGTCGTGCGATTCTTTTGTCGGGATAAAAGAAAGTTTTTTTTGTCAGCGTGATTCGCGGTGTGAGTGTGGCAGTTTCGCTACGACTAGCGAAAACGCAGAGTGCGACGCTTTCGAGTGTGTGTGTGTTGTCGCAGGTGTGTGAGCAACACAGAAACCCGCTACAAGGAGATCTCCACCCGCGCGGCTCAAAGGTTTGTGTCAACGAGCGTACCGGTGTGCAGGTGTGTAGAGTGATAAGGGAAAGAGTTGTCGATTACTCTTTCCCAATCGGGTAATATTTAAGAAAGCTTCTACGCGTGAATTCTTGTCAGAAATCACGCGTAGAAACTAGCGAGCCGGCGCACGAAGCCGCCCGGCAGAGCGTTTGTTTACACTTTAATTTCTTTGTTCGGCCGCCGCGCGATCGGCCGAACTTTAACTGTCAACAACGCGAATTATTAATTGTAGTTTATTTTGTTTATTGTTTATTTTTTTTCGTTCTTATTAATAAATCGGAGTTAAAATTAAACTTTCGTGTGAATTATTTTTTTTTGATCGAATAAAAATAACTCTCTTTCTCCTCCGTTATATTCCTGCGATTAGGAAAGTTATTTTTCTCCTTGATTCTTTTTTTTTAGCTTGGGGAAAATCACCCCGCCCGCTGCCGGCATTTGAAGGCTAGTTCGCGAACGCGTCTCCCCAAGCATGTCTTAATTTTCCGTTCTAGGTACACGGACGACAACGGGAGTACTCGGAAGGGAGTACTCCAGGATAAAGGAAAATTGTTTACAGCTCAGTCCGACGGCGAGAGTGCAGGGCCGTGTTTCCCCGGACGAGCACTGTAACATGTTATAATAAATAACATTAATTTTTAATTTAATAATACAATCATAAAATTATCATTAAAAAATAATTTTATTAATATATTATAATTATATTATATTATTTATAAAAAATTATTTATTTCAGATACAGAATGAATGAATCAATCGATGAAAAAACCATTTACTTTTGTAAAATATGTAAAAAAAATGTAATTAACAGTGAATATTATGTGAAATTACATAATGAAAAACATTCTATAATCAAACATTCGTGCACAATTTAAGGAAGAATTTTTAAAAATAGTGATCATTTATCAACTCATTTGAAAGAACATAATAATTCAGATAGACCTCACAAATGCAAAGAAGTAAAATGTAATAAACGTTTCAAAAGAGTAGCTCATTTAAGAAGACATAAAAAAATTCATAAAAATAAAAATATTAAAATAAAATGTAAATATTGTTCAAAAATACTTTCTTCAAAAGATCATTTAATAAGACATTTGAAAAAATCCTGCAAAAACATAAATAAATCAAATATTGAATTATCAAAACAAAAAGAATAAAAAAACAACAACAATTGTAAATGCGGAAGATATGAAAAATAATTGAATTCTTAAAACGGAAGATTTTTTGATACTACAGATATTTTAAAAATTTTAGAGGAGAATTTTAAATATCTATTTTTTTCAAGAAAATAGATTTAAAAATTATTAAATCAAAAAATTAAAATTATATATATGTATAATATATGAAAAATAATTGAATTATTAAAACGGAAGATTTTTTGATATTACAGATATTTTTCTCAAGAAAATAGATTTAAAAATTATTAAATCAAAAAATTAAAAATTTTAACGGAAGAATATAATTATAAATATTTATTTTTTTTCATAAATATAGAATTGAAAATTATTAAAGAGAAAAGTTTTTTAAAATGAATTATATGTGGTTTGTACGGCTACTGGCAAAGGGTTCCACATATAGTTTCTTTTTGTTCTTACATTAAATTAAATATGAAAAAATTTTCAAAATTGTTGAAAAAAAAACCCAATGCGCCTTGCAAGTACCTCCTGGGTGGTGTGGAAAACTGCATTAAGTAATTTAAAATTAATAAGTTGAAAATAAATTCATTTGTAATTCAAGTATACTTATTACTATTTTATTAGAAAAGATATATAGTGTAGATTCAAGCATAAAATTCTGGGGGGGGGGGGGGTTGGCAAGCGAAGCGAGCAGGGGGGTACCCCCCCTAGTGTATATATATATATATATATATATTACTGGCTGATGTTTTTATGTTTAAAATAATTGTTTTTAAGTGTCTTTCATAACTTTAATAACTTTTTTTTTTTTTTTTTAATTCAATAAAATCCTACGACTATTTTTCACATTACGTATACCATCCACATTGCGAATTCAATGCCATAAGAAAACTGTTTTACCTCGCTACTGTTGCAATGGTACTTTTCTGATAAAAACCAAAATCTTCTTCCCAAATATCATTTCTTGGTATAATGTATTACTCTAGGATGGTACAAATTCCGCTTGCTTTCTTTTAGGCTGAAATAATCTTTTATTATTTTATTTGAAACAAAATAATCTTTAGTACAGCAGTACCATCGTCTGCTGCGGGTAGCTATTTTATTGAAAAAAACTTTTGTTTTAATTTTGAATTTCTAATGTATTAAGCGGTGTTGCAAATTAAATTTGTATTCTTCTCATAAATTTTTATCAAAATCTGTTGAGTAATTTAGAAGAAATTAGAAAAGTTCGATCAGATTTTTCGCCCGTCCAGTCAATGCAACAGTAGGTGTCGCTTTGTAGGCTATATCCGCCTCTTAAATGATAAATTTATACATAGTAAATGGTTTTTTCTTGAGTTATTAGGTATTTTAAGAGATAAAAAATAGAAGTTACAACTCGTTTGAAGTTTTATATGTTTTCTATCACTTTCAAGCTCAAAAATCAAACGGTGAAAATACGCAATCGGGGGGTGGCTTAAACTTTTGACCACTACTGTAAGTTAACATGAACCAATCATTGAAAATTTTTATCTTTTTTTTGATCATTTTAAGGTTACAAATGAGTATTTGCTACATTTCAATGTAATTTTACATTGAAATAAAGTTATGCAATGTACATTTAAAAAATAGGTAAATACTAAATTGAATTTTATTTTTTACATATAAAATTGATTTCCCTAGGACTTTTATAAGTTCTGGTTTATGTCGTAGTTTTGCATCAGAATAATTGAATATATCTTAGTTATTGTTGAATTATTTAGAATTTGTTAAGTTCGTGAAATAATTTATTAAGACACATTTCAACAATATTAATGATTTATTTATGGAGTTTGTTTTTTTGAACTTGTGGACAAAAAGGAAATACATTTATATATTTACCGAATTTACGCAATAAAATCTTTAAAAAATACTTTTAAAAAAGTAATATTTACGGCAATTGGTTTTTTAAAAAAGAATCTAAATAAAAAATTATACGCTAAGTATGATCTTTAAAAAATACTTTTAAAAAAGTAATGTTTGCGGCGATTGGTTTTTTTAAAAGGAGTCTAAATAAAAAGTTATACGCTAAATATAATAATCTTTTTTGAAAATGAATTAATGAAAGAAGTGAAATCAAAAAATTAATTACGGACAACTTGAGGCCGAATTACTTTTTTTATTTAAATAATTTCTCTTCTAAAAGATGATCATATTATGTTGAATCACCTTCAATATACATAAATTAAACAATTTTTCAATTAAAGCACATACATGGGAAAACACATGCAAATTGCAACCATTTCAAACATTTTTTGAAATTGAAATATGTTGTAATTAAGTTAGAAATCAACTAAATCACGATGTATGGCTATACTTTACCTGCAAAAATTTAATATTCTTTGAACTAAATTATCTCGAAAAAAATCATTGATACAATTCATTAAATTTTTTTGCATACGTAAATTAATCATTTTTTTTATTACAATATTTATTAGCTTTATTTTTCTTAAATTCAATAATGTAATTTTTTGCCATTTTTGACATACTCAACAAGTTTTGAGTTAAACCCTCAACATATAAACATTGTTAATCCATATATTTTTTGATTTATCAATACTCATACATATTTTACCGAGTTTGCTCGCATACAATATATTGCCATCAGGCATTTTAATTTCAATTTTTTCTTTCAAATTGACGTATTCACAAAAATATTGATCACTCTTAATGAGGTGGTCACTACATCAACTGTCTAATAGCCACTTGACAACACCCTCATTTTCACTAACCTCACTCACTTCACTCACTTGTTGGTGATGTACTTGCAGAGACCATGAAGAGATGTCTAGACCTCATTGATGCTCAGGGTGAGCTACGGTAGAGTTCTGGTAGACTTGATGATGTTAATGGAGCTGCTGCCTTTGTTGATGATGCTGTCCTCTTCCTTTGTAGCCACCTCTTGCCCTCTTCTCACGTATCCACCAGTACCTCTGTTACTGTTATTGTTTTTGTTGTAACCACTGTTACTTTTATCATTGTTGTTGTTACATTATTAGGTGATAGTCTAGATGGTAAGGAAGATGATGAAGATTTTGAGGAAGACAGTGAAGATGATAACGATGACGATGACATCAGTGAAAGCGAAGATGATGATAAAAATACTTCTAATAAAAGTGTTTACAGCTCGAAATCACCTTAAAAAACTTCTAGAAAAGAGGTTCCAAGCCCTAAAAAGCTTTCTCCTGAGCAGCGAGCAGAGTAAAATGCAAGAACAATCTATGTAGGAAATATACCAAAGGATACTACTGAGAAGACTATAAAAAAATTATTCAGACGATTTGGTATAATAGAAAATATACGTTTTTAAGGGATTGTTTCTGCAGATGGTAAAATGACACCAAGGGTGGCAACCATCACTAAAAAGATGCACCTCTAAGTTCAAACAATCTTCCAAAGTTCCAACAAAGTTCATGTTAAGATTATTTACAAATACTCACTTTTTTTTTTATGTCTGCCCTTTGATATATGTATACTTGGGTTTTTGACCACAAAAATGTTTTTTTTTTTTGTCTTTCTTTGGACTAGGAGGATACTGTTTTACTCTTACAAGGCGATTTTACAATTTAGTATCATCCATTACTACAGCTAAAGCCACAGAATCTTCTTCTTCAAAGTTCTTCTTCAAAAAATAATTTTTTTATTGTCTTCTCAGTAGTATCTTTTGGTATACTTCCTACATAGATTGTTCTTGCATCTCACTCTGCTTGTTGTTCAGGGTAAAGCTTTTTAGGACTCGGAACCTCTTTTCTAGAAGATTTTTTGGGTGATTTCAAGCTGTCAATACTTTCATTAGTAGTTTTTTTATCATCATCTTCGCTATCACTGATGTCATCGTCATCGTTATCATCTTCACTGTCTTCCTCAAAATCTTCATCATCTTCCTCACAAGCTAGACTCTCACCTAATAATGTTACAACAACAATGATAAAAGTAACAGTGGTTACAACAAAAACAATAACAATAACAGAGGTACTGGTGGATACGTGTGAAGAGGGCAAGAGGTGGCTACAAAGGAAGAGGACAGCATCATCAACAAAGGCAGCAGCTCCAACAACATCATCAAGTCTACCAGAACTCTACCGTAGTGGACCCTGAGCATCAATGAGGTCTGGACATCTCTTCATGGTCTCTGCAAGTACATCACCAACAAGTGAGTGAAGTGAGTGAGGTTAGTGAAAATGAGAGTGTTGAAAAGTGGCTGTTAGACAGCGGATGTACTGACCACCTCATTAAGAGTGATCAATATTTTTTTGAATACATCAATTTGAAAGACAAAATTAAAGTTCAAATGCCTGATGGCAATATATTGTATGCAAGCAAACTCGGTAAAATTTGAAAAATATTAAAAAATATTTTAAATGATGTTTTATTTATTTGAGTGTTCACCATAGTTCTATTTTTAAGGTAAGATGCGGTCTTAACAAATTCCGTCTGATAGATTTTTCTCAAATTTGATTCTTTAAATAAACACCTGGCTACGTCCATTACCGACCTATTATGCCTTTTTGGAACCCCATTAACTTCATGTACATACGTTAGGCATGGCAGAAGTTTAATCCGTTTATCACTTATAAACTTATACGACTCAATATTTAGATATTATTTACCATTATGATATTCTTTAATACCACTTTAATTTTTTATTTTTTTGTTTAATTTATTTTCAATCAAGTTTATATAGTTTTTAAAACAAACTACCATTTCGTTTTTAGATTTTAAACAATATATTACAGCGCATGAACTGAAATTGTCTATAAAAGTTAAAAAGCATTTTTCACCTTTACACCCAACAAGAGGTTGGGGACCATTCAAATCAGCGTGTATGATTTCAAGAATTTCATTTATTTTCATTCTATCGTTGTCAAAAGGAAGATTTGACATTTTAGATTCCAAGCAAGTTATACATTTTAATTCTATACTTTCAATATTATCTGGTAATCTTTCAATAATTTATTTTTAACGATCTGATTTGAATAATAAAAATAGACCCAGAGCCCTATGTTCTTTTTATTTTTTTTTTAATTTGGTCAAATTTGTATACATGCTCTGATTTTTCATGTTTACCTTTCCATAAATTATATACAATTCATTAATTTTTTTTAACATACGTAAATTAATCATTTTTTTTATAACAATATTTATTAGCTTTATTTTTCTTAAATTTAATAATGTAATTTTTTGCCATTTTTGACATACTCAACAAGTTTTGAGTTAAACCCTCAACATAATAAACATTGTTTATCCATTTATTTTTTTATTTCTCAATACTCATACAAATTTTACCGATTTTACTCACATACAATACATTGCCATCAGGAATTTTAACTTCAATTTTTTCTTTCAAATTGATGTATTCAAAAAAATATTGATCACTCTTAATGAGGTGGTCAGTACATCCGCTGTCTAACAGCCACTTGTCAACACTCTCATTTTCACTAACCTCACTCACTTCACTCACTTGTTGGTGATGTACTTGCAGAGACCATGAAGAGATGTCCAGACCTCATTGATGCTCAGGGTCCACTACGGTAGAGTTCTGGTAGACTTGATGATGTTGTTGGAGCTGCTGCCTTTGTTGATGATGCTGTCCTCTTTCTTTGTAGCCACCTCTTGCCCTCTTCTCACGTATCCACCAGTACCACTGTTATTGTTATTGTTTTTGTTGTAACCACTGTTACTTTTATCATTGTTGTTGTCACATAATTAGGTGATAGTCTAGCTGGTGAGGAAGATGATGAAGATTTTGAGGAAGGCAGTGAAGATGATAACGATGACGATGACATCAGTGATAGCGAAGATGATGATAAAAATACTTCTAATAAAAGTGTTTACAGCTCGAAATCACCTTAAAAAACTTCTAGAAAAGAGGTTCCAAGCCCTAAAAAGCTTTCTCCTGAGCAGCAAGCATAGTAAGATGCAAGAACAATCTATGTAGGAAATATACCAAAAGATACTACTGAGAAGACTATAAAAAAATTGTTCAGACCATTTGGTATAATAGAAAATATACGTTTTTAAGGGATTGTTTCTGCAGATGGTTAAATGACACCAAGGGTGGCAACCATCACAAAAAAGATGCAACTTCAAACAGGTTCTAACAATCTTCCAAAGTTCCAACAAAGTTCATGTTAAGATTATTAACAATATTAAGATTATTTACAAATACTCACTTTTTTTTTATGTCTGCCCTTTGGTATATGTATACTTGGGTTTTTGACCACAAAAATGTTTTTTCTTTTTGTCTTTCTTTGGACTAGAAGGATACTGTTTTACTCTTACAAGGCGATTTTTCAATTTAGTATCATCCATTTTTAGAGCTAAAGCCACAGAATCTTCTTCTTCAAAGTTCTTCTTCAAAGAATAATTTTTTTATAGTCTTCTCAGTAGTATCTTTTGGTATACTTCCTACATAGATTGTTCTTGCATCTCACTCTGCTTGTTGTTCAGGGTAAAGCTTTTTAGGACTCGGAACCTCTTTTCTAGAAGATTTTTTGGATGATTTCAAGCTGTCAATACTTTCATTAGTAGTTTTTTTATCATCATCTTCGCTATCACTGATGTCATCGTCATCGTTATCATCTTCACTGTCTTCCTCAAAATCTTCATCATCTTCCTCACAAGCTAGACTCTCACCTAATAATGTAACAACAACAATGATAAAAGTAACAGTGGTTACAACAAAAACAATAACAATAACAGAGATACTGGTGGATACGTGTGAAGAGGGCAAGAGGTGGCTACAAAGGAAGAGGACAGCATCATCAACAAAGGCAGCAGCTCCAACAACATCAACAAGTCTACCAGAACTCTACCGTAGTGGACCCTGAGAATCAATGAGGTCTGGACATCTCTTCATGGTCTCCGCAAGTACATCACCAACAAGTGAGTGAAGTGAGTGAGGTTAGTGAAAATAAGAGTGTTGACAAGTGGCTGTTAGACAGCGGATGTGCTGACCACCTCATTAAGAGTGATCAATATTTTTTTGAATACATCAATTTGAAAAACAAAATTAAAGTTCAAATGCCTGATGGCAATATATTGTATGCAAGCAAACTCGGTAAAATTTGAAAAATATTAAAAAATATTTTAAATGATGTTTTATTTATTTGAGTGTTCGCCATAGTTCTATTTTTAAGGTAAGATGCGGTCTTAACAAATTCCGTCCGATCGATTTTTCTCAAATTTGATTCTTTAAATAAACACCTGGCTACGTCCATTACCGACCTATTATGCCTTTTTGGAAACCCATTAACTTCATGTACATACGTTAGGCATGGCAGAAGTTTAATCTGTTTATCACTTATAAACTTATACGACTCAATATTTAGATATTCTTTACCATTATGATATTCTTTAATACCACTTTAATTTTTTATTTTTTTGTTTTATTTATTTTCAATCAAGTTTATATAGTTTTTAAAACAAACTACCATGTCGTTTTTAGATTTTAAACAATATATTACAGCGCATTAACTGAAATTGTCTATAAAAGTTAAAAAGCATTTTTCACCTTTATACCCAACAAGAGGTTGGGGACCATTCAAATCAGCGTGTATGATTTCAGGAATTTCATTTATTTTCATTCTATCGTTGTCAAAAGGAAGATTTGACATTTTAGATTCCAAGCAAGTTATACATTTTAATTCTATACTTTCAATATTATCTGGTAATCTTTCAATAATTTATTTTTAACGATCTGATTTGAATAATAAAAATAGACCCAGAGCCCTATGTTCTTTTTATTTTTTTTTTAATTTGGTCAAATTTGTATACATGCTCTGATTTTTTATGTTTACCTTTCCATAAATTATATACAATTCATTAATTTTTTTTAACATACGTAAATTAATCATTTTTTTTTATTACAATATTTATTAGCTTTATTTTTCTTAAATTCAATAATGTAATTTTTTGCCATTTTTGACATACTCAACAAGTTTTGAGTTAAACCCTTAACATAATAAACATTGTTTATCCATATATTTTTTTATTTCTCAATACTCATAGAAATTTTACCGATTTTACTCAATTACAATATATTGCCATCAGGCATTTTAACTTCAATTTTTTCTTTCAAATTGATGTATTGAAAAAAATATTGATCAGTCTTAATGAGGTGGTCAGTACATCCGCTGTCTAACAGCCGCTTGACAAGACCCTCATTTTCACTAACCTCACTCACTTGTTGGTGATGTACTTGCAGAGACCATGAAGAGATGTCTAGACCTCATTGATGCTCAGGGTGAGCTACGGTAGAGTTCTGGTAGACTTGATGATGTTGTTGGAGCTGCTGCCTTTGTTGATGATGCTGTCCTCTTCCTTTGTAGCCACCTCTTGCCCTCTTCTCACGTATCCACCAGTACCTCTGTTACTGTTATTGTTTTTGTTGTAACCACTGTTACTTTTATCATTGTTGTAGTTACATTATTAGGCGATAGTCTAGCTTGTGAGGAAGATGATGAAGATTTTGAGGAAGACAGTGAAGATGATAACGATGACGACGACATCAGTGATAGCGAAGATGATGATAAAAATACTACTAATAAAAGTGTTTACAGCTCGAAATAACCTTAAAAAACTTCTAGAAAAGAGGTTCCAAGCGCTGAAAAGCTTAATCGGTTTAAATTACGCGCCAAAAATAATATCAAACAATATAAGTGAACTACATTTTTTTTTTAGAAAATTTTGCCTCAAACCGCATGTCTCTAGCCCTAATAGGTTCTGAGATATTAATTAGAGTTGAAAATTCACTATTTTGGACTGTGCATGCGCAGTAATGGGTACTAAAAATTCTGGTTGAAGCCAAAAATTTTCTTTTTTCATGCCCTTTCGAATGATATATATATTGTAGGGGCTTGCTCTGGGGGCCGATTACCCCCCCCCCCCCCCTTAACCGGCTATACCCTTTTCAAATGTTTAACGCTTGGTTGAATATTAAAAAATATTTTAAATGATGTTTTATTTATTTGAGTGTTCGTTATAGTTCTATTTTTAAGGTAAGATGCGGTCTCAACAAATTCCGTCCGATAGATTTTTCTCAAATTTGATTCTTTAAATAAACACCTGCCTACGTCCATTACCGACCTATTATGCCGTTTTGGAACCCCATTAACTTCATGGACATACGTTAGGCATGGCAGAAGTTTAATCCGTTTATCACTTATAAACTTATACAACTCAATATTTAGATATTCTTCACCATTATTATATTCTTTAACACCAGTTTAATTTTTTTATTTTGATTTTTTTATTTTTCACTAAAAAGATGCACCTCTTAGTTCAAACAATCTTCCAAAGTTCTAACAAAGTTCATGTTAAGATTATTAATAATGTTAAGATTATTTACAAATACTCACTTTTTTTTTTATGTCTGCCCTTTGGTATATGTATACTTGGGTTTTTGACCACAAAAATGTTTTTTTTTTTTGTCTTTCCTTGGGACTAGGAGGATACTGTTTTACTGTTACAAGGCGATTTTTCAATTTAGTATCATCCATTACTACAGCTAAAGCCACAGAATCTTCTTCTTCAAAGTTCTTCTTCAAAAAATAATTTTTTTATTGTCTTCTCAGTAGTATCTTTTGGTATATTTCCTACATAGATTGTTCTTGCATCTAACTCTGCTTGTTGTTCAAGGGAAAGCTTTTTAGGACTCGGAACCACTTTTCTAGAAGTTTTTTTGGGTGATTTCGAGCTGTCAATACTTTCATTAGTAGTATTTTTATCATCATCTTCGCTTTCACTGATGTCATCGTCATCGTTATCATCTTCACTGTCTTCCTCAAAATCTTCATCATCTTCCTCACCAGCTAGACTCTCACCTAATAATGTAACAACAATAATGATAAAAGTAACAATGGTTATAACAAAAACAATAAAAATAACAGAGGTACTGGTGGATACGTGAGAAGAGGGCAAGAGGTGGCTACAAAGGAAGAGGACAGCATCATCACCAAAGGCAGCAGCTCCAACAACATCATCAAGTCTACCAGAACTCTACCGTAGTGGACCCTGAGCATCAATGAGGTCTGGACATCTCTTCATGGTCTCTGCAAGTACATCACCAACAAGTGAGTGAAGTGAGTGAGGTTAGTGAAAATGAGAGTGTTGAAAAGTGGCTGTTAGACAGCGGATGTACTGACCACCTCATTAAGAGTGATCAATGATTTTTTGAATACATCAATTAGAAAGAAAAAATTGAAGTTAAAATGCCTGATGGCAATATTTTGTATGTGAGGAAACTCGGTAAAATTTGTATGAGTATTGAGAAATAAAAAAATATATAGATTAGAAATGTTTATTATGTTGAGGGTTTAACTCAAAACTTGTTGAGTATGTCAAAAATGGCAAAAAATTACATTATTGAATTTAAGGAAAATAAAGCTAATATATATTGTAATAAAAAAAATGAATAATTTACGTATGCAAAAAAAATTAATGAATTGTATATAATTTATAGAAAGGTAAACATGAAAATTCATAGCATATATACAAATTTGACCAAATTTACAAAAAAATAAAAACTACATAGGGCTCTGGATCAGTTTTTATTATTCAAATGAGATCGTTAAAAATAAATTATTGAAAGATTTACCAGATAAAATTGAAAGTATAGAATTAAAATGTATAACTTGCTTGGAATCTAAAATGTCAAATCTTCCTTTTGAAAACGATAGAATGAGAATAAATGAAATTCTTGAAATCATACACGCTGATTTAAATGGTCCACAACCTTTTTTTGGTATAAAGGTGAAAAATGCTTTTGCACTTTTTTAGACAATTTCAGTTAATGCGCTGTAATATATTGTTTAAAATCTAAAAACGAAACGGTAGATTGTTTTAAAAACTATATCAATTTTATTGAAAATAAATTAAACAAAAAAATAAAAAACTTAAAGTGGTCTTAAAGAATATCATAATGGTAAAGAATATCTAAATAATGAGTCGTATAAGTTTATAAGTGATAAACGGATTAAACTTCTGCCATGCCCAACGTATGTCCATGAATTAAATGGGGTTCCAAAAAGGCATAATAGGTCGGTAATGGACGTAGCCAGGTGTTTATTTAAAGAATCAAATTTGAGAAAAATCTATCGGACGGAATTTATTAAGACCGCATCTTAACTTAAAAATAGAACTATGGCGAAGACTCAAATAAATAAAAAATCATTTAAAATATTTTTTAATATTCAACCAAGCGTTAAACATTTGAAAAGGGTATAGCCGGTTAAGGGGGGGGGGGGGGGGTAATCGGCCCCCAGAGCAAGCCCCTACAATATATATATCATTCGAAAGGGCATTCAAAGAGAAAACTTTTGGCACCAACCAGAATTTTTCAGTACCCATTACTACTAATAGTGATTTTTCAACTCTAATTCATATCTCAGAACCTATTAGGGCTAAAAACATGTAGTTTGCGGCAAAATTTTCTAAAAAAAAAAATGTAGTTTACCTATATTGTTTAATATTATTTTTGGCGCCAAATTGAAAACGATTGAGCCATTTTTCGAATTTTTTTACATTAAATTTGCGATAAAAAAAAAAAGGTTTGGGTCTATAAAAAATGTATGTGACGTATTTTAACAAATATTTACCGCTCTGATTTTTTCAGATTTTTAAAAGGGGGGGGGACTTTCTTGACCGATTTATCAAGACTTTTTACATAAAACGCCGCCTAGCAGGCGCATATTCATTCAAAATTAAAGATTATATATACGGTTGAACTACATTTTTTTTTTAGAAAATCTTGCCACAAACGGCGTTTATCCATCTATTTTAGGTTATGAGATATTAATAAAAGTTCAAAAATCATCATTCGGCTCCGCGCAAGCGCAGTTGAGGGGAAAAAAATTTGCGGTTTGCGCCAAAAATTTCCTTTTTCAAAGACCTTTCGATTGATTTACATAATGAAGAAGTTTCTGCGAAAAAGTTTTTTACGAATCATCCCAGGGCCAATTTATAACTTAAAAATCATAAAAGTTAATAAAACCTTATAAATAATGAAGCTAGTTAAAGAAGTCAACATTTTTTTCGCAGAAACTACATATACATATTAATCGGAAGGTCTTTGAAAAGGAAATTTTTGGCGCAAACCGTACATTTTTTTTCCCTCAACTGCGCATGCGCGAAGCCAAATAGTGATTTTTAACTTTTATTAGTATCTTATAACTTAAAATAGCTAGATAAACGCGGTTTGTGTCAAAATTTTCTAAAAAAAAATGTAGTTCAACCGTACATACAATCTTTAATTTTGACGAAATATGCGCCTGCTAGGCGGCGTGTTATGTAAAAAGTGTTCATAAATCGGTCAGGAAAGTTTCTCCCCCCCCTTTTAAAAATCTGAAAAAATCAGAGCGGTTAATTTTTGATAAAATACGTCATATATTTTTTTATAGACCCAAACCTTTTTTTTTTTTATAGCAAATTTAAGGTAAAAAAATTCGAAAAATCGCTTAATCGGTTTAAATTACGCGCCAAAAATAATATCAAACAATCTAAGTGAACTACATTTTTTTTTTAGAAAATTTTGCCTCAAACCGCATGTCTCTAGCCCTAATAGGTTCTGAGATATTAATTAGAGTTGAAAATTCACTATTTTGGACTGTGCATGCGCAGTAATGGGTACTAAAAATTCTGGTTGAAGCCAAAAATTTTCTTTTTTCATGCCCTTTCGAATGATATATATATTGTAGGGGCTTGCTCTGGGGGCCGATTACCCCCCCCCCCCCCTTAACCGGCTATACCCTTTTCAAATGTTTAACGCTTGGTTGAATATTAAAAAATATTTCAAATGATGTTTTATTTATTTGAGTGTTCGTTATAGTTCTATTTTTAAGGTAAGATGCGGTCTTAACAAATTCCGTCCGATAGATTTTTCTCAAATTTGATTCTTTAAATAAACACCTGCCTACGTCCATTACCGACCTATTATGCCGTTTTGGAACCCCATTAACTTCATGTACATACGTTAGGCATGGCATAAGTTTAATCCGTTTATCACTTATAAACTTATACGACTCAATATCCTAAAGTGCGGTAGCACTTTGACGGCGAGTAGGTTTTTTTACCCGACTGCCGTTAAAGCTACGCTTTATATACATTGAAATTCGGTTTTAGGTTAGGTCGTTCATGAAAAAAACACTATTAGGATGATTATTTTTCCTTGACCATATATTCCACGCGTAGCCTCAGATCCCCTGAGAAGATTAAAAAAAAAATCATCCTGAAAAATTTCTGCGTTCAGAAGTTATGACCGTCTCAAAATTCGAAACGGTGATTTCCTTTAGAAATTTTTTCGTTTCCAGTCCCTGAGCATCCGGTTTCTCTACATGCGCTGCATGTGGCTTCAACCGGATCTTACGTAACGCTGTCTCACTCTTGCAGCCTGCAGCAAGGCATGCGAGCAGGCTGCGCAGGTGAGAAGCGCGCACGCAAGAGGCCGAGCCGCCGAGACCCGAGCAGCTGAGCAAAAGACAGCGGTCGTAATAATTATTATTATTTTATTACATGATTTAGAAATAATGAAGTAATTAAAAAAGTAGTATATAATAAAATATACAGCGGCATCACGCTAAATTCACTATTAACATAATTTAATTAATAACTATTATGACCGTTAACCATCAATAATTATAGAAAATTATTTGGCTATAATTTTTCAAAACAAAATATCTAAAGTCTCCTTATGATAATCATCTATGAGTTAGAGTGAGTTTAACTTGTGAAACCTTCTGCTGGTGCTGTAGAGGTTTATTTATCCAGTGAAAATTGCTGCAACAAATGTCAATGATCAAGTTGAGGTAGTTTAAATGTGAATGGTGATCAATGTCTCATGAGGTTATTCAAATTGTCAGACAAGTAAAAACATATAAATCATCATTGGAATTTATAAATTCTGAGTCAATGCACAAACATGGATAAGGTTTACTGCTCTCAGTTTATTTTCCAAGATGAATTTGTCTGACTATCAAGTTTAATTTTAGTTTTATCCGCTCTATACCAACTACCTCAACTTGCTGCAGCAAATGTCAATGACCAAGTTGAGGTAGTTTAAGTGTGATCAATGTCTCATGGAACTATTCAAATTGTCAGGCAAGTAAATACATTTAAATCATCACTGGAATTTATAAATTCTGAGTCTATACACCAACACGGATAAGGTTTATTGTTCTCAGTTTATTTTCCAAGATGAATTTGTCTGACTATCAAGTTTAATTTCAGTTTTATCCGCTATATACCAACTACCTTAACTTGCTGCAGCAAATGTCAATGACCAAGTTGAAGTAGTTTAAGTGTGATCAATGTCTCATGGAATTATTCAAATTGTCAGACAAGTAAGTACATTTTAATCATCACTGAAATTTATAAATTCTGAGTCAATACACCAACTTGGATAAGGTTTATTGTTCTCAGTTTATTGTCCAAGATGAATTTGTCTGACTATCAAGTTTAATTTTAGTTTTATCCGCTATATACCAACTACCTTAACTTGCTGCAGCAAATGTCAATGACCAAGTTGAGGTAGTTTAAGTGTGATCAATGTCTCATGGATTTATTCAAATTGTCAGGCAAGTAAATACATTTAAATCATCACTGGAATTTATAAATTCTGAGTCAATACACCAACACGGATAAGGTTTATTGTTCTCAGAATATTTTCCAAGATGAATTTGTCTGACTATCAAGTTTAATTTCAGTTTTATCCGCTGTGTACCATTTACCTCAACTTGGTCATTGACATTTGCTGCATTCAAATGTGATGGTTATCAATGTTTCATGGGGTTATTCAAATTGTCAGACAAGTAAATACATTTAAATCATCACTGGAACTTATAAACTCTGAGTCAATACACCAACACGGATAAGGTTTATTGTTCTCAGTTTATTTTCCAAGATGAATTTGTCTGACTATCAAGTTTAATTTCAGTTTTATCCGCTATATACCAACTACCTTAACTTGCTGCAGCAAATGTCAATGACCAAGTTGAAGTAGTTTAAGTGTGATCAATGTCTCATGGAATTATTCAAATTGTCAGACAAGTAAGTACATTTTAATCATCACTGAAATTTATAAATTCTGAGTCAATACACCAACTTGGATAAGGTTTATTGTTCTCAGTTTATTGTCCAAGATGAATTTGTCTGACTATCAAGTTTAATTTTAGTTTTATCCGCTATATACCAACTACCTTAACTTGCTGCAGCAAATGTCAATGACCAAGTTGAGGTAGTTTAAGTGTGATCAATGTCTCATGGAATTATTCAAATTGTCAGGCAAGTAAATACATTTAAATCATCACTGGAATTTATAAATTCTGAGTCAATACACCAACACGGATAAGGTTTATTGTTCTCAGTTTATTTTCCAAGATGAATTTGTCTGACTATCAAGTTTAATTTCAGTTTTATCCGCTGTGTACCATTTACCTCAACTTGGTCATTGACATTTGCTGCATTCAAATGTGATGGTTATCAATGTTTCATGGGGTTATTCAAATTGTCAGACAAGTAAATACATTTAAATCATCACTGGAACTTATAAACTCTGAGTCAATACACCAACACGGATAAGGTTTATTGTTCTCACTTTATTTTTTAAGATGAATTTGTCTGACTATCATGACCAAGTTGAGGTAGTTTAATTGTGATCAATGTCTCATGGAATTTTTCAAATTGTCAGACAAGTAAATACATTTAAATCATCACTGAAATTTATAAATCCTGAGTCAATACACCAACATGGATAAGGTTTATTGTTCTCAGTTTATTGTCCAAGATGAATTTGTCTGACTATCAAGTTTAATTTTAGTTTTATCCGCTATATACCAACTACCTTAACTTGCTGCAGCAAATGTCAATGACCAAGTTGAGGTAGTTTAAGTGTGATCAATGTCTCATGGAATTATTCAAATTGTCAGGCAAGTAAATACATTTAAATACATTTAAATACATTTAAATCATCACTGGAATTTATAAATTCTGAGTCAATACACCAACACGGATAAGGTTTATTGTTCTCAGTTTATTTTCCAAGATGAATTTGTCTGACTATCAAGTTTAATTTCAGTTTTATCCGCTGTGTACCAACTACCTCAACTTGGTCATTGACATTTGCCGCATTTAAATGTGATGGTGATCATAAGTTGTTTGTTCTAGTCAGGAATCAATTGGTAAATTTTACCAATTTTTTTAGTTTCACTTCATACCTAGTTATTAAATAGTTTGAAAAATAATAAATTCATAGTTATTAAAATATCATTTTTTTTTTTAAAGCCTGGAGATAAATAAAATTAAAAAAAAAAAAAAACATTTAAAAATGTAAGATACCAACGGCAACTTAGGTTTTTACTGCTATAGTTGCTATAACAGAATTATCAAAATAAAATTTTTTTTTTATACTTGATGTTTAAAAATCAGTAAAAAAAGTTTACAATAAAATCAATTCATTTTAATTGTCCTTCAATATCGATAAAATCATTCATCTCAATGGAGTCATAAGTTGTTTGTTCTACTTAGGTATCAATTGGTAAATTTTATCATTTTTTTTTTAGTTTCACCTTATACTTAGCGAAAGAAATGAAATCTTTAAAAAGAAAGACCTTTAAAAAGGTAAGAATTTACGGCGAGTGGTTTTTTTTTGGACAGAATTGAAACAAAAGTATATATGTTGTTACTTTCAGATCTATGTTAATATTAATCAATTTATCCCGAAAGATACGAACAGATGAATAAAATAAAAAAATAAAATAAAAAACCATCTTTCAGTAGAGTTACAGTGAATTCTGTTCATTTTTTCAAACTATAATTATAAATTATTTCGAGTATCTACTCTGATTTTGATATTATGTTTTCGGGGATACGAACAGATGAATGAAATGAAATCAAAAATCATTTTCTGGACGAGTTTTTAATAAATTTTTTTCAGTTTTATTTCTTTAATTAATTTTTACTCAAATTATTTAAAATTCCTACTCTGATTCTGCTAATATTTTTTTGGAATATGAATAGATAAAGGAGATGAAATCAAAGAATCATCTTCCGGACGAGTTTTAAGTAAATTTATCTTTTCTTTTTTACGCATCTTTTTTCTTTTTTTTTTTTTAAACTTGAATTCAATTGTTTTTTAGTAAAAGTTAACAATCAAATTATTCAATTTAGGGGTCGTTCAATATCGTTAAAATCATTCGGACTCGACGGAGCCGCAGATTAACGATTAACAGTCGACCAAAGATATTCATGCATCACCGAAAAGCAGAAACTGTATTAGGGTAACTAAAAATAAAAAGACTTAAAAATCTAAGAGCTTTTTTTTTAATTGATTCTTTGAAAAGTAATATTATTCTAATTAATAAATCTGCGGCTCCGTCGAGTCCGAATGATTTTAACGATATTGAGCGACACCTAAATTGAATAAATTGATAGTATATTTTTACTAAAAAATAATTGAATTCAAGTTTAAAAAAAAAAAAAGAAAAAAGATGCGTAAAAAAGAAAAGAAAAATTTACTTAAAACTCGTCCGGAAGATGATTCTTTGATTTCATCTCCTTCATCTATTCATATTCCAAAAAAATATCAGCAGAATCAGAGTAGGAATTTTATATAATTTGAGTAAAAATTAATTAAAGAAATAAAACTGAAAAAAATTTATTAAAAACTCGTCCGGAAAATGATTTTTGATTTCATTTCATTCATCTGTTCGTATCCCCTAAAACATAATATCAAAATCAGAGTAGATACTCGAATTGATTTATAATTAAAGTTTAAAAAAATGAACAGAATTCACTGTAACTCTACTGAAAGATGGTTTTTTATTTAATTTTTTTATTTTATTCATCTGTTCGTATCTTTCGGGATAAATTTTGAGATATTCTTTACCATTATGATATTCTTTAACACCACTTTAATTTTTTATTTTTTTGTTTAATTTATTTTCAATAAAGTTTATATAGTTTTTAAAACAATCTACCATTTCGTTTTTAGATTTTAAAGAATATATTACAGCGCATTAACTGAAATTGTCTATAAAAGTTAAATAGCATTTTTCACCTTTATACCCAACAAGAGGTTGGGGACCATTCAAATCAGCGTGTATGATTTCAAGAATTTCATTTATTTTCATTCTATCGTTTTCAAAAGGAAGATTTGACATTTTAGATTCCAAGCAAGTTATACATTTTAATTCTATACTTTCAATATTATCTGGTAAATCTTTCAATAACTTATTTTTAACGATCCCATTTGAATAATAAAAATAGACCCAGAGCCCTATGTAGCTTTTATTTTTTTTTTAATTTGGTCAAATTTGTATACATGCTCTGATTTTTCATGTTTACCTTTCCATAATTTATATACAATTCATTAATTTTTTTTGCATACGTAAATTAATCATTTTTTTTATTACAATATATATTAGCTTTATTTTTCTTAAATTCAATAAAGTGATTTTTTGCCATTTTTTACATACTCAACAAGTTTTAAGTTAAACCCTCAACATAATAAACATTGTTTATCCATTTATTTTTTTATTTCTCAATACTCATACAAATTTTACCGATTTTACTCACATACAATATATTGCCATCAGGCATTTTAACTTCAATTTTTTCTTTCTAATTGATGTATTCAAAAAATCATTGATCACTCTTAATGAGGTGGTCAGTACATCCGCTGTCTAACAGCCACTTGACAACACCCTCATTTTCACTAACCTCACTCACTTGTTGGTGATGTACTTGCAGAGACCATGAAGAGATGTCTAGACCTCATTGATGCTCAGGGTCAGTTACGGTAGAGTTCTGGTAGACTTGATGATGTTGTTGGAGCTGCTGCCTTTGTTGATGATGCTGTCCTCTTTCTTTGTAGCCACCTCTTGCCCTCTTCTCACGTATCCACCAGTACCACTCTTATTGTTATCGTTTTTGTTGAAAACCACCGTTACTTTTATCATTGTTGTTGTTACATTGTAAGGCGATAGTCTAGCTGGTGAGGAAGATGATGAAGATTTTGAGGAAGACAGTGAAGATGATAACGATGACGACGACATCAGTGATAGCGAAGATGATGATAAAAATACTACTAATAAAAGTGTTTACAGCTCGAAATCACCTTAAAAAACTTCTAGAAAAGAGGTTCCAAGCCCTAAAAAGCTTTCTCTTGAACAACAAGCAGAGTTAGATGCAAGAATAATCCATGTAGGAAATATACCAAAAGATACTACTGAGAAGACTATAAAAAAATTATTCAGACCATTTGGTATAATAGAAAATAGACGTTTTTAAGGGATTATTTCTGCAGATGGTAAAATGACACCAAGGGTGGCAACCATCACTAAAAAGATGCACCTCTAAGTTCAAACAATCTTCCAAAGTTCCAACAAAGTTCATGTTAAGATTATTAACAATGTTAAGATTATTTATAAATACTCGCTTTTTTTTTTATGTCTGCCCTTTGGTATATGTATACTTGGGGTTTTGACCACAAAAATGTTTTTTCTTTTTGTCTTTCCTTGGGACTAGGAGGATACTGTTTTACTCTTACAAGGCGATTTTTCAATTTAGTATCATCTATTTCTAGAGCTAAAGACACAGAATCTTCTTCTTTAAAGTTCTTCTTCAAAGAATAATTTTCTTATAGTCTTCTCAGTAGTATCTTTTGGTATATTTCCTACATAGATTGTTCTTGCATCTAACTCTGCTTGTTGTTCAGGGGAAAGCTTTTAAGGATTCGGAACCTCTTTTCTAGAAGTTTTTTTGGGTGATTTCGAGCTGTCAATACTTTCATTAGTAGTATTTTTATCATCATCTTCGCTATCACTGATGTCATCGTCATCGTTATCATCTTCACTGTCTTCCTCAAAATCTTCATCATCTTCCTCACCAGCTAGACTCACCTAATAATGTAACAACAACAATGATAAAACTAACAGTGGTTACAACAAAAACAATAAAAATAACAGAGGTACTGGTGGATACGTGAGAAGAGGGCAAGAGATGGCTACAAAGGAAGAGGACAGCATCATCAACAAAGGCAGCAGCTCCAACAACATCATCAAGTCTACCAGAACTCTACCGTAGTGGACCCTGAGCATCAATGAGGTCTGGACATCTCTTCATGTTCTCTGCAAGTACATCACCAACAAGTGAGTGAAGTGAGTGAGGTTAATGAAAATGAGGGTGTTGTCAAGTCGCTGTTAGACAGCGGATGTACTGACCACCTCATTTAGAGTGATAAATATTTTTTTGAATACATCAATTTGAAAGAAAGTTGAAGTTAAAATGCCTGATGGCAATATTTTGTATGTGAGTAAACTCGGTAAAATTTGTATGAGTATTGAGAAATAAAAAAATATATTGATTAGAAATGTTTATTATGTTGAGGGTTTAACTCAAAACTTGTTGAGTATGTCAAAAATGGCAAAAAATTACATTATTGAATTTAAGGAAAATAAAGATAATATATATTGTAATAAAAAAAATGAATAATTTACGTATGCAAAAAAAATTAATGAATTGTATATAATTTATGGAAAGGTAAACATGAAAATTCAGAGCATATATACAAATTTGACCAAATTTACAAAAAAATAAAAACTACATAGGGCTCTGGGTCAGTTTTTATTATTCAAATGAGATCGTTAAAATTAAATTATTGAAAGATTTACCAGATAAAATTGAAAGTATAGAATTAAAATGTAAGACTTGCTTGGAGTCTAAAATGTAAAATCTACGTTTTGAAAACGATAGAATGAAAATAAATGAAATTCTTGAAATCATACACGCTGATTTAAAAGGTCCCCAACCTCTTTTTGGATATAAAGGTGAAAAATGCTTTTGAACTTTTATAGACAATTTCAGTTAATGCGCTGTAATATATTTTTTAAAATCTAAAAACGAAACGGTAGATTGTTTTAAAAACTATATAAAGTTTATTGAAAATAAATTAAACAAAAAAATAAAAAAATTAAAGTGGTCTTAAGAGGAGGATATATGACCCGAACGGGTATGTCGGTAATTCAAATTGCAGTTTTGCCATAGTAAACATAAATCTAGATAACTACTCCTACGGAATATCGGACCAGCGGTCCTAGCGGTCGCGCCTCCTCGCGGCTGCGAACCGAAGCCAGCGGGAAATTTGAAATTAAAAATTTTTTTTCTAACGGCCGATATATATATATATATTTCTCTTTTTTTTATGAAGTGATAAATAATTCACAAAGTGAAAAGTTTTACTTTTATTTATTATTAGTGTTATTATTATTTTTATTTTTATTATTTTAATGAGTTAAATTTGATTAATATTTATTTTTTTATATTTTTGAGAAAGTAAAAAAATGTAAATAGAATATAGTCACTGATTCATCCATTTTTTTTTTTTTTTTTTTTCCATTGCATAAGAATTTTACTGCAATATTATTGTCTTATTAATTCTTATTTATTTCAGTTTGTTTTTGAATCATATTTTTTGTTTTGTTTTTCGTCCAAATAAGTATTATACTTATTTTTGTTATTTTTTTGTTTTTTTTTTTTACAAATTACAGCTTATTTATCTTTGATTATTTTATTTATCTGTCATGTCTGACGTTAAAACAAAAGGTTTATTTTTGATGTAGTTTTATGGTACTTGTCTAGGAGTTTAGTTTACACCTTTTAGGCCTGTGGCCTGGGGTTGCAAAGAATTAACACTACAAAAAAAAGGAAAAGAAAAAAAAAGGGAAAAGGGGTGAGAACCTGTCCTTACGAGAAGGGATGACAAACACCAACTGTGATTACAGCCAGTAAGTGTCCTTGAAGTAGGGATTCATTTAATATTTAATTAAAGGGGTGAATAGCACTTTTACTACTCTGATTAACAGAGTAGTTACTCCAACAAGCGAGGTTACAACTACACCAAGTGTAGCTATAACAAAAACTTACTGTGGTCACAGCGAGTTCTCGATGCCAGAGGGGAAAGAAGAGAAAATTAGAATTTAAAAAAAAAATTGGTTTAATAAAAAGCAAAGAGCTAAATTAATTCTTTTTTTGTTTGCTTTTATTTTTCTTCGAAACGGTGACTCTCTTGTGGTTGGATCCTCAGTCAGTGTCGAGTTGTTCAGCGTGAGCAGGACCAGATGACCAAACCTAGGGCGCGAGCAGGACCAAGTGACGAAGACGGGACCGAACCAGACAGACACCGGAGTACTGGATAACTGACGACGTACTGACTGAGATGATCCTGGGCACCTAGTCTTATAGGGCTAAAGGACTTCCAGCCCTCCCAATTTCAGGCAGCCAATCAGGAAACTCCAATTTTCCTGATGCCCCCGGAAAAGTCACGCGGCCCAATCACAAGAGAGTCTACAGGGCGGGGGTGGGCCCCACCGCGTGGTACTAAGTCCACGAAGACAATTATTTTTATTTAACTATAATAAAAAAACTATTGTCGTGCTCGCAAAAATATTAATTTATTATAAAAGGAAATTAAATCTAGATTAAAATAAGTGGTCGAACGACGCAAATCGACCCATAATTAAAAATTATAACAATCTAACTTACAATAATAATTTATAAAACAAGGATTACAACAAATAACTTTGATGTTGATTCCGACTTGAACTAAATGAATCGTGGTCCATTCATTCCACATAAATCTTCGCCCAACAATCTCATCCTTTTAATAAAAAAAAAGAATAATATTCATCCTACTGCAAAATCAATAGTTATTCATTGTAAACTTATTCTTAACTTAATCTGGAAGAAGATAAAACCTTAACCATGGATATTCAATCACTTAATTCTAAATCAAGTTCAATTACTCTTTCTGAGTTAATAAATGGTTTGATTAAAAATGTGAGTTAAACGATTCATCGTCGTCATTTGACGGATTTTATATGTATAACCCATTTACTTTCTCAGGAAAATCAATTAAACTGCGCAAAAAAAATGTATGAATAATCTTGACTATCAAACGTTCACAAATGTTTCTTACTTAAATAATGATACGCGTCTTCATGATTTCATTCTAAACTGAGAGTCCGAGAGCTGCTGCCCCCCCCCCCCCCCCCATGGTCAACGCTCTAACTTCGGATATAATTTTACCTTTCTAACCGAATTTACGCTTATTTAAATCTTTAGAAAATCTTCATCTTACTTGCTATTGCTTTAAAAATTAATTATTCTACCCGTCACCAATTTAATATAAAGAATTATTAAGGATTGACATTTTATTCGTAAATAATAGTATAAAACGAGATCTGTAAATTGAAACTTCGATTCCACTCAAGTTTATTGGCGAATTCAAGTTTTATTTAGGACTATATTATCTCAACTGCCAAATCATAATTTGTTTAATCATTATTTGACCCAATCTTAAAATTTAAATCTTACTGAGTAATTCTTAATAGATTTTGCCAAAATTAAAACTACGCGAGCTAAACAATTTTACCAGTAATGATGTAGAATAAAATTAAGTAAATGTCATTAATAAATGTTTACTCCAATTCACAAAAAAAGGTTGCGACATCATAGAAAAATTCGGGGAAAATGTTTGAAGAAAGAAAAAAAAGGAAAAAAGAGAAAGGACAGACGGCACCGAGAAGGCCCTTGAGTCTTTCGGGGAACGTAGTCGTAAACGACATCCGCATCCACCAAATTTATGACCCGAGCGTGATTAGGCGCGTAGGGCCTGTTTTCCCGGCTGCAGAGTTTCACCTTTTTTTTATATGTAAAGACGCCACGACAATCTTTACAACCGTCTGGCCCCTTGCGACCCTTCGTACTCGAGAGCACGTTCGGCCAGGCGGTAGGTCGTAGGCGCTTTATCGCTTAAAAGGTTTGCATCTTTCTGAAAATTTCTGGGAAAGAAAATAAAAAAAAAAAACATTAAAAAAAAACGCTGGGAAACAAGAAAACGGTTTTCCCCGAATAGTTGTTTAAGGAGGAAGAAAGAAAGGAGGAGAGAAAAAAAAAATGTGGTCAAATGGGCCCGACATCACAATCTAACTATTTATTATTATTTTTTTAAATAAAAAATATATAAATTGCATTTTAGTCACTGATTCATTTGTACGTTTTTTTTTTAATTAAACTTTGTATCAGAATGCAATATTTTTTTTGTATTTTATTATTATTATTTATTCAACCATACATTACAGCCTATAGAGATACAAAGGTACCTGTACATAGGTCATGGTTTCATAAATTTTTCCTGTGTTATTTTTTTCATATCTTTTAATTTTTTATTTATTTAAAGCTATCCAAAACCTGTTCCCAGATTATTTAGCTTTCTTTACATCCTTAAAATAGGTTTATTTGTTATTTTATTCAAGATGTCGTATTTTTTTTTTTTTTTTTTTTATTGTAAAATATTATGATAATCATAATTTTGATTCAAAGTTTGTGGTACAATGAAAACACATAATTTTTTTATCACAATTTTTTTTTTCAAGTATTTACTTTTCATCCAAAAAGCATTGGAATGCTTGTGAATGACTCGAAGTACTCAAACCATTTAATTTTCATGGTTGTGTTCGAGTAAGTATTGTAATTATTTTTGTTTTTGTTTTTTGTTTTTGTTTTTACAAATTGCAGCTTATTCATCTTTGATTATTTTATTTATTTATCTATTTATTATTATTTTTTAAATAAAAAAATATAAATTGCATGTTAATCACTGATTCATTTGTATGCTTTTTTTTTTTTTAATTAAACTTTGTATCAGAATGCAATATTTTTTTTGTATTTTATTATTATTATTTATTCAACCATACATTACAGCCTATAGAGATACAAAGGTACCTGTACATAGGTCATGGTTTCATAAATTTTTCCTGTGTTATTTTTTTCATATCTTTTACTTTTTTATTTATTTTAAGCTATCCAAAACCTGTTCCAAGATTATTTAGCTTTCTTTACATCTTTAAAATAGGTTTATTTGTTATTTTTATTCAAGATGTCGTATTTTTTTTTTTTTTTTTTTATTGTAAAATATTATGATAATCATAATTTTGATTCAAAGTTTGTGGTACAATGAATACACATAATTTTTTTATCACAATTTTTTTTTTCAAGTATTTACTTTTTATCCAAAAAGCATTAGAATGCTTGTGAATGATTCGAAGTACTCAAACCATTTAATTTTCATGGTGGAGTTCGAGTAAGTGTTTTACTTGTTTTCTTTACTGTCTTTTCATTCATTTTGAATTACATAATTTACAATACTTTTGACAGTATTATAATAATTCAAATTTTGTAATTTTTCATCTGCAAATAAAATTTTCAAAGAATATTGTTTTCTTTTTTGAATTTTAAGTTGTTCATTCAAAAATTATGATATAATAGTTGCATGTAGCTTTTCATTATTTACAATTTTGTTATAGCAATCAACTTTTAAGAGAAAACTATTGAAACGTCCGTGCAATTTTATTATTCTGTAAGTATTTGACTCATTTACTACAAATATTATTTTATTTAAACTTACATTTTAATTGGCAATTTTTTTTTAACTGTATAATATTTTATTATCGCATTTTGTTTTATTTTATCTGATTCATTAGTCAAACATTTCTTTAAAATTAAATCATCATGTAGTTGGTCTTTAGTAACTTATGATTTTAAATATTTTTAAAACCTTACTTTGTTGACATCAAGAGCCGCATTTTACTGATTATTATAAATTGATTCTATAAAGACTTCATAATTTATATCATTGCAATAATACAACTATTTCAATGCATTTCAGTTCTGCATATAAATAACTGGTTTTCATTGATAAGTTTATTTAAGTTTAAGATTATAAAAGGGAAAATATTTCATAAAATTTTTTTTTTTTATTTATGATTATAGCAATCAATTTTCAAATTTTAAAAAAGTCAGCTCAGCCAGTAACCTCAAATTTAGATTTTGAAATTTTATGATAGTGTTATTTCATTAGCACACAGAGTAAATTAATAAATGAATGCAAGTACAAAATTTTAGTACTCCATGCCGTTTGAAATTATCAAAAATTAAAATATTGTTTAAAAAAAACAAATTCATTGACAATCACTCACCAAAACATGCGTGCATACAAACAAGATCAGTGTATACTGATTTTATTTTTTAAGCATAACAAATTATTTAGCTTTATAGAATAAACAAGGACTTGAAAAATTTGGTAAAATTTAAACTGAAATTTTGTTCTAAGATATTAAGTTGAATTTTGAACAAACACATATTCTGCATTTTTGTTCTTTCCTCCCTTTTTTCTTTTTATAATTCCCTGATACTTTCTCACTTTTTTTTACGAATCACTTTTCATACAATATTGATAAAAAAACACAAGCAAAACAGTACTAATTGCAGTGAAAAACAGCTAAAAACTTGAGCTTGTAACTATGCCAATAAAGATTGTAGTAAATTATTTGTTAATGTATTGGACGCATAAAATTCAGTACTATTGTACTTATCTAACAAAAAACTGACATGATCAGCTGATATTATGTGAATGATGAGTTCATGTGAACATATCTAACTGTGTGTGGTCAACAAGTTGGTTAACAAGTTGTGGTCTGCCCTGTGGTCGTAAAAGGCAACCACATAAGGAGGAAGAGCATCACGTATAAATCTGTTCTTTGCCTGGGTGAGGAACCTTTCAACGCTAACGTCCTCCCATGTTATGGCCTCCCCATCTCTACGCCCTTTGGAACGACTGCCACCACTCATCTCCCCAAACCCAACCCTTTCCCCAGACATATCAAGCGAGGAGTGATGATGTAAAGCAACAAGACCTCAGACGGAGCACCTGTGAACAGAAAAAATCAAAAGCCAGCAGAATGAAAAAACAGTTGCCCCACCCCACTCAATTGAAATAAATCAAACCCAATCCAAGCTCAAAAGAGTGTCCCCACACGGATCCAGGAGCCAATTCACCACACAGCAAAAATCACCGGGGAGTCAACCGTCAACAAGCAAGACAGCAATGTTCCTGTGCTTCAAGTCACCTTTCAAGTTTCAGCCCAGACGAATATTACCTGCAAAGCACAAAAGTATTAGAAATGTGTAGTTAGAGAGGGAATCAATATCTGTGTTGTAAAATCAGAAATGCAAAGCCAAAGCAATACCAAAATCAAAATCACCACACAGAAAAGCAAAAGCCACAGATATTAATACTCCTCTCCTTACAATATCATAACCCCATGGCAGGCAAGCGCTTGAAAATAAATAAAGCAAACACAGATTGGATTAACACTAACTTACAACTGAAATAAGTATAAGTACCAATAAAAGCTCAATCACAAAAGTATTGGGAAAGTGTAGCTACAGAGGGGATCAATATCTGTGTTATAAACTCAGAAATGCAAAAACCAGAGCAATATCAAAAATAAAATCACCACACAGAAAAAGCAAAAGCCACAGATATTAATACTCCTCTCCTCACAATAACATAACCCCTGGCAAGGGAGCACTTGAAAGTAATTAAAATAAACACAGATTAACATAACACAAGCTTATAGCTGAAATAAGTAAACAAATATCAATCAAACTGTTCAATAATAAACAAGCCAGAATAAATCACATAGTGTTCAAGTCGAATAGCGCTATTTGCCACAATAAGGTTAACGGCATAATATTTGATATGTCAATATGTTTGACCTTGAGCAAAAATCGTCAAAAAACGCCACCCCCGAGGAATTCGCGAAAAAGTCACGCTATCGACAATCAGGGTCGCAGATGAATTCAAATATTCGACCGTTTTCCCAAAGCCTACAACTAAAATGCGAGCGGTGGATTAACGGAACACGCAAGCTTAACTAGCATTAAGATTATATTTAATAACAAAATTACGTTACAAATAACTCCCACGCACTAGAATGCCATACCTGTAGGTAGTTTGTTGAATGCAAATGTCCGACTTGCAGGAGTGTGGAGTTTCCCGATGCCGTTTTGTTACTCTTCCTACTGCTGGGTGAACATCTGATAGTTTTGGAAGACCAGTGCTTGTTTCCAACATTCGCTAGCTTTGTAAGGATGCGTTGCAGGTATAAATCCAACGATGCTGATATCTAACGTCAAGACAGCCTCTGCTTAACTGTGGAGTTTCCCGTGGACAATGTTAATTGCACTAATATGCGCCAATCATACTCGAAAGCTAATTCTCCGGTACAAAAGACTTGAAACACCTGTGGCCTGTGCGCCCCGCGACGACTCAACAATGGAATATCAGGGAATAGGATCCTCGGAAAGCCGAACGTAAACCCGCGACGAGGCATCGTCTGCTCTCGTTTGCGCTCTTAGAGTCCATTTTGTTTGCACGCTTCTTTTCGAAACGTCCTTGGTATCGAGATTCGCACATGGGGACAAAGCGTTCCCTTAATTGTATACTTTTTCGACCAAGCGTACACTTCAAGTTGTTCGGCGGTCAAGCGCGGAGTTCAAAAGTTAAAAACCTGGAACTAATTATCCCCAAAACTCTACAACCCGATAACGAAGTGCATATGGGGTTTTTTGTATTTATGAGCTCAATAAATTTATTTGTAACTAATTTAGTTATTATAATTTATTTATTATAATAAATTATTTTTCACGACTAATAAATGATTTTTTAAACAATGAAATTTTTTTTACTACTACGGTAATAAATTCATTTTTAAAATTAGAATATTTATGTTTTTATCTTGGACATTTTAACTAAAATTAATTAAAATTGTCTCGCAACCATTCAAAAGTTTTTGCTTTTCAATCTTACTAAAGAAGACTTGTTAGAACAATCAAAATAAAGCTTTATCAAAAATTGCATTCAAGCACTTATTACTAGAACTAGCATAAAAAAAAACATGTATTTTTTGTGGATTTTGTATTATTGTAACCAATAATAAATATGTTTTCCACATGAAACAAGTATATATATATTCATAATTAGTTGTATTTTTGATGAAAATACTTATAAATTTCATAAGCTGCTTCATATGGCTGTATCCTTTACACAGTAATACTGTTCGGGATACATTTTTCTGCTTCTTTCAAGTGTAGTTTCACTTGAAATCATTCAAAATAATATTGTAAATATTATAGGACAGAACACAGATCACAAGTGATCGTTCTGAGTTTACATGTAAAAGGTTAAAGGCATGGTTTTTCAAGATATATAACTTGAAAATTATTGTTCTGCATAGTTGGACTTTTTTAAAGTACACAGTTTATAAAGTAAATAGCACTTATTTCCAGCGCACAATTGTACTTATTTGCTTAGTACAATTCTTAACTATTACATATGTTTAAAAAATATTCGTTAGTTAAATTTTCAAACTCATTTTCTAACTTCAGTTATTTCATTTATTTATTGAAAGAAAAAAAAAAAACATGACCAAACAAATAGTCAACATAACTATTATTATTATTGCATGATCATATCAAATAGAGTAAATACTTTTTAAAAATGATGTATGTACATACTTTTTTCTCAGCCATTAAATGATCTAGTAGTTTTTTTTTTTTAATAGCAACATTCACCCTTATAAAAAATAAATTAGTTAACAGATGTCTGAAATTTGAAAAATATTTTATTTCTTGACATACAAGAATTAAACAACGCATCTACTTTTCAATTTTGATTTGTCCCTGGTAAATATGTATAATTGTTATTTTTATTTTACAAATAATCAAATAAATTAGATTAAAAAAAAAAAAAAAAACATAATTTTTTGGAGAAAATAACTCAATTTACTAGTTCATGCACTTAGCAACACTTGAAATTGATTAGTTCACTAAAATTTTTTTTAGAAATATCCACGTTTTAAAAATATGTGTGTATACTAAGTATTCTTATTTATTTTAGTAAAAAAACAAGACATTTTGAATATAGAAGAGGCAGTATTATTTAACCAAAAATATTTAAAAAATTATTTGAGTTTTTACTTTAGTATGTTAAAATAAATACCTTGATAAAAATAATTATCCAGTATTTAAAAATAAACTTTAAAGTCAGGAGAAACCACTCATTATTTTTCATTACTTTCTGCAACTGCTTATTTTTATAATGCAGGTTAGTTTTAATACTGGTCGATATAATGTGGCAGCTGGAACATGTTATCAGTCTTTAAAACTTGTAAACACAGATATATTTATTTAAAAAATCATAATGTAGAGATATTTTTACTGTACAGTGCTTTTAATATTGATTTGTAAACACAAAAAGTGCTGTATCGATATGAATATTTCTATGTAGTAAGTAAAACTATATGTTTAAAATTATTTAAATTAAATATTGACAATTTCTTAATGTAGTTAGCAGATGAAAAAATGTTAAAGAACCAACCATCGAGCAAATACTTTTACTTTACTGTGGTTATGCAATGAGTATGTATTCTTGCAGTTTAACTTGAAACTTATATTAGATCCTTAGCCCTTAATTAATGTTTAAAATTTCTCTCATAATTATGCTTAGTCTTATTTATGACCCACTTAAATATTATATATCACTAGTATATTATTGCAACTGTTGTCTGTAACAACCATTACAAGACATTTTTTATCTTTATTTTGAAAGTTTGACAACACTTTATTTTTAGCAGAAGAATTTGATTAGTGGCAACTCAAGGTTCCATTCAAAGAAAGTTTCTTAAAAAAACTCTATTTAAAAATTCAGAATATAAATTGTATCTGCAAGTTTTCCATAAAAATTAATTGTTTTCTTTATTACTATGATTGAAAAATTCAACATTATTCTTAAGTACTTGTAACTTATGTATTTTCATACTGTGGCACTACTTTACTCAATTTGTTTTTCAAATATTTATTAATAATTTTGAAATAAAATTTTATTCTGAAAGTACCTTACTTACCTCATCCCATTTTTTATCAATGCAATATTTAAAACTAGATTTTGTATCAGTACTTGCCATAAACATACATAGGCACACTTTTGTTTAACCATAAAACCTGCAGTATTTTCTTTGCAACGCCTTTATCTTCCTCTTCTTCTTATACTCGCGCCAACATATCTACTGCACGACCATCAACAGTCGAGAGATAGTTCCCATTGCTAAGAGTTCGTCTGCTTCAAAATTTGGAGACTCGGACTTTAAGGAATAACTTGTACAACTAGTATAAGTTTAGTTTGATAATGAACATCCTCGCTTTTTTTTTCTGTGTTGGAGTTGCATTACTTATTATTATTTTTATCCAATGCTGTAACAAAAGAATTGATAAATTTTAATGAAAAAAAAAATAATATACTTGCATCTGATGATTTTCAATTTCTTCTGATTCTTCTTTTTTATTTTTATTCCACATCCAAGGATCTTTTTTATACTTTTCATTCATTAGCAACCTGCATACCTGGTGTGCTTTCCTTGACAAGCAACCCTTGCTTTCTAAATTCAAATCATCATGTGGTTTCTGCCTCTTCTAAGTACCTACTCCAATTATAATTTACAGGAAGATACGCTGAACCAAGTTCTAGCATACCTGCTAAAGTTGCAGAATGAGGAAATCTTTCAGAATAAATTGGATATATTTTTTGAAGCACTTCATGAGTAGATTGAACTTCTGAGGCACAGTACAGCATTAACTCTTGGAATTGATCTTTGATTTGAACTAAATTTCCTGTTACAAAAATATCCCTTTCTGATTCATCCAAATCTTTTCCGCAATAAAGCTTGCATACGTCAGCTAACTTATTCAATGATGATGTTGTATGCAAATGATTATTTTCTGCAGCTTCATTTTTAGATCTCAAAGCTGCACATTGATAGCTACTAGTTCCACTTACACAAAAATGTAAAGACATGGTGTCCAAAAACCTTGTGTCAGTTTCATTTAACCAATATTGTTCTTTTGTACGAATGCGATCAAATAATACACTATGGCCGACAACAATTTTCGATTTTTGTTGAAATTCACTCAAATTTTATCCATTATCACTTTCAGAACTTTCTATTGGTATCAATGACTTAGGTTTTAAATGCTTATTCATAAAATTTTTTGTTGTTCCTTCAATTAAGTAAGTCCTTGGAAACCCAACCATACCATGCATTTTTATTAACAGCTGTTGCTAAAACTGGAAGAGGTCCATTATTAACACAAAATTCAACATCAAATATAAGTCCTTCTTGAGGATATTCAACAGATTCATATACAGATTCAGAATAACGCGTCCACCCTTGTTTTAATATAAAATTTGTTGGAATAGGTGGAATTTCATTTAACAAACATGTCTGCGTCTGCTATGACAGACTCCGATGCAGTTTCAGTATTTATTGAGATTATACCGACGCTTGCAGAGGGTCCTTCAGTTCATTAAATATGCAGCACAAGGAAAAAGAGCAATAAATAATTGCCAAACTTTGGTTTCATGGTCCTTTAAGGTTACCAGAGAAACGCAAGAGCGTATCGCACTTTTACAACGAGGTTAGGTGAGGAACTCGACGTGGGATGCTTGATGCGATAGCAAGCAGCTGCACTGCAGTTTAGACCGAAGCGGAGGACGTGCGCGAGCTGTTGAACGATTTAATAGCTAAACGGTCCGACGTGTTATATTGGGCGGCCGGGACTCGGGAGTCGGAGATCTTTGCACAGGTTTCTGCGTGTTTCTGCCCGGTATGCACTGTGCAGCTGCACAGAGCTCACACCTATACAGCCTGTGCGCATTCACACCAGGCTTGCACAGTCCTGTACACTGTAGAGGCCGTGTCGGTGTGGCGTGGTGTGGCGCACTTGACACTTTTTTGCAATGTCACGGAAAAAAAATGAAGGGTTCAATCCACGCAACACGTGACGTACTATAGCCTACGTCCATGGTACAGTCGTACAGATTCGTGAAAAGCGCACGCCACACGGCCCGTGCGGCACGGGTTGATCCCAGCGCAACGATCGGACTGCAGCTGACTGCAGGCCACGGACGATTCAACGCAACCTTGCAGGCTGCAGCTAGGCCCGAATATATATATATATATATATATATATATATATATTTGCGCCCGCGCGAATTTTTCCGTAAAAAAATTCTACTGCGTTGTGTTTCTTAGCAATCCAAAAGAATTTCGTCGAAAGTAAGTCTATTAAAAAAAGCAAGTGTGGCTCATTATACCTAAAAGAGAATGGTATAATTCGCGCGGGCGCAAATATATATAGGTATGACTTGTTTGCAGCTGTATGTAGTGTATACGCATAGTTATACCTAGCTGCCGTCCGATTGCACTCACGGGATCATCTCGTGGCGGAGTGGTATACTTATATTAGACCGATCGCTGCGCTGGAATCAACCCGTGCGCTCTTCACGGATCTGTGCTGTGGACGTTGCATGGGTTGAACCCTTCTTTTTTTTTTTTTTTTTTTTCGTGTGGCTGTGCCCCAGCAGTATGGTATTAAAATACGTAATGTTATGCTACTCAGTACTAATTTTTGTAACCGTGCAACACGAACTGCACAATAACAAAATTTTTTTAAATTTCTGCCATTCATTTACTCAGCGAGTTTAGTACTTAATTGATGTCATAATAAAATAATTTCTAATTTTATTTTTTTTGTAATTATAATCAACAAATTTGTAGTTAACTGTAACCAAAGAATTTATTTTCATTAAAAAAGCAGGTGTTGAATCAGCTGATGATGTACCAGCTGGTGCGTAAACTGATTAGCCAGACATATTTTTTCAAATTAATTTTTTTCTTTTTAATTTTGATTTTCGAAAATGAATAATAAGCAGATAGATACCTAAAAAGTTTTCATTAATCAGGGGATTTCCTATTTCAATTTCAGAATTGATTTTCCAGCTAGTTTCTTGGCAGATTATTTGAGACTAACATGCATGCACACTGTAAAAAATAATTGGAGTAAATTTACCACGCTCAATGATATAAAAATCGAAAACGTCGCTCAGCTAGGTAAATTAACACCATTGAGTCCAGTAAATTTACGCGCGAAAGTAAATTTACCAATCCGTGGTTATTTTACATATGCTATTTTAGAAATAATAAATTTATATCATTAAAAATGCTTAATTATTAAAGGTGAATGATAAAAAACCCAATAAAATAGAGAAATTAAAAATTTTTGTTTACTTATTTATTGAATCTTTGATTTTTTTTTCGTAAATTCACACTTCTAACCTCATATTTTACGAATAAGTGCAATTTTTTTTTTTTTTTTTTCTAATTAACTAGAAAAAAATATATATTACATCATACGTCTTTACAATATAAATAATTCAGTCCAACTAGAAGAACTCTGTTCTAATTTTCTAAACCGGACACTTTTAAGGTGCCATTTCATGGGAGAAATTAAAGTACTGTACAGTACACACGAAAAACACGCCTAGCGGTGTACACTGTACACACGTTTCAAAAAGAATAGTAGAACAGTGTTCTACTATTTTGCATGTAAACTGAATTATTAGTTATAGAAAAGTTAGTAAAAAGTAAATATTAAAAATAACATCATTGTTTTATTTAAAAAATGAAGGAAGAACATGATGGTGTTTTAAAAAAAAAAACCACCAAGCTCTAAACCCCCATAACGCTAGAGAAAGCGATAATTAATTATTTTTTATAAACAATTAAATGAAACGCCAAGCTGTAAACCCCCATAACGTTGGGGAGAGCTATAAATAAATTATTTTTTATAAACAATTAAATAAACCGACAAGCTATAAACCCCCATAACGGTGGAGGGAGCGATAAGTAAATTATTTTTTATAAACAATTGAATAAACCACCAAGCTTTAAACCCCCATAAAGCTGGGAAGAGCTATAAATAAATTATTTTTTATAAACAATTGAATAAACCACCAAGCTCTACACGCCCATAACGCTGGGGAGAGCGATAAATAAATTATTTTTTATAAACAATTTAATGAAACACCAAGCTCTAGACCTTCATGACGCTGGGAAGAGCGATAAATGATTAATTTTTTTTAAACAATTAATCAAACCGCCAAGCTTCAAACCCCCATAACTGTGGGGGGATCGATAAATAAATTATTTTTTATAAACAATTAAATAAACCGACAAGCTCTAGGCCCCCATAACGCAGGGAAGAGCGATGAATAAATTATTTTCTATAAACAATTAAATAAACCGACAAGCTCTAAACCCCCATAACGCTAGGGGGAGTGAATAAATAAATTATTTTCTATGAACAATTAAATAAACCGACAAGCTCTAAACCCCCATAACGCTGGGGAGAGCGATAAAATAAATTATTTTTTATAAAGAATTAAATAAACCGACTTAGAGCTCGGCTGTTGATGCGGCTTACGCCGATTTTTACGGCGTAACTTCTCCCGGATTTTTCCCTGGTAAACTCACTGCCTGTTTCAGCCACCGAGTCCTATCCGTGGCAGGCATGATGAAATGGTTCGCTGGACTCAGGACTCGAAACACTTGTTAGCACTGAACAATTCATTGTACTGTAGACGTATCTTTACCGCGGGAAATTGCAGGCATTTCATGCGATTATTGCCAGCGCTCGGCAGCATGTTATCGGAGCTCGATGTATTTACAATGAAACTAAATGTTTATATGTAAAAATAATTTCAAATTCAATTTTTGCATCAATTATTATTCTAACTTAAAATTACTATGGAAGCAAAATTTAGTTTAAATCGGAACTTTTCCCATGCAGGCCAGCTAATATTATGTATAAACTGTATGCATTTCATCTCCTCATTAAAAATGATGTATGTAATGGTATAGAGAAGGAATCATTATAAATGGAAAATAAATAACATTGTTTGGTAACACAATTCTAAGAAACTGGCAAAAATTTGTCGATTGTTTCGGTCACTCTTAAAAATGTTCAATATAAAATGAATAAAAATTAAATAATCACATAATTATTCTACAACTTACTACAACAAATTATTTAGTGCGTCAAACAAAGTTAATAAATATTCATTTCATAATGCCTTTAAACACAGCAGTTTTTTATTACTACGAAAAAGAAACAGTTACAACTTACGATTTTTTTGCATTATTATAATATTAGACTTGTCATCTGGTATATGCTTGCTGTGTTAGTCAATCATAATTTTCAAAATTAATTTTGTAACCTTGGCTGATAGTTCATACATAATTAAAATCACCTTTACTATTTTAAAAAAAGTGTTACCTTCCAATAAAGCAGTTGTTACCTCATAAACTTTAACTTCTGATAAAGTGATCTTTCACTGCAGTGCCTGCATGTACTCTGAAAAAATTTAGAGAAAACGGTTTCATAAGTAATTACAAAATACAAAAAAAAAAAAAAAAAAAAAAAAAATTACTCATTGATTGCTGTTACATAACTGTACAGTTAATGACGATCGATAAGAGTAATTCAAACTAGAGTTAGCCAGCTTCTGTTTTAGCACTGAAAAGAAAGAAATATGTTAGTTTAAAGCAAATAAATAAAAATTATACAGTAAGAAAAACTTACGAGCCAGTTGATTGGGAAACCTCTGCACTCAAAAATGCACTCAATATTCTTGCATCCTGAAAAGATTTTCCAACACTTTCGATTTGATATATCTGTATAACTATAGTTGGCAGAATTGTATCTGCAATTTGATCACAAAATGTTTACTTGCGTAATCGTATTTGTGAATAGATATTAGAAACCAGCGCTACTTCCTAGCCACATCAAAATAATATTTAAATGTGTTGCCTCCCTACACGGAAAGACGTCGGTTGTCAAAAAATCGTGCTTCAGATAGCACAAAGAATATGAGTGACCGTCACTACCTTTTCAGTGCCAAGCACTGATTTTTTTATGCTGTGCACCGATTTTGGTATGCAAGGTCGAAATTTTTCCAGGTTCATTCGATGAGCGCCGCCGGTAAGGAAGTTAACCCTTTTTGAGGTTATAAGTTGTTTTTCTTTTAGTTCTTCGCAAACCAGACTTTTTTCTTATTTTTTTTTATTTTTAAATATTTTTTATATAAATTTTCAACTTAAATAAAAGGAATATTGACAACAATTACGAGAAAACAAAATCAAATCAATAACTTCAATGAGCCAACTTTTCTATTACTAGCAGACGCCACCATAGTGTTTCAGGGAGAAGAAAAAATATTAGTGACTGTCACTATCCTTTCAGGGCCAAGCACTGATTTTTCGATGCAAGGAATGATTTTTTACCAAGCAACCGTCTTTCCGTGTAGCACGACGTAGACGTGAGTAGTTGGTTCATTGCATGAAGACTTCATGCACTGATTTTCGCTAGAGTATTGAAAGTTTAAGTTGAATTGAACGGTTCTCATATCAAATATTTTTCTTTACCTCTTTTTTAATAGTATACTTCATGCCGGGCGCTGGAAAGTATTAGCAAGTCCTCGCAAACCCAAATTAACGCCCGAGCCGAAGGCGAGTGTGTTAAGGGTTTGCTAGGGGTTTACTAATTGTTTTCCGGTGTCGCGTGAATTATTTTTTTCGTACGACGGGTCCGGATCGGGGAAGTGCTACTAACTGTTGCGCTTCCCGGCCGGAGTGCGAAAAATCTTTTTTTGTTGTATAGGTACATATAGTTACACTTTATGTGACTTTGATGAGTCAATAATATTTTTCAAATAATAAATAATTCTCCTTTTTTTACGTTCTCAATGCATAGTTTTTTTGTTAAATTTACTTCTGTTCAATTCATTATCATAAAATTTTACTATGTTTATTGTAATCTCATGATTTTTCATTTTTTTCAAATCGTTCAGACAAGATTCTGTATAATAATAATAGTAATAAAAATAAAAAGTATAATTTAAAAGTCCCACCATTTGTGGTCTATTCAATCAAAAAAAATTTTCATTGTAATTTTAAAATTGTTAAAATGAAAAAACAATAGTAATATCTGTGTTATAATATAGTACGGTATCAATTAAACCAATCTTTTTCTTTTGTTGTGTGTACTTATTAGTTTTTTCTTTTCTTTTTTTAAGCTCTCATTTCAGTATTTAGTAATTATTATTATTTTTTTTTTTTTTCCAGTATGTATTCAAACATTTGTTATGTTAAAGTAAAAATGTTAAAAAGAATTTTTGTTTTAATTATTACGAAAATTTTTTGATTTGATTTCAATAAATTGTTTGAAATTTCTTTCAACATGTACTTGAATTTTTTTTTTCCTATGACCTCAAAAATCTTCAATACAATTGTAATTTTGTTAAATCAATTGTGTTCATTAGATTTCAATAATTTATTCTCAATTAATTTTTTCACTTTGATTTTTTTTTTTTTTTTTTTTTTATTCATTGTATTTATTTGTTTACTTTTTATGGTTTTCTCTTCACACTATTATATATATTTACTATTTATTAATGTATTGATCTAAAAAGAATTAATTTTTTTTACTCATTCCATATGCATACAATCTTCCACCCTTGTGATAATTCTTAACTGTCCAGTTGGAATTAGTATATTACACACCGGGCGGAGGAAAATTATTGGCCCGCCCTAGCAAACCCAAATTGACGACAGTGTCAAGGGCACTGCGGGTCAGCTGATTCATTTCCCCCAAGGTGCGTAATGCTTTTTTCATTGCAACAGTCTCGAAAGTGCAAACTCCCTCACACGTAGCGGAAGCAAAGATTGTACTTTATAGGCCAGCGCAATAAGAAAGCTACTCTGTAACCTCAAAGTCGGACCTTCGTTCCTTTTTTTTCGGTTACAGGGTGAAAGAATCGTTTTTGCTGTTTGAGTATACGAAATTAGATATAATTTTAAAAGTGTATATCATGTTTCATTAAATTCATTCTGTACAAATTTATTAGTTAATTAATATTATTTCTGTACTTCGTAAAATTATAATCTTTTCAAATTTACTTCATTTCATAAGAGCGTTATTCATGTTGACTAAATGACTTTGTATTATTTTTTTCATTTATTTATTTTCATTCAATATTTAATGGTTTCAAAACTTATCTTTTGCTACAATTTTTTCTCAATAATTTCAAAGAAAACATAAACTTTTCTAAATTCATTTGAAACTAACGCATTTATATTGTAAACTTTACAAATTTACACTAAACAAATTTGTTTTTGTTTTTGAATTTTTTTATCGTTTAATTTTACTCTTTTTCCTTGTTGTTATTAAGTTTAAAATTTTTTTTTATTAAATATCATGTGATCATGTGTGCACGGAAAATTTATTTAATGGTTTTCACGAGGAAAACGTGACAATTTTTTGGTTCTCAATATTTCTAATAATTTTTGGCGCATCAAGTATACATCAGTACTGAATTGAACTTCACTCACCTCAGAGATATCATCTGCTAGAGCCGCTTCTACAGCCAGTGCTATAGAATAAACTCCACAGCTATCAGTGTCTGGTTGACGAGTGTTCAATTCAACAAAAGTCACTGTTTTTGCTTGAGGAAAACGTTGTTTTAAATATAATATTTCTCTTTCGAGAAGTGGCTTGTAATCAGGGCCCATTGGATCAAATATAGTTATGTTTGAACCATCATAAACAGCTAATCGCCAATGACTCAAACCAATTAGTCCTCCAATTATTTGTATGCTCTTCGCTTTGACTGGTTCAACATCTCGAAGATTTAGTAGATATTCTACACTGTGACTCTCAAATGTAGTTTCATCTCGTAATATTTCTGAAAATCCATCAATAACATCATCATTCAACCACCAATCTTGAGTTTCAATCCACTTATCATAAGGACGGCTTATGTATTCATTATCTCGTTTCTCCGTGCGTACAGATGTAATATCAAAAGTTTTATTTTTCAAATAAAGAGACACATTAGATTGATTAGATTCGTTTCTCGTAAATTCTTCATTTGCAAAATCATAGTTTCTGATATCTCCTGGTGGAAGTCTTTGATTCTTTTCAAAAGAAATTATACTTGGGATTAAAGTTTCAAGTTTATAATTTTCTAAGTGAGTAGTTCGTCCTACTCCTTGACTAGAGCAAGGTTTTGAAAGTGTTTTTTTATTATTATTTTTTTTTTTTTTTTGTCTTACTGTTCGAGAACTTTTAACTGCCAAAACTGTTTTTCTTCTGATAATTTGGTCACTTTTTTTTCTCAATACTTTAGAAGACTTCACTTTAGAAATATTTTTGAACTCAATGTTTTGGTTAGTTCTAATGTTTTTTTCTTTTTTTATACAATTTTTATTAATGCAATCACTTTGGTCTTCACTCAATGTTGTTTCATTATCTTCGAACTCACTGATAACAATTTGATCTATAACTGAATGAATTTGTTCATCTGATACTGGTTTCTTTGTCTTCTTTTTTTCCGGTTTTTCCTTTTTTTTTCATCGATTTTTTTTTGAACTTCGGGTTTTTCTCTTGGTTCCATATTTCTATCTAGACGGCTATCTAAAATTTCTATCAATAGGCTTTCCTCGTAAAAAGCCATAATTTTAGGTTCTATTTCTTCTTTAAAAAATTTTTCATCTCTTTCTACGATTGTATGAAAAAGTCCCATTTTAGTATATAAAGCAAACAAACAATATTTTCTTCGAGTAATGTGTAACTGCCCTTGTATCTGGTAATAAAATTTGTGGTCTCTTCTCATCTTTCCTGTTTTTATGTCCATTATTTTTAAATGACTTATTGTTTGCATGGCATATTCTGGCGTCATATTAGCAGCGCTAGAAGGACATTTTATTTCAACAGTGTAATCGTTACCATTCCAATTGTCGATAAGACCATCTACGGATGTGCCTAAGACTTCATTTTCTTCATCGATTATTAATCCCGCAAGTTTAATTTTTATACCAAATTTCTTTTCTAATTCAATTCTAGCTATTGGTTCCATATCTCGACCATACTTCATACCAGCTGTATCAAATGCAGGTCGAGTAATAGCTTTCACAATACTTTTGCATGGAGTATCTTTTTTTTTTTTACATATTACAGCAAAATGCGAGGTTGTTACCATTTTCTTTCTTACTTCTTTCCATAAGGGTTTTTCGCTTTGTAAACGAGTATCGATTTCTATTTGCAATCGATTCTTCTGATTTTCTTTTAAATACTCTTTATGTTCAATTTTTTCTTTTTCAATCGTTTTGGGATCTTTGTCTGGCTTTTCGCAATTTTCTCCGTAGTTTTCGTCTAAGCTACCAAATTCACGATTTTTTTTCCTTCCTTGTAGTGCTCTTCTTTCTTTTTCTGTTTCAGTCTTTGTCTTGCGTGCATCTTCTAAAATACTGACGTAGGTATCATCTTTTTCAAGATGTTTGTATATTGTTGTGAGACCGTGCTCATCGGAATTAAAATGTATGCCTGCAACTTTACACCTACTGTTATATTGATTTGATTGACTTAAATTTCGAGCTTTGTTTCCAGTAGTTTTTGCTATATAACTATTGAATGATTCAACAATATTTGTATCTTCTTTGTATAGTAAACTTTCTGCGTGACAACTAATATACTTTACAGCATCATCAATTGGAGCAAAAAAACCGTAAGATTTAAAATGCAAAACGTAGTTTTTATCATTAGTTTGTTGACAATGTAGTCCTCTTGATTTACAATTTTTGTGCTGTCCAAAAACGTGGTAATGGATGTTCAAAATATCTTTGCGTAATTCTTCGATTTGTGTCTCCCATGGAGTATCTTCTATTGATATTCTTCTATCAACAGCTCTTTCGATTCCTGCTCTGATTTGTCAATATCTTCGCTTAACTAACGTACGCAAACTGACAAACCCAACTTTCTTTATTTCCCCTTTGCGCTGTGTCATGTTTGCAACTCTATTGAGTTTTTTACACAAACAACGATATAAATGATTGGTACATTCAATTTTTTTTGTATATATATTAATGTGATCGTAGGGGTTATTACTTGTTAATTGTTACTATCACCATCTCCGATGAAAAACTTATACACAAGTCCACGTTCTTCAATACTGTTTTTGAAACCTTCAAGTAAACCTTGTGCCTCCATTGCCGTAGAAGCTTTAGAACGTGGATAATTATGATAGCAATCGTGGGGTGGGGCAACCTCACCCTTCTTTTTATACATATCACAGTAGGCACACCGTTTGTTAAATATTGACATGTGTAGTATTTTACTAGTATGTACTCCAATTAAAACTGCTGCTCCATACAGGGAATTATATTGATTACCAAATGATCGTTTTCCCCAAGTGCCGTCTCCTCTCGCACCTGTGTAAGGATAGTCAGTATTGGGAACAATATCACCAATTTTTCTAGCTATTTTTGCTTCTTCTTCGGCAGCTTCAACCATAGTTTTCTCAAATAGTTCCGAAATGTCAAGGTACAATAAATCATGGTGTTTTTTGTAGGTAGGAAACGTCATGCATGGTAAATGCAAGCATGCAAATAGCTCTTCTAGACCTGCAAAACTGAATCCAGTTTTAAGCGTGGCCAAAACTGATGATTTGGTCAGATCTAAAGCGTTAGAGTCTGGATCTTCAGATAAAATATTCTCTATTTTATTGCAATCTCGGCAGTGCAATTAAAAGCTATGATTCAAGCCTACTGCTTTTTTTTCAGTAATGTCGATATCTTTCATTTTGCAATCAGAAAATTTTTTTTGACATTCTGCCCAGATGTATTCAAAATCTAGAATTTGTCGATGGACTACTTTGGGTATTTCTTTGACCATTTTGTCAAATTCTTGTGTACTCATGTCTGGTATTACTGTTAATTTTTTATTTGTAGTATTACCATCAGAACTTATGTATTTATCACAATTTGCTTTAGTGCTTTTGGATTCATTTTCCGCAAGCAGAGTAATACTTGCTTCATTAACTAAGATACACTTTGTAGACCTTTCCAAGCATTTTTTTTTTTCAACACCAATATGATCACAACTTGTAGATCTTTTTGTAGTACGACTTTTTGACATTGAAACTGTTTTTTCATTTTCAGTATACGTATATGCATTAAAATTATTTAAGACCTCAGTTTCTAAATTTGCTTCTGTACTTTCATTTGGAAATGTATAATTTATAACTTCTTCTCCTAGTAAGGAATTCTCATAAATGTTTGGGTTAGATAAATCTAAATTATTATTATTATTATGTTTTAAATCGTTATGCACACTTTCTTTTGAGTCTATGATACTCTCATTTGTTTTAAAATAATTGTGCTCATAATAAAAATCTTTCAAAGTATATGAGTTATATCCAAGTTTAAAATCATTTTTTTCATTTTCTTCGTAGTTGATATTCACTGATTCAATATCGTTAAAATCATTATTTTTTAAACATTCAGTTGTAATTTCAACAGTATGTTTCGGTACAGACGTGTTATCTAAACTAACTTCTTGAAACGTTGTTTCAAAAATAGTATTTTTCACGTCTTTACCTTTTCTTTTGCACGCAACAGCTATTCGTGAACTAAAAAAAAATTTAATATATAATGGTCGAAAAATTTAATATATAATATATTACTACCTCTCGATTCGTTACCGACAACTCAGTGATTCCTGTGCTGTTTTTAAACTAGGGATTGGCGATTACGGCCGATTTGAAATGGCAAATTCAATATATTTAGAATAATCGTCGAATGTTTTGATAAATATTCATCCTTATTTCCTACCAAGAATGAGCGAAAACTGCAAGGGCTCACTAATGATCCGACGACGGCACGGTCGACGAGTGATTTTTCGTTTGTAATATAAATTAACTGAATCGAATTTCAGACACCTAAGCGCAAATCGACGCTATTGCTCACCTGTTTTATATTTTGTAACGTGATTGTGCTAATATTAAAGCTTGATCCAAGAGCTTTAAAACTAGCATGTTCGATTTCATTCGTATCGGTCGAAGAACTTTTCAATACTAAAGCTACTTTTTTTAATGAGTAATCAAAATGAGTTCTATAGGGTTCAGCCAGTTGGGCAGGGGGATCACGATAAATTTTGTTCACAAAACCATTAGTTCAACAGTTTCAAGTTTTATTTGTTAATCTATTTATTTTTTTTTAACTCTGTGTGGCCGCTACATGAAAATTTAAATACAAAATTATCATAAGCTCTTCCGAAATATGATTTCCCCTTTTAAATAATTTAAAAACATTTATGCAGAAAATTTACGTTCAAATACAGGTTGAATAATTGATATCGGAACGGAACCTAGCTCATATTTTTTTTCCATTTCGTTTGTAAGGTTAAAAAATATGAAAAATAACCTTAATCATTAATATTCCACGCCAAAAATAGTTTATAAAAATACGGTAAAACAACATTTTTTATGAACAAAACTTTTCTGAAAACCGCGTTTCTCTTTTAATATACGCGTCCTTTTAAGCGCTCTGCACGCACGCATTGAAAAAAAAAACAATTGTAACCTCAAAATACAAGTATCAAATATTTTAAAAACATCTCCCCGAACCAACTTACGAATGAAAAATTTATGCAAAATGACGATTGCTGTTTTTACGAAGGGATAAATAATAGTTAAAAAAAATACTATTTTTGGGGAAACAATAATTTAACAAATATATATAATAGTGGGGTAGTTTTAAATCACTTAAAATGATATGCCATGCGTGGAAGTGATTTTAAAGTCCCAAATTACTCCGAATATCATATTTTACAGTTGTTGACTGTTTACAGCACGTGAATCAACCAAGTTATCAGTTCAAACGAATGAAAACGATCAAAATTTACGCCAGAATATGGAACAGTTTTGTACATTTTTTCATATTAATAACATTTGCTACATATCTATATTTACACACAGTGAGGGTTATCCGGACATTTCATATATGAGGAGTTTGATGCTACAAGGGCCTAAGTGCTATGGGTTTCCTATGTAATTAGGCCCTCGTTGCATCAAACTCCTCATATACACCTGGCACTTTCGGTCATTTTGGTATTATCATGACAGTCAGCATAGTGATATGGCATTCCAAAATCAAAATCGAGTTCCAGGTAAAACTAAGATCCAGGAAATGGGTGAAGGGTTATTTTGGATGGGTTATTGAAAAAAATATTGAAACTAGTGGGTGCTAAAACCTAGGAAAGGAAAAAAAAAAAAAAAAATAATGGATATTATGGTTTTTTTATATACGTGTGTGGATTGCGCGTGATTTGTGCTTACAGAGGGTGTATTATTACTCTAGAAATTTTTAACTTGGCCAAAGGCCGGAAAATGACCGTTTAACATGTATATATATTAGGAAGGATTTCCCGATTTTGATCCGATTCTGATGGGGTTAGGCTTAAAAGATAGAAGAAGCTACTAGCTTTATCAGTACTTCGCCGTAACACTTGTTATAGTAAACGTGTTACAAAAAATAATTGTCTTTTATTATAATAAATGATTTAAGTATTATATTAATAATAACCTTGGGAAACTGAGTACAAATAGTATTGGAAATTAATTCAATACAAACTTTATTGCTTCGACTTAAAAATAAAGATTTTCTCTAAGATACATGTCCGGGATTATTACACACTACACAAAATCTCTCAGATAAATACTCGTATGATTAGATAGATAACGCTGCGGTAAATCGAAAAGTCTTATCAACACTTATACTCTTACGTTAGTAGTTTAGTAAAGAAAATCGTAGCATAACAATAGAAAATGCGATTTAAATGTATAAATTGTGAAGCGAATTCCAGCTACACCAAAACCGGACGGCTTGTAACAGGTGCGTTTTGTTTTGTGTATTTATTTATAATTTTTATTAGTTACTTCAACTACTGCAATCATTTTCTAACAGTTTTATCTTAACCTTGAAAAAAAGAAAATGTTTCCACATGCTAAATTGTTATTGGAATTATGAAAAAACCGAAGTATTCAAAAAAGAAAGTGTTAAATAATCCCGCACATGCACATTTTTTGGGCTTTCGATCAATAACGATTATAAAAGACTGGGGATCAACATAATTATCTTAAACAATTATAACTGGATTGTAAGAATCGATGATAATTCTAGAACAAACAAGTATTTAATCTAGAATTTTCATGAATCATGAAAAATAAAAGATTAGGTATTATTAGTAAAACGATCATAATTGTAAAAAATAAGTAAATGATTCAATCGCTAAGAAAATATTTAATTTTCTCAGCGATAAATTTAATTTTTTAAGTGCGAAGTCCCCTGATTACAAGAAAAACATAAAGATTAAGTTGTGGGAACAAATCATCAAACAGCTAACAATGAGTCAGTAAGTGAGGTATGCTCATGCTTGTAAGCCACAAACTTAGAAAATTTTAGACTCGTACAAATATTCAAAACTTTTGAATTAGTGTCACTTTGTAAAAGTTTTAATAAACAAAAATTTTCATTGTAATTTTAAAATTCAATGCACGAACTCGTATGATTGAAGCTCAATAAGTTACAGTTACATGCCCGGGAGTGACATCTACAGTAGTGGCTAACATCAGGGGAACGAGTGTAGCACCTGTCGGCAGTTCTAGAGAGAGCTTACTGAGTGATGCTACCGAAAACATAAATGTTTTCTCGCCTCAAAGATTGAAAAGTTCCAACTCCCACAATCTTTAGTATTGCCCAAGAGCTAAATCAAACTTTTCTGAACTTCTAAATAGTATATTATTCCCGCGGGCAAGAGGGTTCGATTTTGCCACCGATAATTTAACACGAAAAAACCGAAGGTTATCAAAAAATGTTTTTAATTAAAAATTTATTTGAACGTCAACTCTTCTTTTAATACATTTTCCGCTATCCATTAAGCGAGAATAGTATATTTTTGCACAAGCACTGGAACCGCGGCTTTTCCACTCGAGTTGGATGTTGACAAAATCCAACTCGAGTGGAAATGCCAAGGTTCCAGTGCTTATGCACGAATGTACTTTCTCGAATTTTCTGAATTATCTGCATAATTACAATAGTTTTTGTGTTTTATTTTACGCGCTCAGCAAGCGATCTCCGAGCGGTCTTCAGCTACAATAATTAATTTAATTTTAAAAAAATGAATGGTAGAGACTACAAATTTTTTAAAAAAATTTAAAAACTACGTTGATAAATTACCAACAACTTTATGGCTGACAGTTTTTAAGAATCGAAAGTTACTCGCATTCTTTTTTAATTCAAAGTGTAACAATTACATACTTTTTTTTCTTCAAACATTTACCAGACGGCTCTGAATAACTTTCAAACACTAAAAAATATACTAACAGTTTCAGACATATTTAAAAAATTTAGAATTAAAATTTTGTAAAAAAAACTTTGCAACATTTTAAAATATTACGACTTAAAGGTAAAATTTTCTTAATTGTAGGTAATTGTAAAATACAGTATTTTTTCAATTAACTTAAAAACTCAAAAAAAAAAAAAAAATGTCTACAAAAAATACGCGCATTTTCGGTACAATCGTCGGACTGAATCGGAGCCCCGTACGGGCCCCGCCGCTAGACGCGTTTCACCACGTACGGTCTGTGAACTGGCAGCCCGTATACGGGGCCAGGCTCATGGCTCAGCTGCCCGGCTACAAATCCTTGTTGGGATTGTGGTCGCAAGAAAGAGGTTTTAAGAGTGGAAAAATGCAACTTTTCTTCAAAATCATCAAGAACTTGATATTAATGATCTTTAAATTTGAAAAAATTACAAGTTTTGTTTCGGCTAGTGATCTAATGGAAAAAGAAAAATTGTTAATAGCTCGCTAAAATTAACCTTTATTTATGAATCCACTGAATATATACGATTTTCTATTTAGTCCAGAGATACTGATAGTATAGTTTTTGATTCATTAATTCATTTCATATTTTCTGTAAGATGTTAAAAAAAAAAAAAAAAAAAAAAAAAAAAATTAATAAATTTTAATTATAATAATGGGCACACAGCCCGTATATTTAAATAAAATAAAAAAAAATAAAAAAATAAAATATAATTTATTGAAATCCATGCAACTATATGAAATTGTACGAATAAATAGACAGAATGAATATTTAAATCAAACATCTAAAAAAGTCATTTAAATGATATTTGAATAGTTTAAAGAATATTGAAAACTTTTTGACTCATTGAAGTTAATACATAAGTAAATTAATAGTAAGGGTAAGTTTTTTAATTGCATAAATCCATCCTTAGTATAGTAAAGTTGATACTTAGAATTTGAATTAATTTTCTTAACGTTATTGGATAAGTATTTTTATGTAATTATTTAAAAATTTAGATAAACAAAATTTTCAAGTCTTAAAAATAAAAAATAAATTGTTTGATCACTAATAGTAATAATTATTTAATTAAAAATATATAAGTGGTGTTTAACTCGCTCCGCAAAAGAGATGACTGAGCGGCCAGCTGCAGTACAGCTCCGGGAACAAGGAACCGCCGCGCCGAACTGGTGCTATACCAAATAATAAAGGAGCCTGCGCGCGCAACTATACTATATGTACCGTCCCTGAGAGCTATGGGGATGCCGCGAGGTGAGCCGTGAGGTTTGGGGCTGCCTTGTCATGAACCACCTTGCCTCGCCTCGTATCACTTCGAGGTACTTGGCGAGGTGACCTCATAGAAATTAAATACTACATGTATATATTTTTACCAGTACATAAAAAAACTTTGCTGGGCTATACAAAATATGAATAAATTAGATATTTATAGTATCATTCATATCTCTCAATTATCAATAATAAATTTTATTTACATTTAATAATCATTTCATGCATAAAAAAAACTTGATGTAACAGTTACAAATAAAGTAGAGAGAAAAGGTTCTTAAATTTTTTTCAATTTCAACAGTTGTAGTAAGCTATTTAAACTTGTAAATTTAATAAATTAAAAATCAAATTTTTGAAAAATTCCGCCTCGGACCTCGTTTACATCGCACTTTAAAAAGATGCGAATATTCTACTTCAAAATAATTGAAATTTTTCTAGTTATTGACGGTGAAAAGTCACACAAACTCGGAAATTTCGAGCTTCCCCTATATTGTACGCACAACACTGACGTTCCGATTCGACGACAGTGCTGCAAATCTAAAAGATGTATGCCTACAACTGCAGCAGTTGAGTGGCTGCGAAGGCTTCGCTTGTCCCTAGCTGTTCAGCAGCTAACGAAACCTAATCATTGTTTTTACTTGATTGCCAGTCAATTGTTGTTAATAGTAATCGTTATAAAAATTGGCTTAAAATTATTTCAAGTTCAATAGGGATAAAAATATTGTTTACGTTGAAATACCTCGTTTTTTAGGTCGTAATGAATAGAAAAAGACTATTGATTTGTTCTTGAAAAAAAATTTACTTTGAAATAAAAAAACTAAAATTAACAAACGCAAAGTATGCATGTAAAAGTTATGAATATAATAAAAACCGAACTTACAACTCAGATACTCTTTCAAACTCAATCATCGCATCGTTTTTTAAAGCTTCATGGTTTATTTATGTATGAACAACTTCATAATTGGTTTTTACTCAGATTTCGTATTTAATTTTAGATTATTATCTAAGCTCTTTTAAAAAACTTATAAAAAGAAACAAGAAACAATTGAACTCAACGTTTGATGAGATTTCCCTCAATATAACCTTTATTTTTTGCAACGGACTTCTTCAAAGTTATCAGAAAAATATTTATAATGCAATTTTGATAATGATTTATTCATTAGTGTAATTATTTTAAGTGAATATAAATTGTACCTTTTCAATCCTTTGTTTTTGTTCGACTTTCTGCGCGTGGAGGGGTGTGGTTTTTTTTTGTCTAACGTCGATGACCCCATTTCGACAAAACAATTTCAGACACCAAAACAATAAAGGAAATTTAAAAAAATTTTTATCGTTTTGATAATACTTTGAAATGTATTCAAAAAATGAATTATTCAAAGAAAATAAACTCATTTTGTTAAAGCTCATCGCCTTGTGCGTGGCGTAAGCATAGCAAATGCGGTTATGTATAAACGGAAAAAGTGTACTACCGGAAATCAACGGACCCGCTCAAATTAAATTAAATATTTTATTGTTAATAAAATTAATTTTCTATGAAACATAAGTTTACCAGTTTATTAATAAATTTTAAATTCGTATGAATTCCATTATAAAATGAAATTAAAAAACATTCGCCGATATTAGCTAGAAAAAAATATTTAATTCAGTTTATTATTTTACAGTTTTTAATGGTATGATGGTTTCAAAATTTTTTAAAAATGTAATGTAAATTTAAATATGAATAAATTTACATTACATTTTTAAAATTTAATAATAACTTAAAAAAAAAAAAAAAAAAAAAAAAAAAAAAATTGTATTGCAAAAAATTGTGCTACAGCTTTTTTAAATATTGAAGTTGGTACGAGTGCTAGTGTTATTGCGAGGCGCGAGTACTGAGGAGAGCACAAAGTCAGAAGCACATTTCAACGGTCCACACAATGCCTAAAGGAAAAGGTAAATATTAATCCAATATAATCTCTTATTAAACCGATTAATCATTTAGACAATATACAATTTTATTAATTGCAAGCGATGTTGGAACATCCATAAACAATAGTTTTTCCTTATGTAGTAGGCGTATCGTTTTTAGTCACATTTAAAGAAGCGTGCAGAATTTTTTTTTTTTTTCGTAAACGAACTTAAAAAAGTTTATTTTAATATTTTATTTTACTTTTTTTTTTTCAGGAGGAGGAAAAGCCGCAGGAGGAGGCCGTGGTAAAGGCAATGGAGGAAAGCCAAACACCACGACCCGGAGCCAGAAAAAGAAGCCGCACCCATCTCCATCAGGGCAGCGGCACCCAGCTCCACCAGGGCAGCCAAACCCAGCTCCATCAGGGCAGGCAAACCCACCACCGTCAAGGCACCCAACTCCGTCAGGGCAGCGGCACCCACCTGAAGAAGGGCAGCGGCACCCACCTGCAGGAGGGCAGCGGCACCCACCTGAAGAAGGGCAGCGGCACCCACCTGCAGGAGGGCAGCGGCACCCACCTGCAGGAGGGCAGCAGGTACCTCCTCAAGAAGAAGAGAATATACTGCAGCCAGACCACCTGTTTGTTTGGCACAACAATGAATGGAGAGCTTGGAGAGGCAATGCAGGGTGGAGAGGAGGATGGAGAAGAGGCTAAGGAGCTGGAACATGGAGAGGAGGCCAAGGAGCTGGAACATGGAGAGGAGGCCGAGGAGCTGGAACATGGAGAGGAGGCCGAGGAGCTGGAACATGGAGAGGAGGCCAAGGACAAGCAGCAGGATGGCAAGGTCAAGGAGCAAGAGGTGGACAAAGATGGCAAGGTCAAGGTGCAAGAGGTGGACAATGGTACCGAGGACAAGCATTTAGGAGTCCTGGATTCGCACAAAGAGGATCTTTTCCAAGTACCAATGATCTGCTAGGAAGAGTTATGGAAGCGGAGAAAGTAAGTGTATTGATAAATTTATTTGTACATGGCTAAACAGGTGATTTTGTGTACAAAAAAATGTAATGGTTTTTGTTACAAAAAAAATTTTTTGTACAAAGTGACTTTTGCTTATTATCACTAGAACAATTTTTGTCCATTAAAACCTCCTAGCTTAACATGTATATCCAATAACCCATCCCAAATAACTCTCCTACTTTTATTTGGATCTAGCTTTTACCTGAAATCAAATAACCCATCGCAAGTAACCTTGTTAGTTTTACTTGGATGTATCTATTATTTTAAATCCAATAATCCATCTCAAATAACCCTTTTAGTACTACCAAGATATTGTCTTCTACCTTAAAACTTGTTATACTAATTAGTGAAAAAGTTGCCAGATTTTTCTCGATATTTATGGCAGAAGCTAGTAAATAGTTATATCCAGGAGGATTATTTAGAATGGAATTCAAGGTAAAAGCTAGATCCAAGTAAACCTAGGAGGGTTATTTGGGGTGGAATATTGGATTTAAGGCAAAGATTAGTATCATTATTGTTTTATATGGACAAAAAATTTTCCTGGTGATAATTGTTTTCAGGTAAAGATTAGTATCATTTAAATTTTTTTTTTACAAACAATTTTTCTGAAGATAATTATTTTACAAATAAGTCATTAGATTTTTTTGCACAAAAATAGGTTTTGTATACAAAATCACCTGTTTAGCCACGTTCTTTTATTCTCTTATAACAAATGATTTATTTAATTTTTTTTAATACAAACACTAGAAACTTATTTTTATGATTTTTACTGATTTTAAGTTTGTTGTAATTCACTAAATACTTTTGGGACTAGTGCCCATATGTATCATATAAATAAATAAGTAGTTTTAATAAAGTGCAAAATTAATTATTTGTTTCAGAAACTGAAAACTGTAATAGAAAAACAAAATAGACAAGATCTCAAAGAGAAGGTCCGTGAGGCAATGCGTTACAGCAGATTATAATGATTTTCTTAAATAAATGTTTTCATAAATAAATGTTGGTATTTTAATGAAGATTAATATTCACAATTTTGTACACAAACTAATAAATTATCATGTCCTTATGCTATAATTAAAATAGCTTTATTGATTTATTTCTGTGTAAATTAAAAAAAAAAACTAAATTTTTTTTTATGTGCAGATATTTTTTTAAGAAACTTATAAATAGTGTGTGTGTTTGTTTCAAGGTTATGGATGAATAGAATTAAAAAAGTGTTTGGCATATGAATTTCAACAGTGTTTTTTATTCACAAGAATTATAATACTTAATTAAAAATAAATTCTTTATGTACAAGAAAAAACTTAATAAATACAAATATCTGATATCTAAATTAAAAAAATTCAGTATGATCATGATTCAGTAGTATAACATATTTTTTTTTTTTATTGAACAATCAAATAAAGGGTGTGGAAATATTAAACTTTTCGTGTCCATGACCAGTGTAGGGTATTCAGTTTCTTGCATTACTTCATATGCATTTAAAGTTAATTCAAAGTTATTATTATTCAAATTAGCCGAGTAATTAAAAGAAGTTTTATATCCTCAATTACATAAATATCTTTAATCAATCCAAACACTGGATAATATTGTTCATCGCATTCCAGTAGAATAAGTTTATCAGGGCTGTAGACAGTACCATGAATTACTATTTTACTGGTTTGCATCAACTGACATTTAATCCGCTTGGTTTCATCAATAAAGTTATTAAACAAATTAGCATATGGTAAGTTAACAAGTAAAACTGTCTGTCCTGGAGTAATACAATCTCCATTGTATAAAAAATTTTCACCATTACATGTTAGTTGAGAGCACATGCGAGCTTGATATCTGTAACTCATTGTGTATGGCATGTTTTTGAAATTTCTAACTACAGGTACTAGAGATTTGAAATGAGCATGAGCTGCTTCACAAATCTGAAGCACCATTGTTGACGTAATGGTCCAAAAGTTCTTATAAATCTTGGTAGATGAATAAGAAAATGAAACTTTGGAACCAATGAATCAGGAAATAACTTCTTGAATTTTTCCAGAAAGATATTCATCATGTAGCTCAAAGAATCAATTTTGTCATCATGTATTTCATAAGCTGCACAGATGTTAAAAATTTGTAATAAAACTACATAACATTCATATATTTCACTGAGTTCATCACTGCAAGCACCATTAATCAAGTCTCTAATTAAAAATAGTAAACAATGTGACAGTGTTGTTAACTGAGCTGCACTTTGTTTTAAAGAACCATCATTACATAAATGTCCTTCTTCTTTTTCAGCTGGCTTGTCATGGCTAAAATGCCCGTAGTTAAAATTTATAATCTTAGTATTCAACTGATTAATTGTAAATAAATTATTATGGACACAAAATTTTATAATTAATTTACAAAAATCAGAAGAACACCTTCAATAAGTATGTGCATGAGATCCTGAGGAAGGTTGGTAGTTACATCAATAATTTCAGACAAAGGACTTTTTTTATTGACACCATATAGCCTTTTCCAATAGTTTAAAGTAGTTTTTGTCAAAGTTGGTTCTGTTGCAGCTTCAACATGAATTTCATGGTCACTTTTGTTCCTTAAATGAAAATATTTTTCATAAAAATACATTGTCCACTGATCACTGGTCGTCATGCATGTCCGACAAGGTCGATAAGCAGCTACTGACTCTTTAAAACCACCTAATGCAGCTGCTGCTGGAGTGTCAGCTGGACAAAAAAGCAGCGAGCCTTTAAAATTGTGGTTCTGTTCATTAGTTTTAATATCAATACCTTTTGTTTCTAAAATCTTAATTTCTCTCACAAATTCATCTAAAATTGTTTCAATAGCTCCTGGTTTTTTCAGGTCACTACTTTTAGCAATAGCATAAAGTTGAACACAATTCAATGATGATCGGTACTCTGGATAAATATTTGCAAGAGTCCAATAAAAATTGGTGATTTTCTGTTTTTTCGATGCCGAGCTAAGCACACCTGTGACCCCTAATTCATCAGAATAAAATATCACTGCAAGTGCATTTTCGTTATCTTGAAAAGTTTAATAAGTTTTGTAATAACTTCCATCGAACACTGATTTGTAGACACCATCAATTGTTGGTCTTGGATTTACAACTTGTGAAAAAACCTTATTATTATCCTTTAAGTTGATGAACCCTTCTCAAATGTTCTTGAAAACTGTTAGCCATCTTAAACTTATAATTACATTTTTTACAAGTAATTTCAAAACTATTGTCATATTTGTGGTTAGTCAAGTAGTGTTTTATCAAGTCAGGCTAAACTTTTGATTTGAAAAAACATAAAGGACACTGGAAATTATGAAGGCCCATGCTAACTCCTGGACTGCAAAATAATTACTGTATACAATAATTATTTTGCTCTATAGAGCTTCACTTTTAGTTGCACGTGAGTCGCGACTCCAATCTAAGGTCTTAACTCTCCCTTCTCCATCGCATGTAGGTACGTATGGCAGCTGATCAGCTGATCGGTTTAAACAGCTGATCGACTGCTGCTCATTGCTCAATACACGTATAACATTATAGATGATACAAGTTTACAAGTTTATTTAATACATTATATGTATAACTTAAAAAATTTCAATCAGAAATCCTGTTTTTTTATTCATGAATTTGAAAATTGTGAACAATAATAAATTCAGATTATTTGTGCATAAAACTTGTAGTGAAAAACGTTTGTGTTTATCTAAGTATTATAAAAAAAAAAGTTTTAGTAGAAAAAAAAAATCGAAGTGCAAATGATACATACTTCTTATTTTGGGTTGATTGTTTTTAAATAATAAATAAGTATTTTTTTATAATTTCTAAATTTCAACAATATTTATTCAATCATGCAGTACAGAAAAATATTATTTTTATAGTTTGATTTTTAGTTATCTTTTAACTTTAAAAATTAAAATAAATATTTATATTTTCATATAACATACAATGTTAAAAACAGATGTTTAAGTTTTAACTTAATTGAGTATTTTTAAAATTATGAAGTTACATATATTGTATTAAATTAAATTACATTATATAAAAAATACAAAGTAATAATCAAGGTAATCTATCTTTATTTTAAAAAATTTGTTATACTCCATCTAAGTTACTGTTTTGATCAGAATACTTTGAGTTTTCTACTTTCCTTAAGAATTTTCCCACAAGACCATTGCCTGATATATCTGATTTAACTATTTTACTGGAAAAAAATTCTAATGTATGTTTATATATAGTAGGATATGACTGGTGCCACACCCAGTAAATAGCGACAAGAGCTAAAACAACTTTAGCTGCTGAAGGTTTTTGAATTGCTATTCGAATATTTTCATCGGCAGCCAAAAAAACTTGAGACTCATCATTGCTGTCTTCATTAATAAAAATGACTGCCCGTGGTACAGCATTCTTTTGAGCCTTAAGGCAATCAAGTGAAGCTCCAACCTATTCAAAAAGTAAACTCATTGAAATTACCTTAAAAAGTTTGTTTTATTTCAAAAATAAAAATATTACTTTGGATATAAAAAATAAAGGAGATGACACTTTATTTTTGTAAGTTTTTGGTATTAACTCTTCAAATAACCTCTTTAAAATTATCCACTCATTTAGATCACTATCTTCCAATTTTGAAAAATATGAATAAAGTTCATCAATTGCTTGCTGGCTTCTTTCAATAAAAATGGATTCATTGGTTCCCATGATGTTTTCACAAAACTCATACATGATCTACAAGTCAAGAAATTGAAAAATAAAATAATAAAATCATAGTGTTCATCAACATTTTTGCATATGAAAATAATTATAAAGTGTAATAAAATTTACCATGTCATAATAACTGAGAATGGGATATTTGTCCAATGTTTCTTTTATGCTAGACGCTTCATTCTCAATAAACTTTCTTCTAGTAGTCCTGGTCAACTTAAGTAATCTTTGAAAATGTAGCAGGTTTTTACCTGGAATGAATTTCTTCAATTCTTCAACAGCTTTCTCTTCTTCTTCAGGCGTTAATAGGGGAACTTTGAAAATTCTACAAAAAAATTATTTTCAATTAAAATATTTTAAAAATACATTTAAATACTAACATGTACAAATAACACAATTGAATAAGATTTTAGCAATCTTTATTTGCTGAATAAAAGTCTTCATGCCTTTCTCAAGAATTAATAAAATACATAAGACGTCTTTAAGTGTCTTAAAAACATGACATTTTAAGACACTTGGATTTGCAGTGCTCTTTACAAAAAAGCAGTCAATTACTCTGTATATTTCTAAACAAATTAACCTAAATTTTGACTGCTGACAAACTTTTGCTCTATTATTTTTGTTAAGTAATTACTCTTGAATCACAAATATTTTTGGTTTAATTTAATCAAATATTTCACAAATACACTGTTTATCATGCTTGAATCACTACACATCATTTGAAAACTCAAGTCGAGCCACCTCAAGGTATCCTCGCACAAACTCATCACCTGGTTCTTGTCCGCCTCCGACAATCTGTCCGTCGGACAGTCCTGGACGGCCTGCTTAACGGAGAAGACGTAGCCCTCCAGCGAGTTCCTGGCAGCGACCTTGTCCCTCTGCTCCTCGTCCTATGCCTTGTACCTCTCGGCGTCGGCCAGCATCTTGTCTATCTCCGTGCGGGACAGTCGGCCCTTGTCGTTGGTTATGCGGATCTCGTTGCTGAGGCCGCTCGCGGTGTCCTTGGCTGTTACGTGCAAGATACCGTTGGCGTCCATGTCGAAGGTAACGTCGATCTTGGGCACGCCTCGAGGTGCCGGGGCTATGCCGCTGAGCTCGAACCTGCCCTGGGAGTTGTTGTCCTTGTTTATGGCCCGCTCGCCCTCGTAGACCTGGATGGTAACCACGGGTTGATTGTCCGCGTAGGTCGTGAAGGTCTGGCTCTGCTTGCAGGGTATCCTGGCATTTCTCTCGATTATGTTGGTAATGACTCCTCCGGCGGTCTCTATTCCCAGGGACAGGGGCGCCACGTCGATCAGCAAGACGTCCTGGAGAACGGAGCTCTTGTCGCCCTCGTCGCTCAGGATGGCGGCCTGGACCGCGGCTCCGTAGGCGACGGCATCGTCCGGGTTTATGGACAGGTTGAGCTGTTTACCGCAGAAAAAGTTCTGGAGCATCGACTAGATCTTGGGTATGCGGGTCGAGCCTCCGACCAACACGATTTCGCTCAGTGCTCTACAATAAATGCACTTTCAAATCGTGCATATTATGTACAATGCATAATCAATTTTTGCTGCAGCAACATCAAAAATTCTACAACAAAAAGGCTGCTTGAAAATAAAAACGTAAATACATCCGATTATCGAAAGCTGCAGCACGAGCGACGCGGGCACACTGCTTCACAGCTGACAGCAGCCGACTCGAATTGCCGATCTAACCTGACTAACAGATATTCGTAATTTTGAAATAACTTTTTTTCTGCAATAAAGAATTTGAAAAAATTGTAGCATACTGCGTATTATACTTTTTTTTTTATCACAACTAGTTTTTTTTCCTTCAAAAGGAAAATAATTGCAAGTCAATTTTGCAAAAAAAAAGATGTTTGAGTTTACCATCTACATGCTAACTCTATGGTACAAGCCATGTTTTACAAAATCTGTTTTATCACTTTACTCATGCGATCGTACTTTTCATCTCAAATCTTTATATTATCGATAAAGTTAAATATATTTACATAAATATATTCTCTGTAACAGCAGCCATGGTGCTTACTATTTGTTTTTACGATTCATGCTGAAATTTTTTTTTACGGGAGAAATTAAATCGTTAATGAGTGTTTGGTAACTTCTGCTATGGTGAATGAATTTTGAATAAATAATTTTTTTGTTGAAAAATGGCATAAAAATGAGTAAGCACCATATATAAACATGTTTTGAACACGAGTATAAAATTTTATAAACTTTTGTATAGTGAAAAAAAAGTTATTTGAAAAATACGATTTCTACACTAGGCGGCGCAAATTGTCGGGCTATATCCTCCTCTTAAAGAATATCATAATGGTAAAGAATATCTAAATAATGAGTCGTATAAGTTTATAAATGATAAACGGATTAAAGTTCTGCCATGCCCAACGTATGTCCATGAATTAAATGGGGTTCCAAAAAGGTATAATAGGTCGGTAATGGACGTAGCCAGGTGTTTATTTAAAGAATCAAATTTGAGAAAAATCTATCGGACGGAATTTATTAAGACCACATCTTAACTTAAAAATAGAACTATGGCGAACACTCAAATAAATAAAACATCATTTAAAATATTTTTTAATATTCAACCAAGCGTTAAACATTTGAAAAGGGTATATCCGGTTAGGGGGGGGGGGGTAATCGGCCCCCAGAGCAAGCCCCTACAATATATATATCATTCGAAAGGGCATTAAAAAAGAAAACTTTTGGTACCAACCAGAATTTTTAGTACCCATTACTGCGCATGCGCAGTCCAAAATAGTGATTTTTCAACTCTAATTCATATCTCAGAACCTATTAGGGCTAGAGACATGTAGCTTGCGGCGAAATTTTCTATAAAAAAAAATGTAGTTCACCTATATTGTTTAATATTATTTTTGGCGCCAAATTTAAAACGATTGAGCCATTTTTCGAATTTTTTTACCTTAAATTTGCGATAAAAAAAAAAAAAAGGTTTGGGTCTATAAAAAATATATGTGACGTATTTTAACAAAAATTTACCGCTCTGATTTTTTCAGATTTTTAAAAGGGGGGGGGGGGAACTTTCCTGACCGATTTATCAAGACTTTTTACATAAAGCGCCGCCTAGCAGGCGCATATTTATTCAAAATTTAAGATTATATATACGGTTGAACTACATTTTTTTTTTAGAAAATCTTGCCACAAACTGCGTTTATCTATCTATTTTAGGTTATGAGATATTAATAAAAGTTCAAAAATCACTATTCGGCTCCGCGCAAGCGCAGTAGAGGAGAAAAAAATTTGCGGTTTGCGCCAAAAATTTCCTTTTTCAAAGACCTTTCGATTGATTTACATAATGAAGGGGTTTCTGCGAAAAAGTTTTTTACGAATCATTCCAGGGCAATTTATAACTTAAAAATCATAAAAGTTAATAAAACCTTATAAATAATGAAGCTAGTTAAAGAAGTCAACATTTTTTTCGCAGAAACTACATATACATATCAATCGGAAGGTCTTTGAAAAAGAAAATTTTTGGCGCAAACCGTAAATTTTTTTTCCCTCAACTGCGTATGCGCGAAGCCAAATGGTGATTTTTCAACTTTTATTAGTATCTTATAACCTAAAATAGCTAGATAAACGCGGTTTGTGTCAAAATTTTCTAAAAAAAAAATGTAGTTCAACCGTACATATAATCTTTAATTTTGACGAAATATGCGCCCGCTAGGTGGCGTCTTATGTAAAAAGTGTTCATAAATCGGTCAGGAAAGTTTCTCCCCCCCTTTTCAAAATCTGAAGAAATCAGAGCGGTTAATTTTTGTTAAAATACGTCACATATATTTTTTATAGACCCAAACCGTTTTTTTTTTTTTATAGCAAATTTGAGGTAAAAAAATTCGAAAAATCGCTCAATCGGTTTAAATTTGGTGCCAAAAATAATATTAAACAATATAGGTGAACTACATTTTTTTTTTAGAAAATTTTGCCGCAAACCGCATGTCTCTAGCCCCAATAGGTTCTGAGATATTAATTAGAGTTGAAAAATCACTATTTTGGACTGCGCATGCGCAGTAATGGGTACTAAAAATTCTGGTTGAAGCCAAAAATTTTCTTTTTTCATGCCCTTTCGAATGATATATATATTGTAGGGGCTTGCTCTGGGGGCCAATTACCCCCCCCCCCCCCCCTAACCAGCTATACCCTTTTCAAATGTTTAACGCTTGATTGAATATTAAAAAATATTTTAAATGATGTTTTATTTATTTAAGTGTTCGCCATAGTTCTATTTTTAAGGTAAGATGCGGTCTTAACAAATTCCGTCCGATAGATTTTTCTCAAATTTGATTCTTTAAATAAACACCTGGCTGCGTCCATTACCGACCTATTATGCCTTTTTGGAACCCCATTAACTTCATGTACATACGTTAGGCATGGCAGAAGTTTAATCCGTTTATCACTTATAAACTTATACGACTCAATATCCTAAAGCGCGGTAGCACTTTGACGGCGAGTAGGTTTTTTTAACCGACTGCCGTTAAAGCGTACGCTTTATATACATTGAAATTCGGTTTTAGGTTAGGTCGTTCATGAAAAAAATACTATTAGGATGATTATTTTTCCTTGACCATATATTCTACGCGTAGCCTAAGATCCCCTGAGAAGATTAAAAAAAAAATCATCCTGAAAAATTTCTGCGTTAAGAAGTTATGACCGTCTCAAAATTCGAAACGGTGATTTCCTTTAGAAATTTTTTCGTTTCCAGTCCCTGAGCATCTGGTTTCTCTACATGCGCTGCATGTGGCTTAAACCGGATCTTACGTAACGCTGTCTCACTCTTGCAGCCTGCAGCAAGGCATGCGAGCAGGCTGCGCAGGTGAGGTGCGCGCACGCAAGAGGCCGAGCCGCCGAGACCCGAGCAGCTGAGCAAAAGACAGCGGTCGTAATTATTACTATTATTTTATTACATGATTTAGAAATAGTAGATATACAGAGCCGATTTTGGAACACCCCCTCTGGAACACCCAAACAAAAAACGTAAACATAAACAAAAACAAAAACATCCCCTCTGGAACACCCAAACAAAAAACATAAACAAAAACAAAAACAAAAACAAAAACACCCCCTCTGGAGCACCCAAACAAAAAACGTAAACATAAACAAAAACATCCCCTCTAGAACACCCCCCCCCCAAATCAAAAACAAAATAAAAACAAAACAAATACATAAAAACATTCATATTTGATAGAGAAAGTGGAAAGAGCTCCAACCAACGCTCTTCCTGTGAGATACATCCACTTTTGCTTATCTCCCAAATAATTTATTCTCTATTTACGAATCTTTAAATTTACTTATGTATGTTTTCGACACATAACCATCACTGGTACTTGCTGAAAATCCATCATATTTCATTTTTTCATATTTACATTCATACTTTTTTGAGGGTTCATCTTTTTTCTTAGATTGAGTTTGATAATCATATTTTTTAGAACATTCTTTAGAATTACTGGAGAGCAGTGACGTCTTTTCATGAGGCTCCATGATAATCAAATGAATTCTCAATTAAAGTAGTTAACGTATATATACGTTTTAAATAAGTTTACGAACATCACCCGACATTGAGTTGTATTGAACTATGCGATCGTGGAGAATAAGACAATAGGCTGCAGTATTAGCAGGAAAATTTGTTTTTGTTTCAAATTCTAATCTTATGTCAACTGGGGCATTTTTTAAAGATTCATCTTGTTTAGAACAATCTATAACAATAAGGGGCATGTACATTTTAAATCCTTCTTTTGTCATCAAAGGGTCAGAATTTTTGTTATAATAAGAATTTTGAAACTTCACATACATATCATACAATATAGCATATTGATTTTGATTTATATCAAGATTCAAATTACCATATGGATAATATTGTGAGTTAAGATAAAGTTTAACATTACGAATATCACAATGATCAAAAAGACTAGCATTTTCACTTTCATTATCTTTGCGATTCGTTTGAAAGCTTAAAATGATAAATCGAGGTTTTTCTAACTGATTGGATGTTTTAACCGTCCACACATGACGATTAGTAGTTGGAAGTTGTGGGTACTCATACAGTTTCCAAGCTCGAAAACTCATATCGATTGATCGACCTTTACCAATGAAATTTAAAAGATTAATTTTAAATTTATCGGACACTGTAACGTATGGCATTAATCACTCTATCCTTTTTATTACTATTTTAAAATCTTCATATGCAGCTGCTGCTCCTTGAGCTGCTGTATTCTCTTGTAAAACAGCATTCATATCGTTTCTTGATCGAATGAGAACGAGTTCATGTTTCATGTTGACAACAATTTTATCATAATCTTCAGCGAATCCAAAGATCATATTCAGAGGAATGGAAACATCGAAGTTACCAGCATCATCGGTAAGCGATTCATTTGCTGATACTAGCCAACCTGTATTTAATAATGTGTTATATTGCCCATGAGTAAACGATAACCATCCTTTCATAGTAGAAGTTATACCTGGATTTTTACATTTATCAATTTCTACACCATTCATTTCATAACGAAACTCTTCAAATAAATGGCAGATGGCACTATTCACGAATTCTGTATGCGCTAATGCAGTACCATTTAATTTAGTAATTTTACCATTAATATGCAATGAACTTCGCGATGGTAAAACACACAAGTCTTGATGTTGAATAGAAATACGAATTTCATCAGTATTTTTATATTCAGAGATTGTGTATGGTTGATGAGAATGGATTTCATAATTTTTTATGGAATCGTCGAAGACGATCGGAGATTGAATATTTAGAATTCCGGCCATTGCAGCAGAAAATTAAGCAGCACCACCACGGACGACTTTTAGACCTATTTTTTTGAGAAACTGAATGTTTCGTTGCGTTAACGCATTGACTGTTCGTTGACGACTGATGGGAGGTCTCCATATTGGTTCGTTTATATACTTTCGCGAGTTATAAATGATACCCATTATAAAGTTTTAATATGAATTCTAACCGTTATTTCTTCACCTTGAAAATTGATCAGATCTCCGTCTTGATCAATTATTCGAAGCTCTAAAAAATCTATGCTTTGTACAGTAATAGGAAGGTATATAACGTTTGCTGGCACTTCAATAATTTTAAAGCCAGGGTTTACTTTCGGGAAAAATTGATGAATAGTATGAACTCTTTTATCGTTTAGATATGAACCACCAACTATGTTACACTCAATTCTAACAGATTGAACTTTGAGTACACTAACAGGTAAGTCAGATTCGTGTTCAATATTTTTATCAAGAATTTTCGATGAGAATCCTAACCAAGTACCAATAGAATCACTTTTTGTGAAATCAATCGGTTCACTTGACTTAATAATACTTCGTAACGTATTATTATTTGGTTTTAAACTTAAGGTTATACCTTTTGGAGTAAGTTCTTTTAACAAAAGTGTTTCTATGTCAGTGATATCGTAAGCACCTGTGGGTATACTAACTACTGTATCACCTACATTAAATTTGTTTTTATCCGAATCAATATTTGGAATAGAATGATACGTTAAGAATTCAACTAATCCAAGAACGTAATTTTTATTCGGAGATAATTCGATAGGCGGAAAATAACGAGATGCAAGAACTGAAGAGTTACCGCTCAATATTAATGATAGTGTTTCATCCATGACAGGTGAAATATGAATGAGATAATTTACTCCCATTTATTTCTTATATAGTTTCTGAAAGAAACTTTAAACATAAATGACCGCAATTGTAGGAACCGAAATCTTGAAATCTATCGTAATTATACTTAACGTTTGATGTTCCAAGGTATAATAAAAGATCTATCGGAGTTTGTAAGTCTCCAAAGCTATCAAAATATACAACCTCATCACCTTATTTTTTATAAGCTACCCAGTGAGTTCCAGAACCACTTGCATTATCAAGATTTATTACGGCGGATTCATTAATCAATGGCCCCGATTTTGGTAATTTATCTCTCATGAATACTCCTCTAAAATTCGGAATTTTAAGTTTTTTAGCATATTTAATAATATCGACGTTTGTTAATGCCCTTTGCGGCATTTTGAAGATTTTTTTTTTTTTAAATTTTTATGTTTTAATCCTTTACCTGAAGGTCTCTTTTTTTTTAAACATTTTTTTTTTTTCAAACCATAACCTGGTAATTGATGTTTAAGATATAAACCATAGCCTTTTTTATAATTTTTCAAATACAATCCTTTTCCAATAGCAATAGCTTCCATTGTTTTGTTATGTCTTTGCGATTCATCCAACTGTTTTTTGGCAGTATGGTAATCATTAACAGCTTTTGCTATACCAGCTGCTCCACCTGCAAGCGCACCAGTAGCACTCAAACCGGCAAATAATGGTACAAGAAATCCTCCCATTCTGTTTTTGGGAACTGGAAGAACTTTAGGCATCTTAACCCTTGTTTTCCCTTCACCAGCTTTGACAGAGGTTCGTGCTTTTTTCAAAGCAGTACGAATCGCAGCTGCAGCTTTTTTATTTTTAAGCTTTGAAATGGAAGCAGCTTTTACTATTTTTTGGAAAGAAATTCCCATACCTAGTTTATTTTTTAGCTTCATGATGTTAGTTACAGCGTAAGCAGCTGATTTTTCACCAATACTAGCGTCTTTAGCTAAAACTCGTTGCCAAGCTTTATCTGCAAGTACGCGATCGGCTGTGTTTCGAAGTTCGATGTTATTACGATTTTGCGAATAAGATATGTCGTGTTCTTTACAAGCAGCGTCTAAAGGATTTATACCTGTATCCCCTCTAGCGAGACGTTTTTCTAAGTTTGTACCAGGACCGCAATACTGATATCCAGGTATATGAGCTTCGAATGGTAGTTTATTGATTAAATTATTTAGCAATCCGCTCCCATAAGTGATCATCACTCTTTAAAAGTCTGTGTTCGAATGAACTTAAAGGTATAAAAGCGTTCTATTTATACTTCGCTCGTCATTTGTTAATCAAATTTCATCAAGTCAACATGAATTTTAAGGAGCAGAATATCAAGTTGCCTATTGACAACTTTGATTCTGTAATGGAAAAAGAGAAGAGAGTCAAACGACAGGGTAATTTACTTCCAGATAGTATACGCGCTGTTTTCTGCGGACCTTCAAATTGCGGAAAAACAAACGCTTTACTTTCTCTCATCACTGAACCAAATGGTGTTCGCTTTGAAAATATTTATCTCTATTCAAAATCTCTCAACCAACCAAAGTACTTGTATTTGAAAGAGCTGTTGCGCCCTGTGGATGGGATGCAATTTTTTTCTTTCAGTGAACATGAGGAAGTCGTTGCTCCGAACGATACGCTACCAAATTCAATGATGATCTTCGATGATATTGCCACAGAAAAGCAAGATAACGTCAGAGCTTTCTTCTGCATGGGCAGACACAAAAATGTTGATTGTTTTTACTTGTGTCAATCGTATGCTCGCATTCCCAAACATCTAGTTCGAGATAATGTTAACCTACTGGTTGTGTTTCGTCAAGATGAAGTAAATTTGAAACATATTTATGACGATCACGTAAACACTGACATGTCCTATAATCAGTTTAAAGATTTATGCTCAGCATGTTGGAATGATAACAAACATGGATTCTTGGTTATAATTAAAGATGATCCAATTGATAATGGTAGATATAGAAAGGGATTTGATTGTTTTGCTGTAAATACAACGAATTTCTAGTATGTTTATTCATTTATCTTTTCATCATTGAAGTGCCAACATGATGGATTTTCAAAAACAGAAAGATATTCTTCATAAACTCGTTCAAGCGAGAGACTCGATCAAACGGAAGTATAAACTGATTAAATATAACAAAGCTAGTACAGAACAAGCTTTAAAAGAAACGTTTCAACCAATAGTTGAACCCCTTCAAAAAATTGCTACTGATATGGTTAAAAAGCCTTCGAATGAAAGTGATGCCGGTCTTTTACTTAAAACTGAAATTCAGACTCATAAATTCGATCAATCACAAAATTTACCTGAAAACCGAATATTGAATTTTAGTACACCTAAATTTAATCCTGGGCTATCGCAAGTGAAGCTTCCTTCATTTCATCATAGTACTCCCACAAAGAGTTCGCATAAGTTTGGTGACAGAGAACCAATGAATTTTTCCAAATCAGACTTTGATCAAACTATTTTTGAACATCCTGTTGAATCAAAATATACTCCTTTAACTAGTATTGATGATGAGTATATTCAACTCATCAAGAACAAAGACACTACAGTAGATCAAATTTATGGAGTACGAAGAAAAAAAGATAATGAATTTGAAATCGGTAATTTACCTATTACATTTTCGCAAGCTGAGATCACTGTTGGTAATAAAAAATATCCAAGAACAATTGGATTAACCGAGTTACTCATTCTTAAGCGTCCATCAAATTCTGTAAAAAAAGAAGATGAAACAATCTATAAGGAAATATTGGAAAAATCAAGAGCACATTTGACAAAAAATGGTGAATTAAGAGTTCACCCTAGCAGTTCTAAATTCAATGATGTAATCGCTCCTATGTTTAAATATAAAGGTAAAGGAGTTTTATCTCGCTTCAAACGGAACAACTTACCAAAATTCAAGATTGTTCAACGTAACGCATTAACAGACTATAAATACTGGGATGATCCTAATGAACTGGTAGATCGGCTTCGTTTACTTTTCGCAGAAAGAGATGCTGGAAATAACAATCATGAGAACGAGATTTTAGCCATCATCGAAGAACTTAGAGAGGCGGCGTATATATATTAGATTTACATACAAAAATTTCAATCAGTTTCAAAATGAGTGTTGACGTGTTTGTTCGGGCTGATGCAAAATCAGCAATAACAGCTCGTACTCGAGGACCTCCAGGAGTGGGTTATAAACTAACCCAGGATGGACATACGATGTTAATAAAAAAAGACTCTGTAACCTTGCTGATCCGATAAATAATGATGATGCAGTCAGTCTGCATATCCTGAAAAAGCGAATGACTAACAGTCAAAGAAAAATCAAAGAAGATGTAACGAAAAATTTTGAGTCTTTGATTGAAAATCTTTTCCAGCAGCTGGATGAAAAAATCGTTGAATCAAGAAAAATTATTGTGGAAAAAATGAGTGAAAATTTAATATCCGGAAATGATTTGAAAGCTGAAATTGATAAGCTTTCACAAAAATTTGATACTGATACTAATTTAACATTAACTATAGTGGATGATTTTAGAGATACTGTTTATAAACATATAGCTCAGATTCAAAATGACCTTCAGACCTTAATAAATAAAATTTCGCTATCGACATATGACAGTATATAATAGCAGTAATATTTTCATACAAATATCATTAACAATGGAGCGACGTAGAGTTGTAGAAGAACTTCATAAGCCTGCTCGACGAAACTATCAACGTCGGAAATTTGAAGTTCGTGGTCTTGATGAAACATGGCAAGCTGATCTTGTTGAAATGATACCTTATGCTAGAGATAACAAAGGTTTCAGGTACATGCTAACTATTGTAGATGTATTTTCAAAGTATGCATGGGCCGTTCCAGTGAAGCGTAAAAATGGACAAGACGTTACCGAAGCAATGGAATCGGTGTTGAAACAAAGCCGAGTACCTAAAAATCTTCATACCGATCAGGGTAAAGAATTTTATAATTCAAACTTTGAAACACTTATGAAGAAATATAATATTCATCTGTATTCAACATACTCGAATCTCAAAGCATCTATAGTAGAACGATTCAATCGTACGCTTAAGAATAAAATGTGGGTTCAATTCAGCTTAAATGGAAACTATAAATGGTTGGATATGTTACCTGGCTTGGTTAAGGATTACAATAATAGAAAACATCGAACAATTGGAATGAAGCCTGCAGATGTCAATAAGAAAAATGAAGTAGAAGTCTTAAAAAAGTTTTCACAACAATGTAAAACTAAAAAACAAAAACCAAAATTCAAAGTAGGTGATAAAGTTAGAGTGAGTAAAGTTAAACGCATTTTTGAGAAAGGTTATACACCAAACTGGTCAACTGAGATATTTACAATAGTTCGAGTAGCTCCTACCGATCCAGTAATGTACTACCTTAAAGATTATCGAGATGAACCAATCGCGGGTGGTTTCTATGAATTTGAGTTACAAAAAGCAAAGTATCCAGATGTATATCTAATTGAAAAAGTTCTAAAAACTCGTGGTGATCAAATATATGTCAAATGGCTTGGATTTGATAGTTCTCACAATAGCTGGACCAACAAAGAAAATCTATAAATACCGATGCAATATAGTTTTGATTCATCATTTGACAATGGGGTCTTGTCAAAGTCGTACAGATAATAATAAACCTTCCTGCGAGGGAAAGGAGAATAAAAAGAAGTTTTCAGCTCCTAAACAAGAAACCTTCAAGAGTTATATTGATCCACAGAAAAGAGGATTCAAAAATAGAGCTTTTAAGTCATGAATCAAACAGAATCAAAAGAAAAAATCAAGAAAGTTCGTTTCGATGACAACGTGTGCATACATTCAATGTATGTTTGGTCTTTTGCTCACAAGATGGCGCGTCGAGGAAAATGGGAGCCAGCAGCACGTGACAGAGAAAGATTTCGCTTTCGAATATTACGAGTTGGAGAAATTATTAATCCTGTTTTAGAAAAACATTTTTTATTTATATCAAAAAGTGAATGATTCTAATTTATAAAAATTTAATTAATTTGTAAAAAATAAAGTTGTTAATAAGTATTTTTATTATATAAAAATTATTAGTTATTATTTATTACTCCTTTTCAAATTATTTGTAGTAACATTTTATAAAGTTAATTTTTTTAAATTTTAATTAAACAAAGTCATTATGATTATTATTGTTTTTTAATTTACATTTACTACTACTACTTCTATTTCTTTTTTTTTTTTTATATTTCAAAGTTTTTATTTATTACCATTATTATTATTATTTTTTTTTTTTTGGAAAAGGTCAATGAATAAAAACAAAGAGTGATTCATTTTATTGTTTATTTTTAAAATAATCATATAAAGTTACATAAGTATAATCACAGATCGAGTTTATTTATACAATTTTAAATTCTAATTTATTTCCGCCACGTGGAATAATTACAAGTTGGAACTTGTTGGCGGCATCTTCAAGGGAATGAAAATGCTGTTCCTCTTTTAGCAGGAAATTACTCATCCTGCTTGGGAGAAATATGTGACCATTATCCTCTAATTCAGCTATAATCTTTTGACCATATTTAGTGTTTGCAATTCTGAATCTAATTACAAGATACTGTTGATCAATGACCAGACTGTTGATTGGTGTTGCAGCTTGAAATCTGTAGGCTGGATTACCAATCTGGTTCAAGCTTGTAAGATCCATCTGAAACAAAAAACCAAAAAGGTAAGTTTTATGTAAATAATTTAAAAAATGTAAACAATAAAATTTGTATAGGCTTATACCTTTGACTCTTTTAGCAGATAGTTCGTCTTCAACGGTGAGATGTCTCTTAAGGTGCTCTCGCTCAAGCTGATCTGACTGAATGAGTTCTTCGGGCTGCAGCTCCTCATTAAGTAGCTCACCCCCCACCACTTCGGCTTTCACTTCGACTGTTTCGTCGTCGTCGTTTGTTTCAACCAGCTCCTCCTCCTCCTCAGGAATAGCGTAGTGTCCCCAAGGCAGGGTATCGGTACTTCCTGGGATTAGGTATCGCTTCTCGTCGTAAGGGCTTAAAGCGACCTTGGAACCTCTCTCAGTTTTGACAACATGAGCTTTAGACCTTATATTACACTGAAACACCCTCTTTATTGTTTTTCAAACAGGCATTTTCTAAAGTCCTCAGGTGTAATGACGGTCTTGAGAACGCAACCCTTTACACCCTTAGCTTTCATGATGGATTTTTGTTGCCCTTGTACTTCGATGTTATAGAGCTTACTCCTAATCCCAATGAACTCAAGCATGACCTTTCCAGAGCATTCGTCTTTCATGACCCCTAGAACTTTTTTGTTTACCTGGGGTATACCAAATGGATTATCCTCGGCATAGTCGGAAGTATCGAATTCGGATAAGTTGTTTTTGATGACTTTGTAGATGTCGACGTTCGTGATTTCATAGATGAGGCTGTCGGTATCTGTATAGAGGAGCTTAGACGCCTCCCTGACTGTTTTTTTCATGAATCCGTAGTGGAAATCATAGACCTTGGTTTTGGATAGGTCTAGAACTGCAAGGCCAATGTATATAGGTTTCATAATGCTGACTTCGAGGGGTTTCATTTGTATTGCCACCAAGTCCTCGTCTAAAATGATACAATTTTTGAAGTATGGACTGGCGATCAGGGCTTCAGCACCATAGCGTCCATCCCAATGATTTACCAATCGTATATCAGACCTATTCTGCTGGTTTTCCATTGTTTTTCCATAGACGCTGTTAATCATGAGCTTGAAGTAGTTCTTCTCGAACTCGTTGGTAGCTTGCATCCTTTTCAAGGTGTTGTACTCCACGTACGGAGCAAGCCAAGCCTTTTGCTGAAAGCGTAGAGCCTTGTGAATCTTTGTCAGCTTTAATCCATTATTTAGAGCTTGTTTTAAAGCTCTATAATGGATAACGTAATTCGTCTTGTCGGTTAGCCTAGTCATCAACCTCTCTTGTTTGGAGTTTGGTGCAGAGGCATGCTCAGGGCATAAAGGCAGATCTTTATGTTCATCGTGCAAGCTCTCTGGATAGGTGAGGTCAACTTCGAGAAAGTATCCATAAGGATCGTCATCATCAACCTCCAGGACGTTGATTTCCTTAGGACTTGAAACCCACTTGAATCCTGCATACGGAAGCGACTGTGTCATAGCCCAACCTAAAAATAAAAAAAAAACCTTAGTACTGATGTTAATAAAAATGTTAATCGTGGTAAATATCAAGCTAAAACTACCGTAGAGATTATTTATGTCCAGGTACACGAGGTACTTATCATCTTCCTCTGGGTCATAACCATCACCCATGTATTCGTTATTGGCCTTGGCATACCTATTGGAACATTGGCTGACACCTCCACGAATTCCTAGAATGAAAAAATAGTCTGTAAGTTTACTTTTTTTTTTTTTTTTTTTATAAAAAGCTTTGTTGACTCACCTTTTTCCACGAACATATCGATGTCAATGAGAAGCTCCAACTCAACCTCAGTGGTTTTTAGCATCGCATCCCACGTCAGCCCTGGCGTTGTGTAATAATGAGCGGGGTCTAACCCGTATGCATTTCTACATGTTGATCTAAAACTTTCAAAGACCTCCGCCAAAAGTAGTACATCTGTTTTCAGATAGAGATCAGAGTATGTTCCGAGAGTTCCACCACTATTGAAAGTACTCCAAACTTTCTGGGCTTGGGCGTATGCTGAATCATCGATTCCACTGTCAGTCAACTTGCTGAAAAACTCATCCTGCGTTGGCAATTGTTCACTTTTCAACTTAGCAAGATCTGAGACATAATCATATGGGAAGACTCCCTTCTGCTTCAGAAGAGAGATGTCCTCATATCCATCCTTGGCAAATTCTGAGTCGATGATGTCAAAGTTTTTCAGGTACGATGCCAACTTGTCCAAGGATGAGCTCATGAACTTGAACGAGTCAATAAATCTGAAGCTTATGTTTGTGCCTTCGACGTACTTAGTGAAGGAGATGTATCTTTCGTTGTTTTGAGCGATCAGACGAACCCTGCCTTTAAGGTTCTTGGCAGACGCTATCTCCTTGATGATAAAGTGAGAGTCATAACCTGTAAGGTTGTGAAATGCTACGGGAACATATCTAGCGTTTTTATAGTTTACGTTGCAAATTTGATGCGCGGCGCCGCGGTAGCTATAAAAATAAGTGTAAAAAGTTAAAAAATAAGTATTAAAAAGTTAAATTTCATGAAAAATTACTTACACTGAAGTAAAGTGACAGTGATCGCGAACTTTAATGTCACCAGGAGCAAAGAGCTTTCGACAGATGTGACATCTTTTGGCATTTTCAAAAGCCCATTTGTCCTTGGCTGTAAACTTCATGTCCTCGTTGGTGGACACGATTCTTTGAATTTCCGGTGTAAGTTCTGCAAGCTGCCTGACGAACCACTGAGCTGGTGACTCTTGATCTTCATTTTCTTGCCGATAGCTTCGATAACCAGTTAGCTCATCGCTAAAGCTGTTTTTGAGGTAAAAACCTATGCTGTAAGCTTCATGTTGCTGAAAGCTTTGAGTTTTACCTTCAGGAGCTTTAGAATCCAAGGGCTTTAATAAACATTCAAAGTCTGCATAAATAATGAAAGGAATTTGTTCTTTGTGATTAAAATTCTTGAAAGAAAGTTTCTTGTTTCTTTCTGTAGGCAATGTTATCTTACATTTATTTGTTACAGAACATATTTTTTCATGGTTATCTAGTTTTTCTTGCGACCAGAAAAAATGTAAACAACGATCACAGATATGAACCATTTTTTGTCTATTTGAATATTGTTTACTAACGAGTCTGGATAGATTTTTTATCCACACATAGTGATATTTTGGTGGAATGTCATCATCGTCGTTATCTATGAACTGATCATCATCATCATCATCATCATCATCATCATCTACATAGTATGACTCTTCATGAATGTAAAGCAAATGAATATGCTTATCTTTCTTCACAGAAGTAAGATAGCAAGGATAAACATCAAATTTCCCATCTTTCTTTTTGAGGGTATAGAGGTTAATCGAGATATTCTGGTTATTTTTTTCAAAAACCTCGATTTGTTTGGGTGGTGTCGGAAAGGTTAAGCCTTCGAAACTAACCTCACCTAAAGCTTCATCTCTCTTGTATGGCGCAACACGATGTGGATTATCGTTCTTTGGTTATAGCGCTGACAATACGGCCCATTTGAAACATTCTTCATCAATATTTTGTACATTGATACAAGCATGCTTGTTTTGTATTGACTTGGGAAGCTCAATGTACGAGCTCCCCCTCATCGGCTGGTGTTTGTTTATGTTGATCGTGAGGCTGAGAATCTGTAGAAGCGACCAACCAGAGTCTCGGGCTTGAAAATCTTCTAGCTCTCACAGCAGCGGTTGACAGATCTTGTCTTCGAAGAAGCGTTCCAGATTCGTCAAGCCGTAGATGACGTCATTCTCAGTCGAGAAGTACTTGACCTCCAAATTTGAAGAATCGCTCTTCTGATGGATAAACTCAGCCGACAACATCGCGTTGGACTTGACCGAATTGAACTCTCGCAGAGATTCTTTGATTTTCTTTTCAAAGTGTCCATACGATTCATTTAAAAATGAAACAAGATCCTTGTGTTCAAGGTTACTAATGACTCCTAAAACAAAAAAAATTATAGATAAAGTCACAATATAATTAATTTAGTTTAATAAAAATAAAAACAGTCCTTACCTGACTTGATTCGACAGTCGAAAGCAGAGTCAAAATCATCGTATTTGACTTTGTCTTTTGATTCCGGAGTTTGAGCCTGCAGATCACCACCCACTTTCAACGCATTCTCAAATTTATGCTTGATGAAGATAAACTTGGTTATGAAAGTCTCGCACTTTTTCTTCTCATTTCTAGGAAGCTTAGGCATTGATTCCACTAAGAAATCAATCTCATCATTTATCATTCCAATCCATTTCTCCAAGTCTACAACGTCTTCAATGTGGCTAACTAACTCGAACAAACCGTCAACAGCTTCTTGGACACCGTCCATTAAGTTTGAGACTGGATATGACGTGTGTTCCATTGATTGGCTAAAAGATCACAAGCTCTTTTGAAAATTTATTTTACAAACAAAGACATACAATTTTATTCAAGTCAGTTCAATTTTATCACCGAATCCCGTGCATGTTATTCAACTACATTGCAGCCACTTTAATCAAAGATTCGGATCACCATCAAGGAGTTTGCCAAGTCTTTATGACGCTGCGAATAGGAACTGTGCCACGCAAGCTAGACAAGACGTACCAAGATGAAATCACTTCTGCAGAACGATTTACGAATATGCTAGAGGATTAGAGGTTACATTGAAACTAACTCAAGATAATTAGTTAAATCTTTGGAGGAACTGAGACTTGAAAGTACGTCACAGACTTATTTATTCCTCCATCAATGTTAGAGAGAAAAGGAAAAATAGAACATACTTACCTTGTACCTGATAATTTGAATTGTTTATTTTATAATCTGAGTTGATTACTGGTTGGTGTTAAGGCAGTTGATGCTGTGCTAGAACTGTGTCTGCAGCGGGCATGTCATGGTCTTTTATACACTCAATTCACAAGAGAGGGGGTAAAACAAAAGAAGATTGAAACAACGATAACAAACTCTTAAAAACAAAAGAACTCGATTGGGGGGGGGGTATTCTGTATGTATAAATTAAGCATTGAGTCGGTCCAATCATCACTTTTGGTTGGTTCACCGAGAAGTACAGATCATGGAGTTGATAGTAGATTTTCAGGGCTTTGTGAAGTCAAAAAATGACTTCATAGCCAAGGAACTAGCAATTTTGGGTGTTGAAGAAACTTTTATGCCCCTCGTCTTCACCTTCAAGCCACCTACGTTATAGTCAAACTTGACAGTGGATGAGCAGTGTACCACACGTTGGTTGGAACATAACTTCCATGGCATCCCATGGAGTTCAGGAAAAATTCCGTACGATCAGCTGGTAGACATTTTGGAAAAATATTTGAAAAACGCCGAGAAAATCTACGTCAAGGGCCTACAGAAGAAAAATTTCCTGCAAAGACTGATACCTAGCGCGTAAGTATTATTATTATTTTTTTTTACTATTGTTATTGTTTTTTTTTTCTTACTCTTGTTAATTTTATTTATTTATTAATTATTATTTTTACTATCGTTTATTTTATTTATTCATTATTATTATTATTATTATTATTATTATTGTTGTTGTTTATTTTTACTATTGTTATTATTATTAATTTGCATGATTTTTTTTGTTTGTTTATAGTTTCATTGTTGATCTGGAAAACTTGGGGTGTCAAACGCTTAAAAAGCTCTCGTGTGAGGAGGAGGTGCTGTGTACTAACCACAGTATTGATACTTGCCGGAGCTGGACCTGTGCTGCTAAAAACGTCATCAACTTGAGGTCATGGATATCTGAAAATCTTCAGCCAGATCAAGACGAAGGTGACTGTGGATGTGATCACCCTTTTGTTTTTTCACGCTTATTTTCTTTTTATAAATTTTAAAAAACAATTAAAAATATGTATATAATTTTGATAACAATAAACTAATTTTACCATACACTTTTTTTTTTCTTTTCAAATTCCTATTGTTTATAGATAGAAAAGCTTTATTATTTTAATAATCAAATTAAATCAATTTCTTTATCGTACTTAATCAACTTTTTAAATTGCTATAATTGAGTAAAGTCAGTTTTTTTTTATAATAAATTTAATTGATTTTTTTTTTGTTTTTTTTTTAAATTTTAAAGTTAACAAATTTTAAATTTAAACAAGTGTTTTTTTTTAAGGTATATATAGGAAAACCTACTTTGTTTGTTTATTGTTATAAGTAAAAAGTAAAAATTTATAACAATCAAATTAATTTTTTTTTTTTTTAAGTATATAAAATTCAATCAATTCAAAATTTTTTATCCAATTTAAAACCAATTAACAATATTAAATTTCAATTTAGTTTAGATTTTTTTTTTTTTTTTTTTAAGATCAATTTTTGTTTTTTTTATAATAAATATAAACAATTAGTTACAAATAAAATTTAATTTATTAAAATTACAACGATGTTATTAATATAATTTTAAGTACATATATTGAAGATTTAAACAAATAATAATCTAATGCATCTTGCATTTAAAAAAGAATAAAAAATCGGTTACAATAGGATATTAAATCTATTCTAGAATATGAATTATTCTTTTTTTTTTCTACTTCAAAACTTATAATTAAAAAAACCTACTCAAAAGTCTTCTCTACAAACATGTAAAATTTACAAAAGCAAATTAGTTATAAAAAGTAAAATATTAATAATTATAAAAAAGTATAAAATTAAGTTATAAATAACCAGTTAGTTTCTGGTATTTTCTTTATACTCTTTAGAGCTTCTCTTTTATTTTTTTTTATTTTCCTTTAAATGCTTGAAACTTTTCTTTTTATCTTTTTCTTCCTTTTTGTCTTTCTTCTTCTTCTTTTTCTTTTCCTTGTCATCATCTTTATCCTCCCTCTTTCTTTTTTTTTCTTCTTCTTGGGCCTGGGGTTGCTTAGTTTGCAACACTTGTACCTGCGTTGACGGTGGCGGAACCATCGGAGCCGGGGCTGGAGGCGGCATCGAGGAGGCCGAGACCGGAGCCGGAGCCAGGGCTGGAGGCGGCATCGAGGAAGCCGAGACCGGAGCCGGAGCCAGGGCTGGAGGTGACATCGAGTAGTCCAAGGCCGGAGCCGGAGCCGGGGCTGGAGGCGGCATCGAGTAGTCCAAGGCCGGAGCCGGAGCCGGGGCTGGAGGCGGCATCGAGTAGTCAAAGACCGGAGCCGGAGCCTGGGCAGGAGGCTGCATCGAGTAGATCGAGACTGGAACCTGGGCAGGTGAGGGTGATGGTGCTACTGGAACCTCATAGTTCAGTGCCTGAATTGACTGCTGCAACTGCTCTACTAAGCGAAGTATGTGTAAAATCATCTTCCAAGCATTCTAGCAGTTCTTCCAAGGTTGGCACGTTAGCTGGCTGTAATAAAAAAAATTTCATTATTAAATAGAAAAAATTTTTATTGTGATTACACTTTATTATTTAAATTAAAAAAAAAATTAAACTTACTGCTACTTGTTGGTTGCTATTAGGAGAAACCAAGGCTATTTTTTGTTGCTGCTGCTGCTGCTGTTGCAACTGGATTTTTTTTTGGGGTTTTATTTGTTGTTGGACTGGTTTGGATCTTGATGCTTTAACATCCCACCCTGACTGCTTTACTGATTCCTAAAAAAAAAGAAACAAAATAATTTTATTTTAAATATATTTATTCAAACCTAAAACAAGAAAATGGTTACACTTACTTTCACAATTGGTGAGTGAACCAACGTGGCTGCTCGTGTTTTCTTGACTTCAACACCACTTAGCTAAAAAAAAATTTTTAGTATTTATCTATTTACTAGTAAAACATACATTTAGATATTGGAAATAAAAAAATTACTAACATTTGCTAAAATTGTTTGTGTGGGGGTTGAATTATTGAGTTTATTCGAAGCTCGCTGTTCACCCGAAGCTCTCTGCATACATGACGACTGATTTTTAATTAATCCTCGATGTTGGTCAGAGGCTCGATGATTTTATGTCACGCTCTTTGGATGAGTTTGATCCATTGCTTGTCGAGGATGCCTTCTTGGTAATTTTCATTTTTTTCTAAAAAAAAAAGATAAACAAATAATAAAACAATAAAATTAAATAAGTAAATAAGAAAATAAAAATAAAAACTTACCAAATCTTGTCCTACTGCTTCATAAAAATTTTTTATATCAGACTTATTGTTGTTGTTAGAACTACTATTTGAAATACTGTTTTTTTTCTTATCAGAACTTGGTAAGGACTGAGCTTCTTTTTTTTCTGCAAAATAAGCAATTTTTAAGCAAAAACATTAATTTAAAAAGTTTATTGACTAACCTTAAAAATTATGATAATACATTTTTTTTTTCAGTAAATTAATAATTAAAACAGTTTTTAACTAACCTTTAAACATCATTGGAATTGGCACGGGTCCTTTTTCCATCAACTCGACTTCGTCATCGACTTTCGTCCACTCCTTCTTTACATTTTTAGCATTCTTCTTCTTTTCATCTGTGTTTGTTTTATTTACCATGTGCAATATTTCTTTTATGTTTTTTGAAATACTACCGATTTCCCTACCCAAATAATCTAACCTTAATAGAATAAGGGAACATTTGGCGGATCTAGACGACTGAGTAGATGATGTGGATCCTGACGAGCTCGATGACGATGAGCTTGATGAACTCGAAGAAGATCTTGATCGACCCATTTTATCTAGAAAATTAAATTAAACTCAAATTAAAAATTAAAAAAAATTTAATAAATGAACGCCCACGCGTTCACGACGAGGACCTTCTTCTCGCACTAACACTCTCCAGCACTATCACTCCGCGACGAGCACTATCTCCTTGAGGTCTTCAAAAACTTACCCGGGTACTGCTGTCGCGTGAGGATATCTCGACGTCCTGGTGTTGCTACTATGCTGATGTTGCTGGACTGATGCGATTATGACGACTGCTGCGAGCAAACTGAAAAATTTAAGAAATTACGGTTGGATTTTATAATGTAAAACAAACGAAAATCAAAGTTTGTTTTGATTTTCAAACAAAGAAAGTCTAGAAATTTCTTTGTTTACAAAATAAAATCTAATCGTAATTTCTTAAATTTTTCAATTAAACTGCTGTAAACATTCAATTTTATCAAGTACACTTGCACACCCACACACGCACACAATAAAACTCGCACTCGTACTCTACATCTTCTCCTGGTACAAAACAATAAAAAAACGCTCGAATTATGTACTTACGTGGTTCGTACCATGCACCTACGCCATCCTCTCAAAAAAATAAAATATAATAAAGCTCGTACTCTCCTCAAACACTCATTTTCTTATACACTGCAAACAAAACAACAAACACTTGTCATACCCTAGACATACGCCATCTACTTGCTGAAAACTAAAAAAATAAACATTCACTCATACCCTACGCTCAAACCTCCTTCTTGAAAATTTAAAACAAAACTCATGTTCGATCAGTACTCATAACTCAGGACATGTATCATCCTCTCGAACTTAAAAAAACAAAAACAGCACTTGCATAAACACCTACTTATACCTTTCACTCAAAAATTAAACACACGCTGAACAAAAATACTCTACCCTGCATCTACACTTTACACTAACATTTTACTTTCGTAATCATACTTACCGGAAAAATTAAAAATACACTTTTTTATTTACTGAAACACTCACGCGCGAGAAAAAAAGCTGCAGCCTTGACCGAGAATTTCGACCGGCAGCAGCAGTACCACGCGGTCGGTCATAGGCAGACGACGCGTACGCTTGGCTGCTGCATTCGCTCGCGCGCCAACACGACTGTCCAGCGCGCGTCTTTTTGAAAATTCCTTTTTTCTTTTTTTACTATTATTATTATTGTTGTTATTTTTATTATCGTTATCACTATTATTGTTGTTGTTATTTTTTTATTGTTATTTTTATCATATTATCGTTACTATTTTATTATTATGGTTGTTGCTATTGTTGATTATGATTGTTTTTATTTACTATTTATTGGGGGGGGGTATTTTGTTTTTGTTTATTGTTATTGTTTTACAGGGGGTGTTCTAGAGGGGATGTTTTTGTTTATGTTTTCGTTTTTTGTTTGGGTGTTCCAGAGGGGGTGTTCCAAAATCGGCTCTGTATATCTACTAGAAATAATTAAGTAATTAACCCATTACCGCCCATGGAAAAATCAAAAGTGATACAAAAAAACTAACTGTTGGAAAACCTGTCTCATGAAAAAATAGAAGATACGTGTTTTTTCTTTTTTCAATTTTCATTGTTTAAACATTATTTATTTAAACAAATTCGGAAAAAATTTTAAATTTTTATAAACTAATAACGGCATTCGATTCTTTGACAAAAAATAAGGCGAAAATCATCTAAGTAATTTTTTGATCAGATGCTTAGATCTTTTGCTACGAGCGCTCAAACATGTAAAAATATGGTTTTATAGTGGTGAGCTCCGAGGCGCCGCACCGAAGATACACTTTTACGAGTCAGAGCTCACCACAATAAAACCATATTTTTACATGTTTGAGCGCTCGTAGCAAAAGATCTAAGCGTCTGATCAAAAAATTACTAGGATGACTTTCGCCTTATTTTTGGTCAAAGAATCGAATGCCGTTATTGGTTTATAAAAATTTAAAATTTTTTCATAAATAAATAATGTTTAAACAATGAAAATTGAAAAAAGAAAAAATACGTATCTACTATTTTTTCATGAGACAGGTTTTCCAACAGTTAGTTTTTTTTTATCACTTTTGATTTTTCCATGGGCGGTAATGGGTTAAAAAAGTAGTATATAATAAAATATACAGCGGCATCACGCTAAATTCACTATTTATATAATTTAATTAATAACTATTATGATCGTTAACCATCAATAATTATAGAAAAATATTTGGCTATAATTTTTCAAAACAAAATATCTAAAGTCTCCCTATGATAATCATCTATGAGTTAGAGTAAGTTGAACTTGTAAAACCTTCTGCTGGTGCTGTAGAGGTTTATTTATCCAGTGAAAATTGCTGCAACAAATGTCAATGATCAAGTTGAGGTAGTTTAAATGTGAATGGTGATCAATGTCTCATGGGGTTATTCAAATTGTCAGACAAGTAAAAACATTTAAATCATCATTGGAATTTATAAATTCTGAGTCAATGCACAAACATGGATAAGGTTTACTGCTCTCAGTTTATTTTCCAAGATGAATTTGTCTGACTATCAAGTTTAATTTTAGTTTTATCCGCTATATACCAACTACCTCAACTTGCTGCAGCAAATGTCAATGACCAAGTTGAGGTAGTTTAAGTGTGATCAATGTCTCATGGAATTATTCAAATTGTCAGGCAAGTAAAAACATTTAAATCATCACTGGAATTTATAAATTCTGAGTCAATACACCAACACGGATAGGGTTGATTGTTCTCAGTTTATTTTCCAAGATGAATTTGTCTGACTATCAAGTTTAATTTTAGTCTTATCCGCTATATACCAACTACCTTAACTTGCTGCAGCAAATGTCAATGACCAAGTTGAGGTAGTTTAAGTGTGATCAATGTCTCATGGAATTATTCAAATTGTCAGGCAAGTAAAAACATTTAAATCATCACTAGAATTTATAAATTCTGAGTCAATACACCAACACGGATAAGGTTTATTGTTCTCAGTTTATTTTCCAAGATCAATTTGTCTGAATATCATGACCAAGTTAAGGTAGTTTAAATCTGATCAATGTCTCATGGAATTATTCAAATTGTCAGTTAAGTTAATACATTTAAATCATCACTGAAATTTATAAATTCTGAGTCAATACACCAACACGGATAAGGTTTATTGTTCTCAGTTTATTCTCCAAGATGAATTTGTCTGACTATCAAGTTTAATTTTAGTTTTATCCGCTATATAACAACTACCTTAACTTGCTGCAGCAAATGTCAATGACCAAGTTGAGGTAGTTTAAGTTTGATTAATGTCTCATGGAATTATTCAAATTGTCAGGCAAGTAAAAACATAGAAATCATTACTGGAACTTATAAACTCTGAGTCAATACACCAACATGGATAAGGTTTATTGTTCTCAGTTCATTTTCCAAGATAAATTTGTCTGACTATCCTGACCAAGTTGAGGTAGTTTAAGTGTCATCAATGTCTCGTGGAATTATTCAAATTGTCAGGCAAGTAAATACATTTGAATCATCAATGGAATTTATAAATTCTGAGTTAATACACCAACACGGATAAGGTTTATTGTTCTCAGTTTATTTTCCAAGATGAATTTGTCTGACTATCAAGTTTAATTTCAGTTTTATCCACTGTGTACCAACTACCTTAACTTGGTCATTGACATTTGCTGCATTCAGAAGTGATGGTGATCAATGTTTCATGGGGTTATTCAAATTGTCAGACGAGTAAATACATTTAAATCATCACGGGAACTTATAAATTCTGAGTCAATACACCAACACGGATAAGGTTTATTGTTCTCAGTTTATTTTCCAAGATGAATTTGTCTGACTATCAAGTTTAATTTTAGTTTTATCCGCTATATACCAACTACCTTAACTTGCTGCAGCAAATTTCAATGACCAAGTTAAGGTTGTTTAAGTGTGATCAATGTCTCATGGAATTATTCAAATTGTCAGGCAAGTAAATACATTTAAGTCATCACTGGATTTTATAAATTCTGAGTCAATACACCAACACGGATAAGGATTATTGTTCTCAGTTCATTTTCCAAGATGAATTTGTCTGACTATCAAGTTTAATTTAAGTTTTATCTGCTATATACCAACTACCTCAACTTGCTGCAGCAAATGTCAATGACTAAGTTGAGGTAGTTTAAGTGTGATCAATGTTTCATGGGGTTATTCAAATTGTCAGACAAGTGAATACATTTAAATCATTACTGGAACTTATAAATTCTGAGTCAATACACCAACATGGATAAGGTTTATTGTTCTCAGTTTAATTTCCAAGATGAATTTGTCTGACTATCAAGTTTAATTTCAGTTTTATCCGCTGTGTACCAACTACCTTAACTTGGTCATTGACATTTGCTGCATTCAAATGTGATGGTGATCAATGTTCCATGGGGTTATTCAAATTGTCAGACAAGTAAATACATTTGAATCATCACTGGAACTTATAAACTCTGAGTCAATACACCAACACGGATAAGGTTTATTGTTCTCAGTTTATTTTCCAAGATGAATTTGTCTGACTATCCTCACCAAGTTAAGGTAGTTTAAATCTGATCAATGTCTCATGGATTTATTCAAATTGTCAGACAAGTAAAAACATTTAAATCATCACTGAAATTTATAAATTCTGAGTCAATACACTAACACGGATAAGGTTTATTGTTCTCAGTTTATTGTCCAAGATGAATTTGTCTGACTATCAAGTTTAATTTTAGTTTTATCCGCTATATACCAACTACCTTAACTAGCTGCAGCAAATGTCAATGACCAAGTTGAGGTAGTTTAAGTTTGATTAATGTCTCATGGAATTATTCAAATTGTCAGGCAAGTAAAAACATAGAAATCATTACTGGAACTTATAAACTCTGAGTCAATACACCAACATGGATAAGGTTTATTGTTCTCAGTTCATTTTCCAAGATAAATTTGTCTGACTATCCTGACCAAGTTGAGGTAGTTTAAGTGTCATCAATGTCTCGTGGAATTATTCAAATTGTCAGGCAAGTAAATACATTTGAATCATCAATGGAATTTATAAATTCTGAGTTAATACACCAACACGGATAAGGTTTATTGTTCTCAGTTTATTTTCCAAGATGAATTTGTCTGACTATCAAGTTTAATTTCAGTTTTATCCACTGTGTACCAACTACCTTAACTTGGTCATTGACATTTGCTGCATTCAGAAGTGATGGTGATCAATGTTTCATGGGGTTATTCAAATTGTCAGACGAGTAAATACATTTAAATCATCACGGGAACTTATAAATTCTGAGTCAATACACCAACACGGATAAGGTTTATTGTTCTCAGTTTATTTTCCAAGATGAATTTGTCTGACTATCAAGTTTAATTTTAGTTTTATCCGCTATATACCAAATACCTGAACTTGCTGCAGCAAATGTCAATGACCAAGTTAAGGTTGTTTAAGTGTGATCAATGTCTCATGGAATTATTCAAATTGTCAGGCAAGTAAATACATTTAAGTCATCACTGGATTTTATAAATTCTGAGTCAATACACCAACACGGATAAGGATTATTGTTCTCAGTTCATTTTCCAAGATGAATTTGTCTGACTATCAAGTTTAATTTAAGTTTTATCTGCTATATACCAACTACCTCAACTTGCTGCAGCAAATGTCAATGACTAAGTTGAGGTAGTTTAAGTCTGATCAATGTTTCATGGGGTTATTCAAATTGTCAGACAAGTAAATACATCTAAATCATTACTGGAACTTATAAATTCTCAGTCAATACACCAACATGGATAAGGTTTATTGTTCTCAGTTTAATTTCCAAGATGAATTTGTCTGACTATCAAGTTTAATTTCAGTTTTATCCGCTGTGTACCAACTACCTTAACTTGGTCATTGACATTTGCTGCATTCAAATGTGATGGTGATCAATGTTCCATGGGGTTATTCAAATTGTCAGACAAGTAAATACATTTGAATCATCACTGGAACTTATAAACTCTGAGTCAATACACCAACACGGATAAGGTTTATTGTTCTCAGTTTATTTTCCAAGATGAATTTGTCTGACTATCCTCACCAAGTTAAGGTAGTTTAAATCTGATCAATGTCTCATGGATTTATTCAAATTGTCAGACAAGTAAAAACATTTAAATCATCACTGAAATTTATAAATTCTGAGTCAATACACTAACACGGATAAGGTTTATTGTTCTCAGTTTATTGTCCAAGATGAATTTGTCTGACTATCAAGTTTAATTTTAGTTTTATCCGCTATATACCAACTACCTTAACTTGCTGCAGCAAATGTCAATGACCAAGTTGAGGTAGTTTAAGTGTGATCAATGTCTCATGGAATTATTCAAATTGTCAGGCAAGTAAATACATTTAAATCATCACTGGGATTTATAAATTCTGAGTCAATACACCAACATGGATAAGGTTTATTGTTCTCAGTTTATTGTCCAAGATGAATTTGTCTGACTATCAAGTTTAATTTTAGTTTTATCCGCTATATACCAACTACCTTAACTTGCTGCAGCAAATGTCAATGACCAAGTTGAGGTAGTTTAAGTGTGATCAATGTCTCATGGAATTATTCAAATTGTCAGGCAAGTAAATACATTTGAATCATCAATGGAATTTATAAATTCTGAGTTAATACACCAACACGGATAAGGTTTATTGTTCTCAGTTTATTTTCCAAGATGAATTTGTCTGACTATCAAGTTTAATTTCAGTTTTATCCACTGTGTACCAACTACCTTAACTTGGTCATTGACATTTGCTGCATTCAGAAGTGATGGTGATCAATGTTTCATGGGGTTATTCAAATTGTCAGACGAGTAAATACATTTAAATCATCACGGGAACTTATAAATTCTGAGTCAATACACCAACACGGATAAGGTTTATTGTTCTCAGTTTATTTTCCAAGATGAATTTGTCTGACTATCAAGTTTAATTTTAGTTTTATCCGCTATATACCAACTACCTTAACTTGCTGCAGCAAATGTCAATGACCAAGTTAAGGTTGTTTAAGTGTGATCAATGTCTCATGGAATAATTCAAATTGTCAGGCAAGTAAATACATTTAAGTCATCACTGGATTTTATAAATTCTGAGTCAATACACCAACACGGATAAGGATTATTGTTCTCAGTTCATTTTCCAAGATGAATTTGTCTGACTATCAAGTTTAATTTTAGTTTTATCTGCTATATACCAACTACCTCAACTTGCTGCAGCAAATGTCAATGACTAAGTTGAGGTAGTTTAAGTGTGATCAATGTTTCATGGGGTTATTCAAATTGTCAGACAAGTAAATACATTTAAATCATTACTGAAACTTATAAATTCTGAGTCAATACACCAACATGGATAAGGTTTATTGTTCTCAGTTTAATTTCCAAGATGAATTTGTCTGACTATCAAGTTTAATTTCAGTTTTATCCGCTGTGTACCAACTACCTTAACTTGGTCATTGACATTTGCTGCATTCAAATGTGATGGTGATCAATGTTCCATGGGGTTATTCAAATTGTCAGACAAGTAAATACATTTGAATCATCACTGGAACTTATAAACTCTGAGTCAATACACCAACACGGATAAGGTTTATTGTTCTCAGTTTATTTTCCAAGATGAATTTGTCTGACTATCCTCACCAAGTTAAGGTAGTTTAAATCTGATCAATGTCTCATGGATTTATTCAAATTGTCAGACAAGTAAAAACATTTAAATCATCACTGAAATTTATAAATTCTGAGTCAATACACTAACACGGATAAGGTTTATTGTTCTCAGTTTATTGTCCAAGATGAATTTGTCTGACTATCAAGTTTAATTTTAGTTTTATCCGCTATATACCAACTACCTTAACTTGCTGCAGCAAATGTCAATGACCAAGTTGAGGTAGTTTAAGTGTGATCAATGTCTCATGGAATTATTCAAATTGTCAGGCAAGTAAATACATTTAAATCATCACTGGGATTTATAAATTCTGAGTCAATACACCAACATGGATAAGGTTTATTGTTCTCAGTTTATTGTCCAAGATGAATTTGTCTGACTATCAAGTTTAATTTTTGTTTTATCCGCTATATACCAACTACCTTAACTTGCTGCAGCAAATGTCAATGACCAAGTTGAGGTTGTTTAAGTGTGATCAATGTCTCATGGGGTTATTCAAATTGTCAGACAAGTAAATACATTTAAATCATCACTGGAACTTATAAATTCTGAGTCAATACACCAACACGGATAAGGTTTATTGTTCTCAGTTTATTTTCCAAGATGAATTTGTCTGAATATCAAGTGTAATTTCAGTTTTATCCGCTGTGTACCAACTACCTCAACTTGGTCATTGACATTTGCTGCATTCAGAAGTGATGGTGATCAATGTTTCATGGGGTTATTCAAATTGTCAGACGAGTAAATACATTTAAATCATCACGGGAACTTATAAATTCTGAGTCAATACACCAACACGGATAAGGTTTATTGTTCTCAGTTTATTTTCCAAGATGAATTTGTCTGACTATCAAGTTTAATTTTAGTTTTATCCGCTATATACCAACTACCTTAACTTGCTGCAGCAAATGTCAATGACCAAGTTAAGGTTGTTTAAGTGTGATCAATGTCTCATGGAATTATTCAAATTGTCAGGCAAGTAAATACATTTAAGTCATCACTGGATTTTATAAATTCTGAGTCAATACACCAACACGGATAAGGATTATTGTTCTCAGTTCATTTTCCAAGATGAATTTGTCTGACTATCAAGTTTAATTTAAGTTTTATCTGCTATATACCAACTACCTCAACTTGCTGCAGCAAATGTCAATGACTAAGTTGAGGTAGTTTAAGTGTGATCAATGTTTCATGGGGTTATTCAAATTGTCAGACAAGTGAATACATTTAAATCATTACTGAAACTTATAAATTCTGAGTCAATACACCAACATGGATAAGGTTTATTGTTCTCAGTTTAATTTCCAAGATGAATTTGTCTGACTATCAAGTTTAATTTCAGTTTTATCCGCTGTGTACCAACTACCTTAACTTGGTCATTGACATTTGCTGCATTCAAATGTGATGGTGATCAATGTTCCATGGGGTTATTCAAATTGTCAGACAAGTAAATACATTTGAATCATCACTGGAACTTATAAACTCTGAGTCAATACACCAACACGGATAAGGTTTATTGTTCTCAGTTTATTTTCCAAGATGAATTTGTCTGACTATCCTCACCAAGTTAAGGTAGTTTAAATCTGATCAATGTCTCATGGATTTATTCAAATTGTCAGACAAGTAAAAACATTTAAATCATCACTGAAATTTATAAATTCTGAGTCAATACACTAACACGGATAAGGTTTATTGTTCTCAGTTTATTGTCCAAGATGAATTTGTCTGACTATCAAGTTTAATTTTAGTTTTATCCGCTATATACCAACTACCTTAACTTGCTGCAGCAAATGTCAATGACCAAGTTGAGGTTGTTTAAGTGTGATCAATGTCTCATGGGGTTATTCAAATTGTCAGACAAGTAAATACATTTAAATCATCACTGGAACTTATAAATTCTGAGTCAATACACCAACACGGATAAGGTTTATTGTTCTCAGTTTATTTTCCAAGATGAATTTGTCTGAATATCAAGTGTAATTTCAGTTTTATCCGCTGTGTACCAACTACCTCAACTTGGTCATTGACATTTGCTGCATTCAAATGTGATGGTGATCATAAGTTGTTTGTTCTAGTCAGGAATCAATTCGTAAATTTTACCAATTTTTTTAGTTTCACCTTATACCTAGTTATTAAATAGTTTGAAAAATAAAAAATTAATAGTTATTAAAATATCATTTTTTTTTTTAAAGCCTGGAGATAAATATAATTAAAAAAAAAAAAAAAACATTTAAAAATGTAAGATACCAACGGCAACTTAGGTTCTTACTGCTATAGTCGCTATAACAGAATTATCAAAATACAAATTTTTTTTTATACTTGATGTTTAAAAATCAGTAAAAAAAGTTTACAATAAAATCAATTTATTTTAATTGTCCTTCAATATCGATAAAATCATTCATCTCAATGGAGTCATAAGTTGTTTGTTCTACTCAGGTATCAATTGGTAAATTTTACCATTTTTTTTTTAGTTTCACCTTACACCTAGCGAAAGAAATGAAATCTTTAAAAAGAAAGATCTTTAAAAAGGTAAGAATTTACGGCGAGTGGTTTTTTTTTGGACAGAATTAAATTAAAAGTATATATGTTGTTACTTTCAGATCTATGTTAATATTAATCAATTTATCCCGAAAGATACGAACAGATGAATAAAATAAAAAAATAAAATAAAAAACCATCTTTCAGTAGAGTTACAGTGAATTCTGTTCATTTTTTTAAACTTTAATTATAAATTAATTCGAGTATCTAATCTGATTTTGATATTATGTTTTCGGGGATACGAACAGATGAATGAAATGAAATCAAAAATCATTTTCCGGACGAGTTTTTAATAAATTTTTTTCAGTTTTATTTCTTTAATTAAATTTTACTCAAATTATTTAAAATTCCTACTCTGATTCTGCTGATATTTTTTTGGAATATGAATAGATGAAGGAGATGAAATCAAAGAATCATCTTCCGGACGAGTTTTAAGTAAATTTTTCTTTTCTTTTTTACGCATCTTTTTTCTTTTTTTTTTTTTTAAACTTGAATTCAATTATTTTTTAGTAAAAGTTTACAATCAATTTATTCAATTTAGGTGTCGTTCAATATCGTTAAAATCATTCGGACTCGACGGAGCCGCAGATTAACGATTAACAGTCGACCAAAGATATTCATGCATCACCGAAAAGCAGAAACTGTATTAGGGTAACTAGAAATAAAAAGACTTAAAAATCTTAGAGCTTTTTTTTTTAATTGATTCTTTGAAAAGTAATATTATTCTAATTAATAAATCTGCGGCTCCGTCGAGTCCGAATGATTTTAACGATATTGAACGACACCTAAATTGAATAAATTGATATTAAACTTTTACTAAAAAATAATTCAATTCAAATTTAAAAAAAAAAAAAGAAAAAAGATGCGTAAAAAAGAAAAGAAAAATTTACTTAAAACTCGTCCGGAAGATGATTCTTTGATTTCATCTCCTTCATCTATTCATATTCCAAAGAAATATCAGCAGAATCAGAGTAGGAATTTTATATAATTTGAGTAAAAATTAATTAAAGAAATAAAACTGAAAAAATTTATTAAAAACTCGTCCGGAAAATGATTTTTGATTTCATTTCATTCATCTGTTCGTATCCCCGAAAACATAATATCAAAATCAGAGTAGATACTCGAGTTAATTTATAATTAAAGTTTAAAAAAATGAACAGAATTCACTGTAACTCTACTGAAAGATGGTTTTATATTTTATTTTTTTATTTTATTCATCTGTTCGTATATTTCGGGATAAATTTTTAGATATTCTTTACCATTATGATATTCTTTAACACCACTTTAATTTTTTATTTTTTTGTTTAATTTATTTTCAATAAAGTTTATAGTTTTTAAAACAATCTACAGTTTCGTTTTTAGATTTTAAACAATATATTACAGCGCATTAACGGAAATTGTCTATAAAAGTTTAAAAGCATTTTTCACCTTTATACCCAACAAGATGTTGGGGACCATTTAAATCAGCGTGTATGATTTCAAGAATTTCATTTATTTTCATTCTATCGTTTTCAAAAGGAAGATTTTACATTTTACATTCCATGCAAGTTTAACATTTTAATTCTATACTTTCAATTTTATCTGGTAAATCTTTCAATAACTTATTTTTAACGATCTCATTTGAATAATAAAAATAGACCCAGAGCCCTATGTAGTTTTTATTTTTTTGTTAATTTGGTCAAATTTGTATACATGCTCTGATTTTTCATGTTTACCTTTCCATAAATTATATACAATTCATTAATTTTTTTTGCATACGTAAATTAATCTTTTTTTTTATTACAATATATATTAGCTTTATTTTTCTTAAATTCAATAATGTAATTTTTTCTATTTTTGACATACTCAACAAGTTTTGAGTTAAACCCTCAACATAATAAACATTGTTTATCCATATATTTTTTTATTTCTCAATACTCATACAAATTTTACCGATTTTACTCACATACAATATATTGCCATCAGGCATTTTAACTTCAATTTTTTCTTTCTAATTGATGTATTCAAAAAATCATTGATCACTCTTAATGAGGTGGTCAGTACATCCGCTGTCTAACAGCCACTTGACAACACCCTCATTTTCACTAACCTCACTCACTTGTTGGTGATGTACTTGCAGAGACCATGAAGAGATGTCTAGACCTCTTTGATGCTCAGGGTCAGCTACGGTAGAGTTCTGGTAGCCTTGATGATGTTGTTGGAGCTGCTGCCTTTGTTGATGATGCTGTCCTGTTCCTTTGTAGCCACCTCTTGCCCTCTTCTCACGTATCCACCAGTACCTCTGTTATTTTTATTGTTTTTGTTGTAACCACTGTTACTTTTATCATTGTTGTTGTTACATTGTTAGGCGCTAGTCTAGCTGGTGAGGAAGATGATGAAGATTTTGAGGAAGACAGTGAAGATGATAACGATGACGATGACATCAGTGATAGCGAAGATGATGATAAAAATACTACTAATGAAAGTATTGACAGCTCGAAATCACCCAAAAAAACTTCTAGAAAAGAGGTTCCGAGTCCTTAAAAGCTTTCCCCTGAACAACAAGCAGAGTTAGATGCAAGAACAATCTTTGTAGGAAATATACCAAAAGATACTACTGAGAAGACTATAAAAAAATTATTCAGACCATTTGGTATAATAGAAAATATACGTTTTTAAGGGATTATTTCTGCAGATGGTAAAATGACACCAAGGGTGGGAACCATTACTAAAAAGATGCACCTCTAAGTTCAAACAATCTTCCAAAGTTCCAACATAGTTCATGTTAAGATTATTAACAATGTTAAGATTATTTACAAATACTCACTTTTTTTTTTTTTATGTCTGCCCTTTGGTATATGTATACTTGGGTTTTTGACCACAAAAATGTTTTTTCTTTTTGTCTTTCCTTGGGACTAGGAGGATACTGTTTTACTCTTACAAGGCGATTTTTCAATTTAATATCATCCATTTCTAGAGCTAAAGCCACAGAATCTTCTTCTTCAAAACTCTTCTTCAAAGAATAATTTTCTTATAGTCTTCTCAGTAGTATCTTTTGGTATATTTCCTACATAGATTGTTCTTGCATCTAACTCTGCTTGTTTTTCAGGGGAAAGCTTTTAAGGACTCGGAACCTCTTTTCTAGAAGTTATTTTGGGTGATTTCGAGCTGTCAATACTTTCATTAGTAGTATTTTTATCATCATCTTCGCTATCACTGATGCCATCGTCATCGTTATCATCTTCACTGTCTTCCTCAAAATCTTCATCATCTTCCTCACCAGCTAGACTCACCTAATAATGTAACAACAACAATGATAAAAGTAACAGTGGTTACAACAAAAACAATAAAAATAACAGAGGTACTGGTGGATACTTGAGAAGAGGGCAAGAGGTGGCTACAAAGGAAGAGGACAGCATCATCAACAAAGGCAGCAGCTCCAACAACATCATCAAATCTCCCAGAACTCTACCGTAGCTGACCCTGAGCATCAATGAGGTCTAGACATCTCTTCATGGTCTCTGCAAGTACATCACCAACAAGTGAGTGAGGTTAGTGAGGTTGGTGAAAATGAGGGTGTTGTCAAGTGGCTGTTAGACAGCGGATGTACTGACCACCTCATTAAGAGTGATCAATGATTTTTTGAATACATCAATTAGAAAGAAAAAATTGAAGTTAAAATGCCTGATGGCAATATATTGTATGTGAGTAAAATCGGTAAAATTTGTATGAGTATTGAGAAATAAAAAAATATATGGATAAACAATGTTTATTATGTTGAGGGTTTAACTCAAAACTTGTTGAGTATGTCAAAAATAGCAAAAAATTACATTATTGAATTTAAGAAAAATAAAGCTAATATATATTGTAATAAAAAAAATGATTAATTTACGTATGCAAAAAAAATTAATGAATTGTATATAATTTATGGAAAGGTAAACATGAAAAATCAGAGCATGTATACAAATTGGACCAAATTAACAAAAAAATAAAAACTACATAGGGCTCTGGGTCTATTTTTATTATTCAAATGAGATCGTTAAAAATAAGTTATTGAAAGATTTACCAGATAAAATTGAAAGTATAGAATTAAAATGTTAAACTTGCATGGAATGTAAAATGTAAAATCTTCCTTTTGAAAACGATAGAATGAAGATAAATGAAATTCTTGAAATCATACACGCTGATTTAAATGGTCCCCAACATCTTGTTGGGTATAAAGGTGAAAAATGCTTTTTAACTTTTATAGACAATTTCAGTTCATGCGCTGTAATATATTGTTTAAAATCTAAAAACGAAACTGTAGATTGTTTTTAAAACTATATAAATTTTATTGAAAATAAATTAAACAAAAAAATAAAAAAATTAAAGTTGTGTTAAAGAATATCATAATGGTAAAGAATACCTAAATAATGAGTCGTATAAGTTTATAAGTGATAAACGGATTAAACTTCTGCCATGCCCAACGTATGTCCATGAATTAAATGGGGTTCCAAAAAGGTACAATAGGTCGGTAATGGATGTAGCCAGGTGTTTATTTAAAGAATCAAATTTGAGAAAAATCTATCGGACGGAATTTATTAAGACCGCATCTTATCTTAAAAATAGAAATGGCGAACACTCAAATAAATAAAACATCATTTAAAATATTTTTTAATATTCAACCAAGCGTTAAAAATTTGAAAAGGGTATAGCCGGTTAAGGGGGGGGGGGTAATCGGCCCCCAGAGCAAGCCCCTACAAAATATATATATCATTCGAAAGGGCATTAAAAAAGAAAACTTTTGGCACCAACCAGAATTTTTAGTACCCATCACTGCGCATGCGCAGTCCAAAATAGTGATTTTTCAACTCTAATTCATATCTCAGAACCTATTAGGGCTAGAGACATGTGGTTTGCTGCAAAATTTTCTAAAAAAAAAAATGAAGTTCACCTATTTTGTTTAATATTATTTTTGGCGACAAATTTAAACCGATTGAGCCATTTTTCGAATTTTTTTACCTTAAATTTGCGATAAAAAAAAAAAAAAGGTTTGGGTCCATAAAAAATATATGTGACGTATTTTAACAAAAATTTACCGCTCTGATTTTTTCAGATTTTTAAAAGGGGGGGAGAACTTTCCTTACCGAGTTATCAGGACTTTTTACATAAAACGCCACCAAGCGGGCGCATATTTAGTCAAAATTAAAGATTATATATACGGTTGAACTACATTTTTTTTTAGAAAATTTTGCATTAAACTGCGTTTATCTATCTATTTTAGGTTATGAGATATTAATAAAAGTTCAAAAATCACTATTTGGCTCCGCGCAAGCGCATTTGAAGGGAAAAAAATTTGCGGTTTGCGCCAAAAATTTCCTATTTCAAAGACCTTTCGATTGATAAACATAATGAAGGGGTTTCTGCGAAAAAGTTTTTTAAGAATCATCCCAGGGCCAATTTATTTATTTTTTTTTTTTTGTAACCTTTATTTAACCAATTATGATTATACAGGATTTACATATAAATAATTAAATAATCAAATATAAAGTATAAAGTAAAAAAAAAAAATAATAAGTTTGCGGCCTTCACTTGAAAGCCACAGTCACTTTAAGTTCAAATCTTAATTTCACATTTTTTTACAAAGTCAACAATAATTCGAACGACATTAAGATCAGGAGCCTGTAGAAAAGAGATGACATCGTACGGTGGATATTTCTTGAGTTTTATAAGCCGGTCAACCATGGCTTGGCGTAATTCTTCATATAGAGAGCACTGCCAAAGAACGTGATTGAGGTCTTGAGGATCCTGTCCACACATACAGCTGGATGTTTCAGCCAGATTGATTTTGTGTAGAGATTCATTGAGGGCTATATGATTACTACGACTGCAGCAGATAAAAACAATTAGTTCTCTGCTAAGATTGAGGCCTTTGTACCAGGGGATCGTTTAATTGGAGAACAGCCGTTGAAAGTAACTTGTTCCCTTGTAAGCACTCTGTTGTTTCAGCTGCTCAATATTTTCTGAGTATATCAATCTTTTGAAAAAAGATCTTAGGTCTGTATATGGAATAACAGAGACCGTTGGTGAGGAAAGCGTTGCCCTTTTTGCCTCAGAGTCTGCAAACTCATTGCCAGTGATGCCAACATGAGCCGGTATCCAGTGTACAGTGAGTTTGTATGTACCATTATTGCTGTGGGTAAACTCCAAATTTTTCTGGCGAACCTGTAGTAAATGGGAGTTTTCACTTATATCAATTGTATAAGAAACCAGAGCTGTTGCTGCACTGAGTGAGTCAGTAAAGATGTCCACGTTACGGTAAGAATGTTGCATTGCAATGTCCATAGCGTCTGAAAGTGCCATGCACTCAGCCGTATAAACGGAGGCTTTTGTGTTGATGCTATTTGTACGGACAATGTTTAATTAGGGCACGACACATGCAGTTCCAACCGAGGAACCATTTTCTGTCTTGCTGCCATCAGTAAAAATTCTGATGGAATCACTGCCTTCAAGGCAAGAGTAGAATTGGAGGCTTGGATACTCACAGGTTTTTAAAAATTGTCCGATAGTAAAGTCGACATTCACGGTGTTTCTGTAGCAGTCAAATGGGTAGTTATAAATACTGGTCAGCCGGTCAGCATGGGTTTCGTGCATGACCCCAATAACGCTCTTGATGGACTCTTGAAAAAGATTTAGTTTCTTACCTCGTATAGTGATGATTTTCTTGATCTTTCGTTGGATGATATCATAGGCTAGTGAGTCAGTTCTACCAAATAGTTTCAGTAAGTAGTTAGTACACAGCAACTTTGACCTGAGTTGTATCGAGATTAATCCAGACTCCGCAAGTAGAATATTTGTAGGTGTGCTAATTCTCAGTCCCAAGGCCAATCTTGCAGCAGCAAATTGAACTCGTTCAAGCTTAAGTATTCTTTCTTTATGGGTAGGGAAGTAAATGTAACTAGCGTAGTTGACTATAGATCTGACAAAGCTTTTGTATAGACATATAAGGGTAGCTGGGTCTGCACCCCAGTATGTTCCTCTAAGGAACTTGACTATGTTTAAGGCTTTGTGGCCCTTCTGTAGTACCAATCTCTGATGTTTGTCAAAAGTCATCTGGTAATCAAAGTAAACGCCTAGAAATTTTACTGCATCTGTAGAAACTAAAGTGGAGCTGTCCAAATTGAGCTCAGTCTGACCAGGGTCAATACCTTCCTGGTTGAAGTAGACAAATTCTGTCTTCTGAGGGGAGACATCTAGCCCAATAATTCCAAGGTTTTTAGTAATCCGAGCTACAGCTTTCTGGAGTATAATCTTGGCCTATTCAATACAAGAGGTCCTGATGTACAGCACAATATCATCAGCGTACTGTAAAATTTTGATTCGAGGAACATTAACTTTGCAGTTGCTTCTTTTCCCTTTCCTGGTGTTTCTTCTTTTTACTTTAGGCCTTCCACCTCTGTTTTTTCTCACGTTTCCTTTATTCTTTCTTCTTTTCTTCTTTCTTTTGTTACTAAAAATAGACCGCATTGGTGACGTATAGTAAATAAAGTAGAGGACTAAGGACACCACCCTGCGGCAGTCCCTTATAGCAGCTGCGAGGTTTATCAGGGTTGATCTCCGTGTACACATTTCTCTGGTAAGTGAGAAACTTAATAAGCTTGAGTAGTTTTGTCGAGAACCTAAAGCCGGCCAATTTATGTAATAAGATGTCACTGCGTACTTCATTGTAGGCATTGCTTACATCCAGATATACCGCAAGAACGTGCTCATGACTCTTAAGGGCTTCTTCTACATCAAACTTTAGGACTGTCAAGTTATCAGAACAAGAATAACCCTTACGAAAGCCACCTTGATTGCGGGGGAGATAACCATTTGTTTCAACAAACCAACGAAGCCTATTTGAAACCATCAGTTCAAATATCTTGCTAATACAAGAAGTGTCTGCCAGAGGTCTTAGTCCATTGCCATTTGGTTTTTCCACAAAATGTAGACAGGTTCTCGCCAACTCTCAGGATATGAATTATCTAAAAACAGCATATTAAAAATATCAAGCAGCAACAGATTATATTTAATTGGAATTTTTCGAAGAACCTCGTAATTAATCCCATCTACTCCAGGGGAGGATTTGTCACCTCTTGAAAAAAGTGCCGTGTTAAACTCAGTATATGTAAAAGGTGCATCCAGAAGTGGGTCATCTTGCGACTCTGGTAGCCAACCGGGATCATTTGGGGTGTCAAAAGTGCAGATCTTATCGAGAGACTCAGCCACTTTTTGTTTATTATCGAGATATTCAGAGCGAGAGGTAACCTTGGTCTTGGTAAATTTGTTTTTGAAAACCTTGGCCATTCTCCAGGTATATGTGACTTGGTTCTTGAAATCTATAGTGGAAGCAAATTTTTGAAGCATTCTCTTTTCTTTCGCCTGAATAACTTTCTTGCCGCAGTTCTAGCGGTCTTATAACGGGCATGGTCGTTATAAAGTCGGGTATAGCGCCATCTTTTGTACGCTGCTTGCCGGAGTCTCTTGGCTCGATCACAATCAGCATCCCACCAGCGAACAGGGTTTCGATGAAGTTTAGGGCTGACAACTATCCTTCTTGGAGTACATCTTACGACCGCATCACTTATTGTTTCGATAAAAAATTCATATTTACCCAAAGGTGACTTTAATTCATATTCGCTATCGAGAAATTTAATGTATTTTTCATCCAAAATCTCATTTACTGACAGCCAGTTTGTGCGCGTTGATTGAATCTTAAATGACTTACGGTGGTATATCACCTTCTCGACGTCGACAATAATTTCGACGGGGAAATGGTCTGAACCATGACTATCGTTATAGACTTTGGTATGTGTGAATGGAGCAATGTCGGGCGAGGAAAATATAAGATCTATATTGGATTCTTTAAGTGTAGATGGATCAAGATGAGTGATGCTATCATGATTGTGTAATATCAATCCATATTTGTCAGCATGCTCTTGAAGTCTGCGTCCATTGACATCAGTGTCTATACAGTTCCAAGCCTGGTTATGTGCATTAAAATCTCCAATCAGCAGGCATTGATCATATCTGTCAGTGTTACCAATAAGAGCCTCCCATTCCAAATCCGTCAAACTGACTTGGGTCGGAGGACGGTAGCAGGCCAGAATAGTCAGAGGTTTACTTAAATTAAGTATCTTAGTTCCACACATTTCAACTGAAGGATTAAGGTTAGTAAGATCATTAACAGACTCATAATTTAACGCAACGTGTACAATAAAAACTGAACCGCCGCCAGTAGCATGTAGACGATCCTGTCTAAATACATTAAACGAGCTGAAGTTAAAATGCAGGTGTGGCTTGAGCCATGTTTCAGCCAAAACAATCACGTCGTCATCATGCAGCAGCTTTTGCAACTCTCCAGCTTTCTTGACTATACTTCGTGGATTCCAAAATAAAATACGAATATTATTCGCATCTGCGAGATTGCAACACATATTGTTGCAATCTATGTCTGTTGTAGTGTGAGAAGAAAATTCAGTACTGCGAGTGATCAGACTCGCAAGTCTCAACCTCCGAGGCGGAGGATGAGGGAGGAAACTCGCCACCATCAACAGAGGCCGTAATGGCATTAGCCGTTTTAGTGATCCTTGTTTTCATGACACGTGAGTCAACATATTTATGTATCTCATTAAGCATTATTACCACTGCTTGTCTATTGGATGTGAATTTATCAACTACCGCAGGTACCTCTTGATAGGTAACCTGTAGCGTCTCAGTTAGCATTAGCATCAGCTCCTCGAAGGTAATCGGGAAAGTAGCAGCGATATAGTTGGGGATTTTGATCCTAGCCAAGTCGATTTGTTCTTTAAGTTCCGTCGTTGTGGTTTTGCTAGTAGTGCTGGATTTTTTTAGCTTCTTTTTTTTTTGCGTTGGCATCTCGGGAGTCTTTTGAAGTTCATCATCGGGTTTGCTCCTCTGATTTTCATCTTCATCTGTGACTTTTCTTTCCGTGGAAGACAGAGATGCTTTTGAAAAAGTTCTTTTGAAATTATCGCCGCTTGGTTTCACGAATAAATTTTGACCGTTGAAACGAGGCGTATTAATATCACCGTCAACAGCCGTATTAGAAGTCGATTCCTTGTTTTTGTCATCAGCTGTTTCCATGTGCACTGTAGGTTTAGTAGTTGTAGACTGCGGGAATTGAGGAGCTCCTACCTTATCGACCGCGGGAGAAGGCTGAGCTGGAAGTGTATGCTGACCTTGACTCAGATTTTGTTGTTGTTAATTTTGCGGGCAACTCTTCGAGGAATGACCCTCTTGTAAACATTGAAAGCATTTCATTTTATTGGAAGATGCATAAACATGATATGCCGTGCCATCGTAGTTTAGGGTAAAGTCGGAGGGAATTTTATCGATTTCTTCCGGATCCACAAACAGCTGACGCCTGAAGGACATCACGTGCGAAAAGCCGACTTGGACAAGGCTCATGCGCACTGGAGTAAGGCAGGATTTAGGTACAACGTTGAATTCCTCTAATTTTTCAAGCAGGATATGGTTCGGAATACACGGCAATACATTTGAGAAAATCACTCGCTTTAGTCTGGCAATGTAGGGGCGAGTCGTAATTTTACGGCCTTGAACAACAAGCACATTTTTTCCTTCCTTGGTGATTTCATCCACTATGGAGGCACTATTGAAGAAAACACAAAATCGATTCTGCGTGATTTTAGAAGCAGCTACAATGTTTTGGGGAGGCACTATAGAGGCAATAGCATAAACATAATCTTCCGCTTTTACTTCTTCAATGGTGTCAAAGACAATTGCTTGGTCTTTCTTGGGGTACGTAGAAACAGAGGTAACGTTCGAGTACGACATAGTAGTAGTAGTAGTTGTTTTCGTTTGAGTAGACATTTGGGTTATTCACCTTATCTTACGCGTAAAAAAAAAGAAAAAACCTCAACAAAGAGATTCAGCACAAAGCGACGCCACCCAGCGGCAGTCGCCGCGCAGCGGAGAAATTAACCTCTATAAACTGCCGAGAAGACACGTCTGCCACGCGCGACAGTTGGCGCAACACTGATTTATAACTTAAAAATCATGAAAGTTAATAAAACCTTATAAATAATTAAGCTAGTTAAAGAAGTCAACATTTTTTTCGCAGAAACTACATATACATATCAATCGGAAGGTCTTCAAAAAAGAAAATTTTTGGCGCAAACCGTAAATTTTTTTTCCCTCAACTGCGCATGCGCGAAGCTAAATAGTGATTTTTCAACTTTTATTAGTATCTTATAACCTAAAATAGCTAGATAAACGCGGTTTGTGTCAAAATTTTCTAAAACAAAAAGTAGCTCAACCGTACATATAATCTTTAATTTTGACTAAATATGCGCCCGCTAGGTGGCGTGTTATGCAAAAAGTCTTGATAAATCGGTCAGGAAAGTTTCTCCCCCCCCCTTTTAAAAATCTGAAAAAATCAGAGCGGTTAATTTTTGTTAAAATACGTAACATATATTTTTTATAGACCCAAACCTTTTTTTTTTTTATCGCAAATTTAAGGTAAAAAAATTCGAAAAATCGCTCAATTGGTTTAAATTTGGCGCCAAAAATAATATAAAAAAATAAAGGTGAACTACATTTTTTTTTTAGAAAATTTTTCCGCAAACCGCATGTCTATAGCCCTAATAGGTTCTGTGATATTAATTAGAGTTGAAAAATCACTATTTTGGACTGCGCATGCGCAGTAATAGGTATAAAAAATTCTGGTTGGTGCAAAAAATTTTCTTTTTTCATGCCCTTTCGAATGATATGTATATTGTAGGGGCTTGCTCTGGGGGCCGATTACCTCCCCCCCCCCCTAACTGGCTATACCCTTTTCAAATGTTTAACGCTTGGTTGAATATTAAAAAATATTTTAAATGATGTTTTATTTATTTGAGGGTTCGCCTTAGTTCTATTTTTTAGGTAAGATGTGGTCTTAACAAATTCCGTCCGATAGATTTTTCTCAAATTTGATTCTTTAAATAAACACCTGGCTACGTCCATTACCGACCTAATATGCCTTTTTGGAACCCCATTTACTTCATGGACATACGTTAGGCATGGCAGAAGTTTAATACGTTTATCACTTATAAACTTATACGACTCATTATTTAGATATTTTTTACCATTATGATATTCTTTAACAACACTTTAACGTTTTTATTTTACTGTTTAATTTATTTTCAATAAAGTTTATATAGTTTTTAAAACAATCTATCGTTTCGTTTTTAGATTTTAAACAATATATTACAGCGCATTAACTGAAATTGTCTATAAAAGTTAAAAAGCATTTTTCACCTTTATACCCAACAAGAGGTTGGGGACCATTCAAATCAGCGTGTATGATTTCAAGAATTTCATTTATTTTCATTCTATCGTTTTCAAAAGGAAGATTTGACATTTTATATTCCCAGCAAGTTTTACATTTTAATTCTATACTTTCAATTCTATCTGGTAAATCTTTCAATAATTTATTTTTAACGATCTCATTTGAATAATAAAAATTGACCCAGAGTCCTATGTAGTTTTTATTTTTTTGTTAATTTGGTCAAATTTGTATACATGCTCTGATTTTTCATGTTTACCTTTCCATAAATTATATACAATTCATTAATTTTTTTTTCATACGTAAATTAATCATTTTTTTTATTACAATATATATTAGCTTTATTTTTCTTAATTTCAATAATGTAATTTTTTGCCATTTTTGACATACTCAACAAGTTTTGAGTTAAACCCTCAACATAATAAACATTTCTAATCTATATATTTTTTTATTTCTCAATACTCATACAAATTTTACCGAGTTTACTCACATACAAAATATTGCCATCAGGCATTTTAACTTCAACTTTCTTTCAAATTGATGTATTCAAAAAAATATTGATCACTCTTAATGAGGTGGTCAGTACATCCGCTGTCTAACAGCCACTTGACAACACCCTCATTTTCACTAACCTCACTCACTTCACTCACTTGTTGGTGATGTACTTGCAGAGACCATGAAGAGATGTCCAGACCTCATTGATGCTCAGGGTCCACTACGGTAGAGTTCTGGTAGACTTGATGATGTTGTTGGAGCTGCTGCCTTTGTTGATGATGCTGTCCTGTTCCTTTGTAGCCACCTCTTGCCCTCTTCTCACGTATCCACCAGTACCTCTCTTATTGTTATTGTTTTTGTTGTTACCACTGTTACTTTTATCATTGTTGTTGTTACATTGTTAGGTGATAGTCTAGCTGGTGAGGAAGATGATGAAGATTTTGAGGAAGATAGTGAAGATGATAACGATGACGATTGCATCAGTAATAGCGAACATGATGATAATAATTCTACTAATAAAAGTGTTTACAGCTCGAAATCACCTTAAAAAACTTCTAGAAAAGAGGTTCCAAGCCCTAAAAAGCTTTCTCCTGAACAACAAGCAGAGTTAGATGCAAGAACAATCTATGTAGGAAATATACCAAAAGATACTACTGAGAAGACTATAAAAAAATTATTCAGACCATTTGGTATAATAGAAAATAGACGTTTTTAAGGGATTGTTTCTGCTGATGGTAAAATGACACCAAGGATGGCAACCATCACTAAAAAGATGCACCTCTAAGTTCAAACAATCTTCCAAAGTTCCAACAAAGTTCATGCAAAGATTATTAACAATATTTTTTTGAATACATCAATTTGAAAGAAAAAATTGAAGTTAAAATGCCTGATGGCAATATATTATATGTTAGTAAACTCGGTAAAATTTGTATGAGTATTGGGAATAAAAAAAAATATAGATTAACAGTGTTTATTATGTTGAGGGTTTAACTCAAAACTTGTTGAGTACGTCAAAAATGGCAAAAAATTACATTATTGAATTTAAGAAAAATAAAGCTAATATAAGGTACCTGTTCCTAATATGGCCCCCCTAAGCGAGAATCGACGTTGTGGCCAATCAAATCAATATTTTTTGACGAGTAAGGTCTCATTTTAAAGCTTAATTCAAGAGCTTTAAAATGAGACATTACACGTTCGATTTTGATCAATGAGCTTCAAATGCCAGAGGATTTACCAAAATACGGTTTTTTAAGATACCTAAAATTTGTGTCCTAATATGGCCGGCCCCCCTTGAACTAATTAATTAATTGCAATTCGTTCCTACTTTTTAAATCAATCAGGATATAAGATTTTAAAAACTTCAAAATTGTTATTATTTTAAAAATGATTTATTTAAAAATTGAGCCTTTTTTACAATGTTTATGAAAGCTTTGCAACCAGTAGAAAAATTTCAACTTTAAATTTCGGTCAAAGTTTTTTTTTTGATCTAGAATGCTTTTTTAGTTATAAAATGAAAAAAAGCTTTGAAACAATTAAATTTATTTTTCTTAAATAACATTAGGATAGGATTTTCTAAAAAGTAAACATGAAACTAAGGACTCTTAATATCGGTATTTCTACTAATTCATGGGGGGCCATATTAGGTACACTGCATAGTAAAAAGTTATTTAAGAATAAAACCCGTTAGAAAACGAAATGAACAAAAACTAAGGTCGCGTTTTAAAGCTGAAACAATAACGAATCGAAGCTACTTATTCAAATTTTGATCAGGTGCGTCTAAATATTTTGGCAGACCACTTAATTACAACGTAAAATAATAAAGGAGGTATACGAAACGAGTTTTAGCTATTAGGCGTGCGCAAAAATAATTTTAAAATGTTCTAAACAACTGAAAACTTCATAATTCAGTGTTTTTGACTTCTTCCTACCTTGAAGAGATGCCTCATACCTAGCATATTCAAAATAACAGGGGGGGCCATATTAGGCACAGGGCCATATTAGGCACACTTACCTTATATTGTAATAAAAAAAATGATTAATTTACGTATGCAAAAAAAATTAATGAATTGTATATAATTTATGGAAAGGTAAACATGAAAAATCAGAGCATATATACAAATTTGACCAAATTAACAAAAAAATAAAAACTACATAGGGCTCTGGGTCAATTTTTATTATTCAAATGAGATCGTTAAAAATAAATTATTGAAAGATTTACCAGATAAAATTGAAAGTATAGAATTAAAATGTAAAACTTGCTGGGAATATAAAATGTCAAATCTTCCTTTTGAAAACGATAGAATGAAAATAAATGAAATTCTTGAAATCATACACTCTGATTTAAATGGTCCCCAACCTTTTGTTGGGTATAAAGGTGAAAAATTCTTTTTAACTTTTATAGACAATTTCAGTTAATGCACTGTAATATATTATTTAAAATCTAAAAACGAAACGGTAGATTGTTTTCAAAACTATATAAATTTTATTGAAAATAAATTAAACAAAAAAATAAAAAAATTAAAGTGGTGTTAAAGAATATCATAATGGTAAAGAATATCTAAATAATGAGTCGTATAAGTTTATAAGTGATAAACGGATTAAACTTCTGCCATGCCCAACGTATGTCCATGAATTAAATGGGGTTCCAAAAAGGTACAATAGGTCGGTAATGGACGTAGCCAGGTGTTTATTTAAAGAATCAAATTTGAGAAAAATCTACCGGACGGAATTTGTTAAGACCGCATCTTACCTTAAAAATAGAACTATGGCGAACACTCAAATAAATAAAACATCATTTAAAATATTTTTTAATATTCAACCAAGCGTTAAACATTTGAAAAGGTCAAAGCCGGTTAGGGGGGGGGGGGTAATCGGCCCCCAGAGCAAGCCCCAACAATATATATATCATTCGAAAGGGCATGAAAAAAGAAATTTTTTGGCACCAACCAGAATTTTTAATACCCATTACTGCGCACGCGCAGTCCAAAATACTGATTTTTTAACTCTAATTCATACCTCAGAACCTATTAGGGCTAGAGACATGCGGTTTGCGGCAAAATTTTCTATAAAAAAAATGTAGTTCACCTATATTTTTTAATATTATTTTTAGCGCCAAATTTAAACCGGTTGAGCTATTTTTCGAATTTTCATCGTGCGTATCAGCTTATGTGATAATAAAATTTTTTAATTTGTAAAAACCAATTATGTTTTTGTTTTAAAATTAAAAGTTTTTACAAATGAATTGAACTTGTTTAATATGAAATTTAAACTTTTGTGGGTATCAGCTTATGCTAATATAAAAATGTTTCATGATTTTTTAACCTTCAAAATAATTTGGGCTTAGAAAATTAATTAAAAACTTTATAGAATAACTTTAATAAATTTTAAGATTTAATAATTTTGAAATTAATTAAAAAATCTGGTAGAATAGCCCACAGTAAATTTTTTAATTTTTTAATCTTTTAAAAAGGTTTTATTTTAAAAATGATTTCTGAATTTATTTTTGTTATCCTACCCAAATTTTATCGTGTGATTATAGATAAACTTTATATTTATTTTCAAAATAAAGTTGAGTACAAAAACTTGTTGAATATTATCAAAATTTCCTATAACTTTTTTTAAACAAACACATACATATAAAATTCTACATGATCATACAATTTTTAACTCTTTAGGAGTGAAATATTATTAAGTTCAACTTAAAAGTTGACTTAAAAAATATTGTGCTTATCAATGTAAATAATTTTTAAAATTCTTTTAAAAAAATTTTATAAACATGCAGTTAATGACGTGAAAAAATTATTTAATGAAATTAAGTAAAATGATTGAAAAATTATAAAAAAGTGTTTAAAGTACTGATTTTAAGTAGAGTACAAAAATTTCAATCTAAAAACTAAGTTTTAAATTAAAAAAGCTAATCTTTAACAAGTATAAACTTTAACGATACACGCGAAAGTGCGAGAGCGAGACTGTGTCGGGTGAGAGCGACGGCTCGTAGGTGTACGCACATCACGTTGTGGTAATCGGACACGGGATCGACGATCGATCGATTTACGATCACCACGACGCGTAGAATCATGACTCCTCTCACGAGACCGACGATCGGCTGGTGGTTGGGCTTTATGACAGGGCGTTCGACTGCGGCTTTTTTCTTCGGAGTGACGACCTCCAGGTGGATGAGACCAACGGCGGCACGTTCGACTGTGGCTCCTCTCTCCGGAGTGACGACCTCCAGGTACATGAGACTGCTGGCGGGACGTTCAAGTGCGGCTGAGTCAAAGCTTTTTTGTCGATGCTTATCCCCATGCTGATCAGTAGCGTCTATCTGCTGCACTAGGTCGGCTACCACTTTGATGTTTCCCTGCTGCTGCATATTTTCTCGAGCTGCTTCCATACTGCTGTAGTGGTGGTGCGTCCTCGCCGTTTCCCTGCTGCTGCTGCACGTTTTTTTCATGTTTTTTTTGAAGTTTCCTTAAAAAATCTGCAATTTCTTATCACTCATCGTCGGTACAAGCAGTAAAAATAGCGCCCAACTGAAAAAAGCAATACGTTAGTGAAAAATAAAATAAAATTAATGATATAGTTTAAAAAAAGTAATTACATCTATGTTGCGGAGCGAACAATAATTTCTCTCCTTACACATCGTCGAGAAAAAAAATCAATAATTGTAGACTGCGTGGCGCCATCTCTTGTACCACGCAGAACTACACGGTGCTAGAGCTCTTGCGCCACCGTCTGCGCAGCTTGGGGGCTGACGCTGTCGTTGTTGCTGACGCCGCCGGCCTGGCGGGGGCCTGCTGCACTTGTCTCCTCAGTTATCATTTTGACGCTCATTCAAGCACTCAGCAGAGAGTTCTCGCTTAAGTTTTCTTGAGTTATCTCGTTCAAGTTCATCTCTTTAATTCATTGGAGTGCTCCTAGTGAAGTGATAGTGGTCAAGCTCATCGTCGTGACTGCAATCAATACTATTGAAGTCACTCTCCACGATCCTAGTCGGCGTGATTCACTAGCAACTCTTCTCTGGTCGATCACAAGCTCTTCGTCAGGACACTCTCTTCAAATATTCTCAGCGGACATCACCAGGTATTTTGGTTCAAGTAACAATAATTTACTTGAACCACTCAACCTTGTTTTATAAGCAGTAATTAATTTACTGTACTTCTCGGTGTTTTTGTATCTGCGGCTTTATGCGCGTGGCGATTTTCTATCCTCTTTCTCTTGGCCATCACTCTCTCTCGCTCTCTCTTTTCAAGGCCATTCTCTGCTGCTGCTTTAATTTCTCTTGGCCATCGCTCTTTCTCTCTCTCTCTTCTTTCAAGGCCATTCTCTGTTGTTTTGTTTATCTCAACTTTATTCTATCGAACTCGTGTTTACGTATTTGAATTTATATAATCAAATCCGTAAAGAGTTTTGACTAGGTGTTTTCTCATATTAATTAATTTTCTTTACACGGAAATTAATTCTGGAAAATTTCCAATTACAATTGAATTCTCACTGATTAAATCATTGATCATTTGCTTACAAATTTTAACTTAAATTATTTTATACTTTGATGATCAAACTTATTAATCTGTCAATACACATTAACTACTTAAATTTTATACTTGTTCATTAATTATTAAGAGATTTAATAAAACTTATCAAACTTGAACCTTTTTTTGTAAATAATAATATATTCTTAGAAAATAAAATTTACATAAAATTAATTAATGGTCTACTCAATTTATTTGACAACACTCCCCTACCAGCTTTTAATCCGGCAAATAAAAATAAAATTAATGAAGCAGTAAATCCGCAACAATCTAGGTAGATCCAAGCTTTCTTTTTGTTCAGATGAAAGTAACTTCTGGTTGACTCTAGTTTTTGGATTAGGTAATCCACACATCCTTCGGCTGATCTAATAAGTATGTCGTTGGTCAGATAATACGTTGATTTATTGAGATCAACTCCTCCCTCCTCCTCGACTCCAGGGGGCTGGACTCTCTCCTCCTCGATGGAGCGCTGCTGCTGCAGCTCGACTCCAGGTGGCTGGGCTTTCTCCTGCTCCGCAGGTTGCTGCTGTTGTGGCTCAGCTACATGCTGATGCAGCAATCCATTGTGATTGTTTACGGCTACGTGTTCCACATCTTCACCGAGTAAAGAATTTACTTGATGAAATTCTTCCACAGACATTACGGGTAGTTCTGCTTCGTAGTCAACTACGGAAAATGAATAAAAATATAAGTTACTAAAAAATCAAATTTTATACATGCTAAAATTATTAGAAAATTTTTTAAATCTTTTTTTTTTTGGTTAAAAAGTTTATAAAATGTAAACAAAAAACCTAACTTTAATAAGTGTAAAATAAAAGTTTAATAGATTATTGTATAAAAAAATCTCAGCTAAAATTGAAAAAAAATTATAGCTAAAAATAAAACTCTGAACATATAAAAACTATCACATTCTTAAACTGAATACGAAAGAAATTATGATTCAACTTTAAAAATAACTCGATTGAATCAAAAAGAGAGATAAAACAGTACTAAAATTATATTAAAATGAACTAAAATTAAATAAATGTGAGTATTTCGAAAATCTAACTAAGTAAAAATTATGTAAACAAAGAAACATAACCTAAATTAAAGTGTATGTAAAAATAACTAATCGAAAAATTATTCTATTTACGGGTCTTATTGATGATGATGCCAGCTTCTCGAAGAAGATCTTCTAATACATCCGCACTTTGCTGAATATTCGTGGTTTTTTACTTCTCACACGCATTCACAACACGTCCATACCTAATGACACCAACCGCGTAACTGAACCGTTACGTAACACCTTCGACCTAACCTTCGAGTCAAACGTTCTCGAACGTTAGGTTCTAGAAGCTTCCATTAGGTTTTTTCTATCGAACTTTTTAAAGGGTCTCTAGAATGTTCAATAGGGAAAACCTAATGGAAGCTTCGAGAAAAATAAAAAAGTATAAATATTGGACGGCTTTGAACGCTGAGCACATTTTTATTCAAAATCGTAATCATGAAGGACGTTCAAATCGTGTATGATTTAATGGCAATCTACGTGGTGGAGGATCAGGACATGGAGGTAGAGGAAGAGCTGCCCAACGAGTTTTAGGTCGACAACCACGATGGATCGATGCTGGAGGATCAAAAAAGAGATGACGAGGAGGTGTTGGAGATCGGCACCGATGTGAACCTTGGAAGCAAAAATGGATTAACACCTCTACATGGGGTTGACTTCGATGCTGGTTGGCTCGACGGGGACTTTCTCTACCAGGACGTGGACAATTGCACCCTTTTCGACGGGGAACCGGACTACGAGCCAGTGGAACACAACGCAGTAGAAGACGTGCAGGGTTCCGGCTCCATGGACGTCAGCTCTTCGGTGCAGCAGCAGCAGCAGCAGCCCAACACTTTGGGGGGTGGTGGAGTGCAGGGTCTGATCTCTGAGGAAGACATCGGGGATGATAACACGTCCGAACAGGTTGGCTCGGCCTAGTGACAATGATGCATCTACTGTTGTAAATACATCATTGTCACGTTAGCCGCTTTTGTCCGAGTTACCGACCGACATCCTGGCTATGCTGCTCGATTACATGAGATATTACCAGGAAGCGTTCCCCGATAATACAACTGCAGCTCGGTACATTCAAGACGCTGCCAACATATACTTTGAGTATCAGCAGAAAAAGTTTACTGATGAAATGTTTATTTGCATGATGTTCCATTAAAGTTTGAACATCAGTATATTTTTTCTGCTGATACTCAAAGTAACTTTAATGGTATGAATTAAAAAAAAAAAAAAATTAATTCTTGAAAAAAAAAAAAGCTGATAAAGAGAAAATAGAGGAGATTTAGGTTGTTTGGGGGTCTCCACAGATCGAAGCGGCGGTTGGGGCTTCGATTACTCTTTTATCAGCTTAATAAAAATTCAAGAAAAATGACTTAAAAATAAGTTAGTTTTTAGCATTTAGTTACTTAAAAAAACTTCAATTTTAAAAAATAAGTTTTAATATTATTAACTTTTATTAAATTTTTCCAACTTAATCTAATATATTTTTTACATTTAAAAGAATTAAGGGACCTTTGGGTTCAAAAAAATCAATTTTTTTTTCATTTTATTGCTAAAAAATGTTTCAGAAATGTTGTCTCAAAGTTTCAAGTCATTTGGAGCAAAACTCGCAAAGTTACAGAGTTTTTAGTAACCGTACTTTCAAGTAGGCAGAGAGCGTATCATCACGCCGTTCAAGCATGAGCATATTGTTTGTTTTCATTATTAGTGTGCTTAATTAAAAAATGTACTCATCGTGAATTTGTGTTTCTGTATTTTTTTTATCTTGTAAGATGCCAACAACAAAAAAAGTTTCTAGAGAAGCTCTCAAGAAATCGCATTTTTCTCGAAACCACTATTTTTAAATCGGTTGCCAACGGCATTTGAAAACGATTGCACCTATCATTCTAGAATTTGGTGTACTTCTTCTATACACTTAATACAAGGCCTTCCGGAGAGAATTTGTTTTTTTTCAATTTTAAACAAAATGGTGGCCACTAAATGGTAGATTTTTACAGTGAAAATCGCTATTTTCACTTTAAAACGGCACCATTGTGACAAAATTGAAAAAAAAAAATCCTCTCCTGAAGGCCTCAAAAAACTTATTATTAATCAAATCCACTTTAAATTTTTCATTTTGGACAACCCTGCCGAATGCTACGATGGCAACCGCAAAAAAACTTACATCGGAGGTGTCTTCGAAGATTCACTATCATTGGCTTGGTTTTTAATATGTTGCTACAAAAATTTGACTGGATTTTCTCTAAAAGTTACTTTATAATGTGCAATGAAAATTCTTAAATAAAATTAAGTTGTTTCATTGTAAAAAGATCGCAAAAATACATATTTTTTTAACCCAAAAGGTCAAAGTACCCCCTTAAAGGGAGCTAATTCAAAAAATTTTAGTAAAAAAACTTTTTTGATAACTTTACATATAAATTTTAAAATTCCTTACTTACTATTTTTTTTTTATAATAGACTAACTTTGAAAAATTTCATTTCTTTAAATTGAAAATTAGCGGAGATAATCAAAAAATTAATTTTTTACAACTTACTTTTAAAAAAATCAAAGATTTTAACAGTGTATGAAGCAACTAAAAAAAGTTTTGATTGATTAAAAAATGATTAAAAAATTTTCAATTTTTAAAGCATTACAATATTTTTAGCTAAATTTGTTACTTAAAAAATTTAAATTAGAGCATTAAATTCAACTTATAAAATTAAATTAATGGTCATAACAAAAAATTGTTTTCTTTAATAATTTATTTTAAATTTAAAACTAGTTGATATAAATGAAAAATTAATTCTTTACAACTTACTTTTAAAAATCAAAGATTAATAATGTGCGAAGCAATTAAAAAATTTTTATACTGTAAATATTTTTAATTAGCTTCAAAACATTTATTTAATATTTATTTTGAGTATAATTATAAAATCTTTAGTGAAAAAAGGCTTTTTTGGTAACTGTAATGATGAATTTGAAAAATTGTTATTTGCTAATTTTTTTTATAACAGACTTGCTTTTAAACATTTATTTAAACTGAAAAAAATTTTAATAGAAATTATAGATTTTTTTTTTAAATTAAAATCAACTCAAAAATTTTTTTTTTCTTTTGTCATTTATTTTCAATTGAAAACTAGTGGAGTTATAAAAAAATTAACTCTTTACAATTTACTTAGAAAAAATTAAAATTAAAATAATGTATGAGGTACTAAAAAAAAAAATTTTTGATTGATTTAATTCAATTTTAAATGCATTTAAATATTTTCAAATAAATTTATTACTTAGAAAATTTTAATTTGAGCATAAATAAACTTTCTAAAAAAAATTTTAATTGATGACAGTTTTAGGGAAAAAAAACAAAGTTTTATTGAATAAAAAGGAGATATTTTTTAGTTTTTTCCTCTAAATGACATCACAACACACACACACACACACACACATATACATATATATATATACATCAGTGATTCCTCAGGATATGCCAGCCGAAAAAAGTCAGATTCATTATTTTTCGCTGATTCCTAATTATTACGACAGTATGGTTCTAAAAAAATTATATTTTATGTAATTGACGATTGAAAGAAAGAACAATATTTAAAATTATAGGTTGAGGAAAATTGTTAGGGTCAGATTTGTAAATTCAGATTTTCATTTAAAAATCTATTTTTAATTTTATTATTTAGGAATAGTTTACTTGTTTTCATTTTGTGAGCTCTGAGACGGGAGAATAATTATTGACCTGCTATCGGTATGCAGAAAGGTTAAGCGCGAGTAAGTAAGAGCCGGCATACGGCACCACCCCCCACCTTACAGCAAGTAGCAAGACGAGGGAATGGAAACTCGACGCTGTGGGAACGAGCCAAATTTTCGCGCAACGGACTTGACTTGAATTTTCACCACTGTAAAGACAACACCTATCTTTTCTTTTGCCTTTACAGCTCAAGTTAAAATACACTTAGTATTTTTTTTTAATCACTCCATATAATCACCTTTACTAGGGTTCTAGTCCAACGGAGTAATTGAAAGAGTCAGCATAAAACTAGAGTCACGCGCTAAGGAAGCTGTCAGAGAGATTCGACCGGTCTACTTGCTTCAAGGAGAGCTGTAAAGTAAGACTATATCTTGGTATACACTTTTCTTGTGTTAGATTTTTTTTCATATATAATATTTTTTTGCGTCTCAGAGCAATCAGCTTGATACTCTTTATTATTTATAATTAATTTCGTATGGAAATTAATTGAGGTGGTGTCAGTACACCAAATTAAGTTTAATACGCGATAGGAAGCTAGAATTTAATGCATTTTTTTTTGTAATTTATTTATTTTAAGAATTTCTTTGCTTGATAACTTGGTTTGCTCAATGATTTGCCCATTTCTAGAAGATTGAAAAATAAATGATAATTTTTTTTTGTTACCTAATCTGTGCTTGTTTATTGATTTAAACCAAGAATTCCCACTGGACTGATTTCTTTTATATTGGGGTAATCTAGTGACTTTTCTATCGGAAAGTTGGGCAGAAGACGAAAAGCTAACGCCGCGTAGGAAACGGCACGTTCCTGACCTTAATGCTTCTTAAAAAACTGTGGAGTATACGAATTGTTAGTCGACGGTTTGACTAATACTCAACTGATACATAACATTCGTAAAAGGTTCTTTTTTTTTTGTGTGAAGGCAAACGACTACTGAGTAACACTCGGTAGATACTCGCAGATTGATTTTAGGTTTATTTCTAGCCGTTTTAAGAAGTTTTAAGCAAATCAGGAACAGTTAGCGGTTGTTGCTTTAATTTTTAGACGGGGGCGAGTCTATTTGATTCAGGGTTAAATTTATCCCTAATTTCAATGGTGACTTTGAGGAAAGCTAAAAATTAAAACTAACAAAATGAAATGGAAAAACTACAGTGCATATATATTAAAGTATTGAACTGAGCGAACATTGTCACGGTCGGTGAAGTAATAAGTCCACATGATCGGTAATTATTCGTGTGGACACAAGTCGGCAGCCGCCAGTCAGCTGTTGACGGACCATTCCGGAACGGACCGACCGTTAGCGGTCGGACCAGCTGGAACGAGGCGTAAGCGCGCCAGTCTACTTCGATAGTTTAGGCTAGACACTCCGTCTCTCTCTCGTTCTCTTTTTTTTGTCAGAATAAAGAAAGTTTGTGATCGCGGCTCGCGGAGAGTTTTTTGTCAATTACGACTCGCCAAGTCGCTGAGAGTGTGGCACGTTTGAGTGTACGAGTTTGTGGTGTACAAGCTAGGAATCCCGGAACCCCTGCTCCACGGAGATCTCCACCCGCGCGGCGTCAAGGTTTGTGCCCCCCGAAAACGAGTGTGAAGCGTGTGTGTGTGCAAGAGTGCTGGGTGATAAGGGAGAGAATCCGTAAATTGTTCTCTCCCCGTCTGGATTTATTTTCCGAAGATTCTACGTGTGAATCCTCGATAGAACTCACACGTAGAAACTTGCGAGCCGGCGCGCGTAGCCGCCCGGCAGATTACTTTGTTTACTTTTGACTTTCTTTGTTCGGCCACTCGCGCGATCGGCCGAACTTTAAATTTTAAATTCTAGAATCGCGATAATTAATTTTTGTATTATTATTATTTTTTGTTATTCTTTTTGACAGTAAATTGTAAAATTAAAATTAATTGTTGTTCCGAGGTTTTTTATTAAAAACCGAACCTTTTTCCTCCGCTCGACTTTTCTTCTTTAGGGAATTTATTAATTCCTGGAAACTTGTTTTATTTTGATTTTAGCTTGGGGAATAGCCCCGCCCACTGCCGGCATTCGACAGCTGCCGTACGCGTACGCGTCTCCCCAAGCTGTCTACTTAATTATTTGCAGGTACTGGCAACGGCTGCAGGAGTACTCAGGAGCGAGTACTCAGGAGTTTCATACTTGTACAGTTGCTGGTCCGACAACGCGGATCATCGTTGTTTTTCCCCGGACGAGCACTGTTACAAATTGGCGCCCAACGACGTGGTGAGGGAAATTTAGCGTTCGGGTACCGTAAAAATTGGCACCCAACGACGCGGTTGATTTTTTTTGTAATTGTAGAATTACGTAGCGGTCGAGCTGTGGGAGACAGCTCGACGCGAGCGGTAGGAGAGAGAGCGCGGCTGCGAATCAGTCGCAGAGTTAGGGATGAATAACCCGACAGCGCGGATTGTTTTGACTGCGCTGTGACCTTGTCCGAGCGCGGACAAAGGAATTAATTTTCGAAATAAATCCAGACACTGCGATAGCAGCAGGAACGGTTTGAATTAGAATAATTCAAGCAGCTCACTTAGATTTGTGGAAAGTCATAATAGCGTGCGAGCGTTAGCGGTTCGATTTATAATTCGACCTGCTCGCTAGTTGTTTGTAAATAAAGCAACTGTGAGGCCGTTCGGAATAATTTTTCTAGTTGCTGCCTTTTGGAATTTCAATTTTGGTAGCTAATCCCGGAGTTTTGTTTTCGCGGTTTTTGCGACTCGAAATTTATAATTTCGAGACGCGCGAGTATTTTTCCGGGGGTTTGGGATTTTTTTTGTTCTGATGGCAGATTTTTTTTTTCTTTTTTTTTGTTGCTTCTGGGGGAATTTTTCCTCACACTTGCTTTTGTTGTGTGGAAATGAATTCGTGACAGAACGGCGCTTGTGTGAATTGAGCAAACTGCGAATATTTATTAATTCGTTATTTTTTTAAATTCCTGTAATTATTTGTTTGTTGTACAGCGTGCTACTAACTAGTGTTAATAACAACTGTAATTGTAATTTTGAGGTATAATTGCTACATTCGTGCATTACTTTTTTTGATTTTTATTTTATTTTTTTTTTTGCTTTTTGCTTATTTGTTTTTTTAGTAACCTCAAAGTTACAAGAGAATTTTTCTTTCCTCTGGTACATTCTAGGTACACCGGATGAAGATTAGTTTGAATGAGTTAGAATAGGAATTGAGTACTGTCACGAATAGGTAGGAATTTTTTTTGTTAATCTTCGCGCCCGCAGAAAGAAAGATGTCGGGCGAAGATAAGGAAGACAGGATTTTCTCCTGGATTTTAGCAGAGGTCACTGATGTAGTCATGGACGCCATGGCCGAGCTGGAACTCAAGGCCGACGGATCCGTCCAAGATCGGTGCACTCGTCTCCAGAAGTGGCTGCTGGGTAATTACTCGGCGGACGACTTTGTAGCCACTGGAGACGATACTGTCCAGGACACAGATGCTGTGCAGGTTAAACGCGAGCAGATGCGTGCGTCATTCATCGCCACCACGATGTGGGAGAAATCTGGGTCCACGATTTTGGATCCAGACTACACACATTTGGGTGAACATCCTTTCGCTCTCTTGCTCGAAGAACCCCTGGTTCAGCAAGCAGCGGCGAGGCTACAGGAGTCCCACACGCGGGACTCACGATCGTCAGACCAGGAGGGCATTCGAAATTATTCGATACCCAGTGAGAGTGACGCAGAGGCGCAGGGCATGTCAGTCAACCCTGAGATACTGGATTTGTTCAGAGATATATCGACTGAATTAAAGAGGCTGCACGATCGGATAGACAAGATCGAGGGCAGACTCAGGGTCAAGGAACCTCGGCCGGAAAGAAACCTACACTCGAGAGGACCAGTCTCGAGTACCATCAGGCCAGAGCTATTGGCAAATAACTCTATGGCCGATTACAGCATCTCCACGGAGAATGCTGGCCAATCAAATAATAGGGTAGGTTTTCGGGGCACTTCAATTACAGACAAGCGAAACAGCTCCAGTCCTATTAGAGACGCATTTGTTCCGGATGAAAGACACCTGCTGCAGGGACAGATACAAGTGCTACAGGAAAGGTTACTCAGGTTGGACCAAGAATCAACCATTGCTGTAAGAGCTCCACCGAGCGCTCTAAAACCGGTGGATGTTGGTGCAATAGTCCGGCGCTGGAACTTGAAATTCTCCGGTGGTCCAGAGTCAAGCCTAGAGCAATTTCTGCTAGACGTTGCAGACAACAACAGTCTAGCCGGACTATCGGACAAGCAACTGTTAGATGCCTTGCCGTTGTTACTGACTGGTGTTGCGACCACTTGGTATCGCAACAACAAGAGACGGATAGTTTCTTGGGACGACTTCTGTCGTTCAGCCCGAGAATGGTATGGTGTGGAAGATTACCAACAGTGTGTGCGAGCTGAGGCTTTCGCTCGCACACAGGGCGAGTCCGAGCCAGTCAGGGACTATATTACTAATTTACAGTCATACCTGTTAAAGATTAGGCCCGAACCGAGCGAGCCTGAACAGGTCGACTTTATATTAAGAAATATGTTGCCGAATCTGCGTAGACAGATTCGTCACAACGAAATTAAATCGGTAGTCGGTTTAATGAATCAAGCCGTTGAGATCGAGCGGACCTCTCTCAACGAGATTAATTATAGGCCTCCACCATCCCCTTCAGCGTCTATGTGGCCTTATCTCGCCTATAAGCAAAGTAAGACTGACAAGAAAGCGAGAGTCAACGTCGCAGCAACTGCTGTTGATAGCAAACCGGCTGCTGACTTTATCGTCAGCCGCCTCGAGGCTTTCTTGAAAAAGCTCGAGAGCAGCAAGAACTTTGGGAAACCAAAGGGCCCAAGGCCCCAGAGTTCAAGCAAGGGCGAGCAGTCTAGAGCCAGACACAAATCTGAAGGACATGGAAGCTCATCACCGAAGCAAGGCTCGAGTGATGATGGCAGGAAGAAAAGCGACAAGTCACCAGTTCGCTGTTACTTCTGTAAGGAAGAAGGGCACATCAGACCAAAATGCCCAAAACGCCAGGGAAACGAAAAGCCGGCGGAGTAGAAAGTAACTATTCCGCCAACACAGTTTCCCAGTCATCACTCGGAGATGACGCTCAGGCTTGTTCAGTGGATCCTAAGGATACTGAACAAGCGACAACTCAAAATAATTCGGTCGCAGCGGACTTGGACGTGGAAACCAGATGGTGGTTGCCAGTGAATATTGGTGATTTCCGTGTCAGAGCGTTGTATGACCCCGGGGCATCACGTACAGTGATGGGGTCATGCGCTATTGAGATTGCAGCTGCGTGCAACCGAAAGATTGAAATTTATGCTGGCAAAGGCGCAAGGGTAGCTGACGGGCGAAGATGTTCTATCGCCGGATACGTCACCTTACCATTTGAGGTCGCGGGGGTAAAACGCGATCTCAAGATAGCCATCATGACTAACCTGGATGCTGATTGCTATTTGGGAGCCAATTTCATCCAAACTTTCAAGGCAGTTCTCGATCCTACTACAGACGAGTTAGAGGTCAGGATTGCAGGTAAAAAGGTTAGCCTAGAGGTCGCCAGTGTACAGGCGACCAAGCTGACATCGTTAGCCTGTATAGGTTTAGCTGACGTACCAGCAGAAGACCTCGAAAGACTCAAGCAGATGCTTGATAGAGTCCTTCCGACCACGGAAGAACCTTTGGGTTGCACCTCGTGGATCGAACATGAGATCGACGTGGGGGACGCAAGACCGATAAAACAAAGGTACTACCTAGTTTCACCAGTAGTGAAGCTAGAGATGTGGGACCAAGTGCAAGAAATGCTGGATAATGGTATTATTGAGCCAGCACCTAGGTCCGGATGGTCGTCACCCGTGGTCATGGTCAAGAAAGAGGACGGGACGAGGCGGTTCTGTATAGATTTCCACAAGGTCAACGCGGTCACCAAATCGGTGGACGCATATCCGATCCCTTACATGGACGACATCCTGAGCAAGTTAAAAAAGGCTCGGTATATCACGACTCTGGATTTAAAATCGGCTTATCACCAGGTACCGTTAAAACCAGAGTCGAGGCCAGTAACGGCGTTTACAGTGCCAGACATGGGCACATTCCAGTTCAAACGAATGCCGTTTGGCCTGAGCTACGCAGGAATGACTTTTAAGCGTCTGGTCGAGATGATCATCAGGGAGTTTGGCGAATACGCTTACGCCTACCTTGATGACATCATCATAGTAAACGAGGATTTTGAGACGCATCTCAGAATCCTTGAGGCAATCCTGGCAAGAATTAGAGAGGCAGGCCTGACAATTAATCGAGACAAGTGTAAGTTTTGCCAGCCAGAGGCAAAATACTTAGGCGTCATCGTTAACCGTGACGGTATTAGACCTTGTCCCGAAAAGGTCGAAGCCAATCTGAAATTTTCGGTTCCGACGAACCGTAAGAAGTTAAAACAGTTCCTCGGGATGGCATCTTGGTACCGAAAATTTATCAATAACTTTGCCACGGTTGCAGAACCGCTTACGAAGCTCACCAGCACAAGGGTGTGTTTCAAATGGGACGACGAGCCACAAGAAGCATTCGAAAGAATACTAGTGTTACTCGCGTCCGCTCCGGTCCTGGCGAGACCAGACTTTACAGTACCGTTCACAATTCAGACCGATGCCTCCGATACTGGGATCGGTGGCTGTTTGACTCAGGTTATTGACGGTCAAGAGCGTGTTATTGAATACTTCAGCCGAGTACTGAATCCAGCACAGTGAAACTACACTGTCACCGAATGGGAGTGCTTAGCTGTAGTAGAAGCAATAAGGAAGTTTAGGTGTTACGTTGAAGGCTTTAAATTCCACGTGATCACAGACCACAATTTCTTAAGATGGCTGCATAAGATGACCAATGCCACTGGCAGATTGACAAGATGGTCTCTGGAGTTGCAAGGCTATGACTTTACGACAGAATATCGTAAAGGCACGTTAAACGTGATTCCAGACGCCTTATCACGAATGTACGAACAAGACGACCCAACTGTCGTTTCAGCCGTAAGCTACCCGGTCGAACAACTAGACGACTGGTACCTGAATAAGAGGAAGATAGTTCAGAGAAATCCAAACAAATTCTTTAGGTGGAAGGTCGTGGGTGACAGACTTTATTACTATAAGTCTGACGACGTCATCGAAGAGACAGTCGGAGATGACGATGCTTGGAAGCTTGTCGTGCCTTTGTATCTACGGGTAACCGTGATACAAGAGAAACACGATGAACCGATGGCAGGCCACTTGGGCCGAGACAAAACTCTTAAGAAAGTGACCCAAGAGTATTTTTGGCCTGGCATGTACAAGGACATCGAGGCATACGTAAAATCATGCCAGATTTGCCAACAGCAAAAGGTTGAGCAACGCCTACCCGGTGGCCTAATGGGTAGACGTGTGATTGTAAGACCATGGCAAGCAGTTTCGGGTGATATATTAGGCCCATACACCCGAACCAAGAATGGCAACAAATACGTGCTAGTCTTAACGGATCTGTTCACCAGGTGGGCAGATAACATGCTATAGACGACAAATTGGACGAACTTGGCGTACAGCATGAGAACTCACCGACTCACAATCCAGAATCGAACGGTGGAGTCGAACAGCTTAATCGGACATTGAAAACAATGATCCGATGTTTTGTAGCCGACATCCAGCAAACGTGGGATGAGAACCTACCAGAGCTGGTTTGCGCATACAACAGGGCAGTACACTCTGCAACTAAAACGAGCCCTGCCATGTTGAACATGATGCGCCAGCCAAATGACTGTAGCACGGTCAGCAAACACTTGGCAGAAGAAGCCGTCAAGAGGCATCAAGATATGGCACTCGAGGACTGGCAGGACAAGCTCGAGGGAGCTGAAAAGCTCCGAGAATTGGCCAAAGAAAACTCTCAAGAACAGCAGGATCGAGCTGCGGCACACTACAACAAAAAACATCGAGAAGTAGTGTTCCAGCCAGGTGATATGGTCTGGAGAAAAAATAAGGTTCTCTCGAGCAAGGCCAAAGGTTTTACTGCCAGCCTGGCAGCAAAGTACGCTGGTCCTTTCGTGGTCATGGAAAGGTTAGGTTCCAACACCTACGCAATCCAAGACCGAGATGGAAACGACCAGAGGCCGGTAGCGGTCCAACAACTGAGGAGGCACATCAGGCGAGACAACGAAGAGTCTTCAAGCGAAGAGAGTCTACCGCCGAGGGATGAGAGCGAAAATCCTGACGCTAGCGAGAGTCAGGTAATTGTAGAAAATGTGCCGGAGACCAGCGGGCCTCCGGCTGAAGCGTCCGTGCCTAAGTTAGAAACCGCGAGGGAAGCCGATCGTCCGAGCGAAGACGTAAACGATCAGGCTCGAGCAATAACTTCGATTCCCACGAAAAGGGGTAGAGGGAGACCCCGGGGATCGAAGAGTAAGGGAATGATTCGCGTGGGAACACCGTCACCACGTCGAACCCGTGCGAATCGGAAACGCTAGTTTCCTTTTTCTTTCTTAATCCTGTTAATCCACTTTTCCTTTTTTTTTCTTCCTTGTGCGAGGATTTCCTCCGACTCAGGAGGAAATGATAGGTTATTGAGTTTCGTGGTATGGCCAAGCCACGGCCATATATGTATATTGGCGAAATAAAAATTGGCAGACCGACAGTATTCTTCATGTCATTTCACCAACCCTGTGATTCCTCCGAAATCCTTGTTCGACTAGGTTTCGTCGGGCATTATCGATGCAACGTCGATACGTTACATCAAGGTGGGGGGGGGGGGGGGTTGTCACGGTCGGTGAAGTAATAAGTCCACATGATCGGTAATTATTCGTGTGGACACAAGTCGGCAGCCGCCAGTCAGCTGTTGACGGACCATTCCGGAACGGACCGACCGTTAGCGGTCGGACCAGCTGGAACGAGGCGTAAGCGCGCCAGTCTACTTCGATAGTTTAGGCTAGACACTCCGTCTCTCTCTCGTTCTCTTGTTCTCGTGTACGAGTTTGTGGTGTACAAGCTAGGAATCCCGGAACCCCTGCACCACGGAGATCTCCACCCACGCGGCGTCAAGGTTTGTGCCCCCCGAACACGAGCGTGAAGCGTGTGTGTGCAGGAGTGCTGGGTGATAAGGGAGAGAATCCGTAGATTGTTCTCTCCCCGTCTGGATTTATTTCCCGAAGATTCTACGTGTGAATCCTCGATAGAACTCACACGTAGAAACTTGTGAGCCGGCGAGCGTAGCCGCCCGGCAGATTACTTTGTTTACTTTTGACTTTCTTTGTTCGGCCACTCGCGCGATCGGCCGAACTTTAAATTTTAAATTCTAGAATCGCGATAATTAATTTTTGTATTATTATTATTTTTTGTTATTCTTTTTGACAGTAAATTGTAAAATTAAAATTAATTGTTGTTCCGAGGTTTTTTATTAAAAACCGAACCTTTTACCTCCGCTCGACTTTTCCTCATTTAGGGAATTTATTAATTCCGGGAAACTTGTCGGCATTCAACAGCTAGTCTGCGTACGCGTCTCTCCAAGCATGTCTACTTAATTATTTGCAGGTACTGGCAACGGCTGCAGGAGTACTCAGGAGCGAGTACTCAGGAGTTTTATACTTTTACAGTTGCTGGTCCGACAACGTGGATCATGGTTGTTTTTCCCCGGACGAGCACTGTTACAACATAAACATAACCGTAGATTTTTTAACCATGACGGGTGGTGGGGTGGGCTTTCTCGTGGAATAGGATTGACACACTTACTCTAAACGTAAATTAAAAAGATTAATTGTAATAATCTGGATTAAATTGGAGACAATGAAACAAAAAAAAAATTTGAGTAGCATAAGATTTTTCACCGTAAAACTAACTGGCATTGATAATGTATAATAAGTAAGAAGATGCTTCCTGCGAGAACCTGCTGGAGTCAAAAAAATTTTCTGACTCCGAATAAAGCGAATAAAATCATTTTTATCCCTAAGTAAAGGAGTAGAATATGTATTGGGTCGATCTTTTTTATAAAGCAAAGGATTTTTTACCGTAACGCCATCTATAATCCAATCAGAAGTCAAATTCATGTTCCAACGATCAGCTGGAAGTCAGCAATTTGTTCTGATCCCTTAATGAAGGGATCGGGCGTTCCTTGGGACAGGCCTTTCTAAAAAGTAAAAGATTTTTGACCTTCAAACTATTGAAAATCGAATAAGGAATGAAGTTTTTAGTACGAGGGCCAGCTGGAACTCAACAAATCAATTTAAACCCTAAGTAAAGGGATAAAGCCTTCCTTAGGACAGTCCTTTTTAAGAAGTAAAAGATTTTTGACCGTTAAACAATCAAAAATTGAACAAAGAATGATGTTCTTATTACGAGAGCCAGCTGGAAGTCGGCAAATCATTTTGAACCCTGTAACGGGGTATTTCTAAAGAAAAGGGCCTCCCTTAAATAATTAACGGAGTTTCTCAGGCCCTTCCATTACAAGAAAATTTTACACACAAAAAAACTCGGGGAAAACTCCTTAACTCCGGGGGTAGGGTTCCCGCGAAAAGAAAACCTCCGGGACTGGTCGGTGAGCTAGAGGAAGAAGAAATAAATTATTGCAAAAATCTTGGTTGAATTTGATTTTATTCTTGTCTACGCAAATCAAGTCTACAATTACAAGAAAAATAAATTTCAGTATGAGAACAAAGGAAATAACTATAAAGTAGTCTACAAAATGGCGGGTAACGACGCCGCGCCAAGAAAATCTCGATCGAATTTATATAAAGACACCTTTAATGTTATGCGGACAAAATTTTATTTTTTTTCTTTTTTTTTTGCGTACTTAAAAAAAAACATGCTTCATAACCTTTTATTAAATAATACAAAAATCTTACGTTTACCAAAAATTTTACTTATTTATCTGATGCCAAAATGGCCACTTTCTGGTTTTTCCTATTCTCAATAAAAGAAAATCAACCCAAGTTTTCTCGATAATCCTCTACCACCTAGCTGTAACAAGACAAAAAAAAAATGTCTACAAATTAAAAAAAAAAACTACTGGAAAGATAAACTTTAAAAAAAAAAGAAAGTCTACAAATTAGAAAAACTTAGAACAAAGAAAATATAACACTCTCAAAAATACAACCTCACACCTTGGCTACTGAGAACAGAGTGACGCTCCCCGCGTCTCTCTGACACAACTTCCTTCCTCACTCTTCCCTCCAAACACTCTCAGCCAATCAACACAAATTAATTTAATCAAGCCTCATTCACACTCGAGGAACAGTAATATGTCCATCAATCAGACACATTCACGCCACACCACCCAATCACGCTCCTGTCTACAATCTTTCCGGTGACGATCGCCACGCCACCTATATCACGCGCGAACATACGAAAGAAAAAATAAAATAATGCACACGAGGCACTCACCGCGTTAAAGTATTCCTCGCGCACATACCCTCTCTCTCGCTCTCCCCCATACGCACACATTGTTCGCGCAACGTACACAATACAAAAAAAATAAAATCTCACTCACGCCCGTGTCTACTGTGGTGAGTGTGCGCCCACGCACCTGGCGACGCAGTTTCGTCGTCTGCCGACACGCGCCGCGCACCTCCTCCGTCGCCGAAAACTCCCCGACGGAGAATCGGAACCCGTGTGTGGTGTATGGGTGTGTACGTGCGCGCCCTGGGCCGGGAGAGCCTTCCCGGGTGGTGAACATGTGTGTGTGTGTGTATGTGTCGTGCGCGCGCCGTGTGCTCGTGCTGCTGAAACAGCGTTCGATCGACGGCAACCGTCGCCACGTGGTCGGATGCTGCTATGAGAGAACGCGGCTCGGTTATCACCTGGGAAAGTAAACAAAACAAATTAGCAAATTTTGTTGTTTCCCAGGTGACTCGACACTGCCAGGTAGGAAACTAATTACGAGGCATTCACTCCCTCGCAACCCTCAATAAAGAAATTAAGCCTTCTTTAGGACAGTCCTTTTTATAAAAGTCAAAGATTTTTGACCGTGAAACTATTGGAAATCGAATAAGAAATGATTTTCTTATGACAAGGGCTACCTGAAGCTCGGCAAATCAATTTTGACCCTTGTGAGAGAGTGAATTCCTCGTAAATTGTTTCCTACCTGGCAGTGTCGAGTCACCTGGGAAGCAGTAAAATAATTAACTTGTTTGTTTACTTTTCCCAGGTGATAACCATGCCGCGTTAACGTGCAGCTGAGGTCGACCACATGGCGACGGCTGCCGTTGGCTGAATGCTGCCACAGCAGCGCGAGCCCACGACACACACACACACGCACATAACCACCATCCGGGAAGGCTATCCCGGCCTAGAGCGCGCGCGTACACATACACACATAGCATACGGGTCCCGATTCTCCGTCCAGGAGTTTCCGACGACGGAGGAGGTGCGCGGCGCGTGTCGGCAGATGACGCAACTGCGTCAGCAGGCGCGTGCGCGCACACTCAACACAGTAGACGCGGGCGTGAGTGTGGCTTTATTTTTTTTGTAGTTTATACGTGGCGCGGGCAATGTGTGCCTGTAGGGAAGAACGAGAGAGAGAGAGTGTGCGCGAGGAATAGAGTTAGAGCTGTGAGTGCCTCGAGTGCGTTATTTTTTTATTATTTTTTTTCTTTTCTTTTGAATGTTCGCGCATGATATAGGTGGCGTGGCGATCGCCACCGGAAGTTTGTAGACGTGAGTGTGATTGGATAGTGTGGCGTGAATGTATTTGATTGGTGGACACATTAGTGTTCCTCAAGTGTGAATGAAACTTGATGGAATAAATTAGTGTTGATGGGTTGAGAGTGTTGGGAAGGAAGTTGAGTCAGAGAGACGCGGGGAGCGTCACTCGGTTCTTGGTAGCCAAAGTGTAAGGTTGTGTTTTTGAGAGAGTGATATTTTCTTTGTTCTAAGTTTCTAATTTGTAGGCTTTCTTTTTTTTAAAGTTTTTATTTTTTCCCAGTTTTTTTTTGAGCTTGTAGACATACTTTTGTTGTTGTTTTATTACAGCTGGGTAGTACAGAATTATTGAGAAAATTTGGGTTAATTTCCTTTTATTGAGAGTTGGAAAAACCAGAAAAAGTGGCCATTTTGATATCAGACAAATAAGTGAAAGTTTTGGTAAACGTAAGATTTTTGTATTATTTAATGAAATGTTATGAAGCATGTTTTTTTTTTGTTATTTTCTTCGGTTATAGTACGCGAAAAATAAAATTTTGTTTGCATAATATTAAGGTGTCATTATATAAATTCGATCGAGATTTTCTTGGCGCGGCGTCGTTACCCGCCATTTTGTAGACTTCTTTGTAGTTTTTTTTTCCTTTGTTCTCAAATTGAATTTTTTTTTTGTAATTGTAGACTTGATTTTCGTAGACAAGAACAAAATCCAATTAAACAAAATTTTTTGCAATAACTTTATTTTTTTTCTCTCTAGCTCACCAATCGGTCTCGGGGGTTTTTTTTCCGTGGGAACCCTACCCCCAGAATTAAGGAGTTTTCCCCGAGTTTTTTGTGTGTAAATTTTCTTGTAATGGGAGGCCCCGGGAAACTATTTTAATTATTTAAAGGAGGCCCTTTTTCTTGTGAAATACACCATTACACCCTAAGTTAAGGGCTTCACCATGTCTTGAGTCAGTCCTATTTTGAAAGTAAAAGTTTTCACCGTCAAACTATTGAAAATCGAATAAGAAATGCAGTTTTTATCACGAGGGCAAGCTGAAAGTCGGCAAATCAATTTCAACCTTAAGTAAAGGGCTACACCAAGTCTTGAGACAGTTCTTTTTTAAAAGTGAAAGATTTTTGACCTTCAAACTATTAAAAATCGAATAAGACATGATATTCTTATGACAAGGGCTAGCTGAAGCTCGGCAAATCAATTTTGACCCTAAGTAAAGGGCTACACCATGTCTTGAGACAGTCCTATTTTGAAAGTAAAAGTTTTTTCACCGTCAAACTATTGAAAATCGAATAAGAAATGTAGTTTTTATTACAAGGGCAAGCTGAAAGTCGGCAAATCAATTTCAACCTTAAGTAAAGGGCTACACCATGTCTTGAGACAGTCATTTTTTTAAAAGTGAAAGATTTTTGACCGTCAAACTATGAATAATCGAATAAGAAATGATGTTCTTATGACAAGGGCTAGCTGAAGCTCGGCAAATCAATTTGGACCCTAAGTAAAGGACTACACCATGTCTTGAGACAGTCCTATTTTGAAAGTAAAAGTTTTTTCACCGTCAAACTATTAAGAATCGAATAAAAAATGTAGTTTTTATTACGAGGGCAAGCTGAAAGTCGGCAAATCAATTTAAACATTAAGTAAAGGGCTACACCATGTATTGAGACAGTCCTTTTTTTAAAAGTGAAAGATTTTTGACCGTCAAACTATTAAAAATCGAATAATAAATTATGTTCTTATGACAAGGGCTAGCTAAAGCTCAGCAAATCAATTTGGACCCTAAGTAAAGGGCTACACCATGTCTTGAGACAGTCCTTTTTGAAAAGAAAAGATTTTTGATCGTCAAACAATCAAAAAGTGAACAAAGAATGATGTTCTTATGACGAGGGCTAGCTGGAAGTCGGCAAATCATTTTTAACCCCCAATAAAAGAATCAAGCCTTCCTTAGGACAGTCCTATTTGAAAAATAAAAAATTTTTGATCACAAAATTATTGGAAATCGAATAAGAAATGAAGTTTTTATCATGACGGCCAGCTGAAAGTCGGCAAATCAATTTAAACCTTAGGTAAAGGGATCAAGCCTTCCTTAGGGCAGTCCATTTTGAAAAGTGAAAGATTATTGACCGACTTTCAATAGTTTGTCGGTGAAAAAACTTTTACATTTAAAAAAGGACTGTCTTAAGGAAAGCTTGATTCCTTTATTGAGGGTTCAAAATGATATGCCGACTTCCAGCTGGCCCTCGTAGTAAGAACATCATTCTTCGTTCAATTTTTGATTTTTTGACGGTAAATATCTTTTACTTCTCAAAAAGGACTGTCTCAAGACAAGGTGTTGCCCTTTACTTGGGGTGCAAATTGATTTGCCCAGCTCCAGCTAGCTCTTGTCATAAGAACATCATTTCTTATTCAATTTTCAATAGTTTGACGGTCAAAAATCTTTTACTTTTAAAAAAGGACTTTCCTAAGGAAAGTTCGATTCCTTTATTGAGGGGTCAAATTGATTCGCCAATTTCCAGCTGGCCCTCGTAATAAGAACATCATTCTTCGTTCAATTTTTGATTGTTTGATTGTAAAAATCTTTTACTTCTCAAAAAGGACTGTCTCAAGACATGATGTTACCCTTTACTTAGGGTTTGAATGGATTTGCCGAGCTTAAGCAAGCCCTTGTCCTAAGAACATCCTTTCTTATTCAAATTCCAATAATTTCGCGATCAAAAATTTTTTACCATTAAAATAGGACTGTCTTAAGGAAGACTTGATTCTTTTATTGAGGGTTCAAAATGATTTGCTGACTTTCAGCTAGCTCTTGTCATAAGAATTTCATGTCATATTCTCTGTCTGATATAGTGAATAGGATTGTCTCAAGACATGGTATAGCCTTTTACTTAGGGTCCAAATTGATTTACCGAGCTTCAAAAAGCCCTTGTCATAAGAACATTATTTCTTATTCGATTTTCAATAGTTTCACGGCCAAAAATCTTTGACTTTTAAAAAAGGACTGTCCTAAGGAAGACTTAATTCCTTTATTGAGGGTTCAAAATTATTTGCCGACTTCCAACTGGCTCTCGTAATAAGAACATCATTCTTTGTTTAATTTTTGATTGTTTGACGGTCAAAAATATTTTGTTTCTCAAAAAGGACTGTCTCAAGACATGGTGTTGCCTTTATTTGGTGTTCAAATTGATTTGCCGAGCTCCAGCTAGCCCTCGTAATAAGAACATCATTCTTTGTTCAATTTTTGATTGTTTGGCGGTCAAAAATCTTTTACTTTTGAAAAGGACTGTCCTAAAGAAGGCTTTATCCCTTTACTTAAGGTTTAAATTGATTTGCCGACTTCCAGCTGGCCCTCGGAACAAGAATGTTTTGCCAAACAGCTAACTTGAGATTGAAGACCCAGGAAAACGATTTTTATGGGTTGCCAAGCAGCTAATAGGGGAATGAGGGCATAGGAAAAAGATTTTTTTGGTTTTGCTAAACAGCTAATAAGAGAATCAGGGCCTAGAAAAACTATTTTTTCGGTTTGCAAAACAGCTAAATTCAGAACGAGATCCTAGGAAAACGATATTTTCGGTTTTCCAAACAGCTAAATGGAGAACAAGGGCCTAGGAGAACGAGTTTTTTGGTTTGCCAAACAGCAAAATGATGAACAAGGGCCGAGAAGATGATTTTTTTGGTTTTCTAAACTGCCAAATGGAGCACAAGGCCCTAGTAAACGATTTTTTTGTTTTTCCAAACAGCTAAAAGGAGAATGAGGGCCTAGGAAAACCATTTTTTTGGTTTGCCATACAGCTAAATGAGCAATGAGGGCCTTGGAAAATGATTTTTTTGGTCTGCCGAACAGCTAAAAGAAGAATCAGGGCTTAGAAAATGATTTTTTTGGTTTCCCAAATTGTTTACTTGAGATTAAGAGCCTGCGTAAGCCATTTTTTTGATTTGCCAAAATTCCAACTTGAGATAAAAGGCCTAGGAAAACGATTTTTTTGGTTTGCCAAACAGTTAAATGGGGAACAAGGGCCCAGGAAAACGATTTTTTTGATTGTCCAAACAGCTAATAGGTGAATGAGGGCCTAGGGCATGGATTTTTTATTTTGTCAATCAACTGAAAGAAAAATGAGGGCCTAGAAAAACGATATTTTTGGCTTGTCAATCAGCTTAAAAGAGAATCAGGGCCTACAAAAACGATTTTTTTGTCTTCCAAAATGGCTAACTTGAGATTAAGGGCATAGGTAAACGATTTTTTTGGTTTGCCAAATGGCTAATTTGAGGTTTAGGGCGTAGGAAAACGATTTGTTCAATTTGCCAACCAGCTAAAAGCAGAATTAAGGCCTAGGACACGATTTTTTGATTCTGCCAAACAACTTAAAGAAGAATGAGGGCCAAGAAGACGATTTTTTTGGTTTGCCAATCAGCTAAAATGAGAACGAGGGCCTAGGAAAACCATTTTTTTTCTTTGCTTAATGGCTAAAAGAGGAATGGGGGCCTAGAAGAAGGATTTTTTCAATTTGACAAAATGCTAACTTGAGAAAAAGGGCCTAGGAAAACGAATTTTTTGTTTTGCCAAACAGCTTACTTTAGATTAAGGGCCTAGGAAAACGATATTTTTGTTTGCCAAACAGCTAAGAGGAGAATGGGACCTAGGAAAATGATTTTTTTAGTATGCCAATCAGCTGAAAGAAGAATGAGGGCCTAGGTAACGATTCTTTTGGTTTGCCGAATCGCTATCTTGGAACTACGGGCCTAAATAAACGATTTTTTTGATTTGCCGAAATAGTTACTTGTGATTAAGGGCTCCAGGAAAAGAGTTTTATATTTTGCTGAACAGCTTACTTGAAATTAAGGGCCCAGGAAACAGATATTTATGGGTTGCCAAACAGCTAATAGGAGAATGAGGGCTAAGGAAAACGAATTTTTTATTTTGCTAAACAGCTAATAGGAGAATGAGGGCTTAGGAAAACGAATTTTTTGGTTTGCTAAATGGTTAACTTGAGATTGAGGGCCTGGGTAAACAATTTTTTGGATATGCCAAAATTCTAACTTGATATAAAGGGCCTAGGAAAACGATTTTTTTGGTTTGCAAAACAGCTAAATGGGGAACACGGGTCTAGGAAATCAATTTATTGGGTTTGCCAAGCAGCAAAAAGGAGAATGAGGGTCTAGGAAAATGATTTTTTCCGTTTCCCAAACACCTTACTTGAGAACCTAGGAAAGTGATATTTTTGGTAGGCCAAACAGCTAAATTCAGGACGAGATCGTAGGAAAACGATTTTTTCAGTCTGCCAAACGGCTAAAAGGAGAATCAGGGTCTAGAAAACGATTTTTTTGGTTTTCCAAATGGTTAACTTGAGATAAAGGGCCTGCGTAAGCCATTTTTTTGATTTGCCAAAATTCCAACTTGAGATAAAAGACCTAGGAGAACGATTTTTTTGGTTTGCCAATCAGCTAAATGGGGAACAAGGGCCTAGGAAAACGAGTTTTTTGGTTTGCCACACAGCTAATTATTTTGTAAGGCCCAGGACAACGATTTTTTTGGGTGTCCAAGCAGCTAATAGGAGAATGAGGGCGTATGACATGATTTTTTTATTTTGTCAATCAACTGAAAGGAGTATAAGGGCCTAGAAAAATGATTTTTTTGGTCTGCCGAACAGCTAAAAGAAGAATCAGGGCTTAGAAAATGATTTTTTTGGTTTCTCAAATTGTTTACTTGAGATTAAGGGCCTGCGTAAGCCATTTTTTTGATTTGCCAAAATTCCAACTTGAGATAAAAGGCCTAGGAAAACGATTTTTTTTGGTTTGCAAAACAGCTAAATGAGGAACAAGGGCCCAGGAAAACGATTTTTTTGATTGTCCAAACAGTTAATAGGTGAATGAGGGCCTAGGGCATGGATTTTTTATTTTGTCAATCAACTGAAAGAAAAATGAGGGCCTAGAAAAACGATATTTTTGGCTTGTCAATCAGCTAAAAGGAGAATGAGGGCCTAAGAAAACCATTTTTTTGTTTGCCTAATGGCTAACTTGAAAGTAAGGGCCTTGGTAAACGATTTTTTCGATTTTCCAAAATGCTAATTTGAGATAAAGAGCCTAGGAAAACGAGTTTTTTTGGTTTGCCAAACAGCCTACTTGAAATGAAAAGCCCAGAAAAACGATTTTTTGGGGTTGCCAAACAGCTAAAAGGAAACTGTGGGCTTATGAAAACGATTTTTTTCGTTGGCCAGACATTTAAAAGTAATATCAGGGCCTAGGAACACCTTCTCATTTTTTGCAAAATGGCTAACTTGAGAGTGAGGGCCTTGGTAAACGATTTTTTCGATTTTCCAAAATGCTAATTTGAGATAAAGAGCCTAGGAAAACGAGTTTTTTTGGTTTGCCAAACAGCCTACTTGAAATGAAAAGCCCAGAAAAACGATTTTTTTGGGTTCCTAAACAGCTAATAAGAGAACGAGGGCTAAGGAAAACGATTTTCTTGGTTTGCCGAACAGCTAAAAGGAAAATCAGGGCCTAGGAAAAGGATTTTTTTAATTTCCAAAATAGCTAAATTGAGAGTGAGGGCCTACGTAAACGATTTTTTTGGTTTGCCAAATGGCTAATTTAAGGTTAAAGGCTTAAGGAAACGAGTTTTTTCATTTGTAAACAGTTAAAAGGAGAAAAAAGGCCTAGGACACGATTTATTCATTTTGCCAAACAGCTAAAAGGAGAATCAGGGCCTAGGAAAACGAGTTTTTTGGTTTGCCAAACAGCAAAATGATGAACAAGGGCCGAGAAGATGATTTTTTTGGTTTTCTAAACTGCTAAATGGAGCACAATAGTTTGCCTAACTTGTGTTTAAGGGCCCAGGAAAACGATTTTTTGGGTATCCAAAATCCATCAGCTGTACCCAAAGCTCTAAGCCTCCATCTGATCCCCAACTTGGGGGTGTAGAGCTTGAGGGGTAGCCAATCAGCTTTTTTGTTGAACTTGGGTGCTCCGGGTTTTGGGGGCTTAAAGCTTGGGGCATAGCCGATTAGTTTTTTCTTTGAACTCGGGTGCCCAGCGTTATGGGGGTTTAGAGCTTGTCGGTTTATTCAATTGTTTATAAAAAATTATTTATTTATCTCTCTCTCCTCTCCGTTATGTGGGTCTAGAGCTTGTTGGTTCATTCAATTGTTTATAAAAAAATTATTTACTTATCGCTCTCCCCAGCGTTATGTGGGTTGAGAGCTTGTTGGTTTATTTAGTTGTTTATAAAAAATTATTTATTTATCGCTATCCCCAGCGTTATGGGGGTTTAGAGCTTGTCGAATTATTTAAATGTTTATAAAAAAAATTCTTTATTTATCGCTCTCCCCAGCGTTATGTGGGCTTAGAGCTTGTCGGTATATTCAATTGTTTATAAAAAATTATTTATTTAACGCTATTCCCAGCGTTATGGGGGCTTGGAGCTTGTTGGTTTATTCAGTTGTTTAAAAAAATTATTTATTTATGGCTCTCTCCAGCGTTATGGGGGTTTAGAGCTTGTTGGTTTATTTAGTCGTTCATAAAAAATTATTTATTTATCGCTCTCCCCAGTGTTATGGGGGTTACGAGCTTGTCGAATTATTTAAATCGAGGACGAGGAGGACATCGAGCAGCAGAGTCAACCAACGAGCAGCGCAGCGACACCGAGAGCTGGGCGAAGGAAGTGCCCGTGAATAGTTTGAGTGAAAATTGAAGTGAAAATAAAAATAAAATAAAGTGGTTGCTAGATAGTGGCTGCACAGATCACATAGTTAACAGCGAGAATTATTTTTGTGAGTACGCAAATTTAAAAAATCCAATTAATGTTAAGTGGCTAGATGGCAAAATTATAAAAGCGACTAACAAGGAGAGAACCAGACATTTGGGTTATGGATTTGGCTAAAACTTGGTATATAGGCTCCAAATATGCCAAAAAGAAATCTCAAAGTGTCAGTTTCTCTGAATGGGTCTTTTAAAGTCATGTTCCCTCTACACTTCATATTAAAAAATCATCATTTTATCAGCATTTTTCTATAAAAAGCTGTTTTTGACCTGATTTTCAAAAAAAATATTGCTCAGACTCTATTACACTTACAGAATTCCGGAATCTCGGATTTTTTTTGTCTTTCCAAGTACTTTCTGGAAAAAATTATTTGAGATTTTTTTTTCGCCTTTTGTCATATTGCAACTCAATCGGAGTATATCCGGTACTCGCATGAATCGTTTCATTATAAATCTTTTCAATTAATGGAATTAACTGAGCCCATGCTTTATGATTATTTGCAGTGAAAGTTTTTCACATTCGCGCCAGCTCTTTGTTCGTACGTTCGACCATGTTTGAGCTCGGATACCTTACTGAGGAATATACAAGTTTAATGCATAAGTCCGCCAGGAACCGCCTCCATTGCTGTGAAGTGAATTGCGTCCCGCGATCCGACTGAACTCGTTGTGGTTTGCCAATGAATGGAATATAATCTCGCACAAATTTATTAATCACGGTTCGCGTATTTGCTTTCTTGATCGGATAAAATCCTAAAGCCCAATCGGGCTTTAACGGCGATTTGGTTTTTTTTAAACCGACTGCCGTGAAAGCCTGCAGGGCTTTATATACTTTGATTTTTGGTTTTAGGTTGGGACGCTTCAAAGAAAAACTATTTTAGAATGATTATTTCATTTATATTATACATCCCGCGCGTAGCTGATGATCCCCTGAGTAATTTAAAAAAAAATTATCCCGAACAAAGCCCGCATTGATAAGTTATGAAAGTTTCGAAACGCTGATTTCCTTTGACTCACGGTAGTCAGGGGAATTCGATTTCAGTTTCGAGCATCCAGTCTCTCTGCCTGCACTCTCTGTAGACTTAACCGGACGTGACGTATGCGGTGGGCGTGTCTATTTTTGCTGACTCACTCTTACTGCTTACCTACAGCGGTGAATGAAACGATTCATGCGAGTACCGGATATACTCCGATTGAGTTGCAATTTGACAAAAGACCCGAACGGTTTTGGGACAAGTTTTTAACACGTGAAAGGAATGATCAAAACAATGCCTTATTAGATAATAAGATCGCGAATGCGCATGAAAAATTGATTAAAGACAGAAAGAAGCGCGTTGAGAGAATAATGTCTAGTTACACACCTGTTAGTTATAAGGTGGGTAACAAAGTTTTGTTGAGATCATTAAATGTCTCAAAGTCAGTCGATTAGGTAACTGCAAAATTATTACCTCTGTACCGGGGTCCATATCGAATAGTTTCATGTTATAATGGCCTTACATGTGTACTCGCCGAACCTAACGGTACGAAAAAACTGCACGGAACTTATCACATCTCTGCACTTAGGCCATATCATGAGTTGCCGGAAGAAGAGAAGAAGCAAAAATCGCAGGCGTCGAGCAAAACAGAAAGCAACAAAGCTCGCACACAAACGGAAAGGGTTGATCATTACGATGATCCACCAGACCGTGGTAGTGGTGTGACCGCCGAGTCCGTGGAACATCTCACTGGAAAGATCAGACGACGACGTGGCCGACCACCCAATTCTTACAGGAGAAGTAGCGGCGAACACGCTCTTTTGTCAGAGCATCACCAGTAATCAAATTGGTGAACTCAGGCAACGATTAGCCAAGTGTCGCATCGACGTTTCACAAGGACAAGTTGACGATGAAACCGCTAATGGTGGTCAACATGATAGTTACGAGCTTAGCGGTCAAATTGAAAGTTTAAAATTATAAAAAAAAAAAAAAAAATTTTGATAGTTGAAAATTTTTGTTGTATTTTATCGTTGTATCTTATTATTATGTATAGGATGTGTAATCAGTGACGTACATTTTTAAACGTTATTTTCTAAATTGATCTGAGTTCACATGATTGTTATATAATCTATAAAATGTTAGAGAACAACGTTTAAAGGGGACTTATTAAGGTTAAGATTTAAATTTTTCAATATTTTTCAAATTTTGCATTGTATAAAATTTGAGCTATAGCTCGATTCGAGCGAGATAGAGTTAGCTCACAGGACTAGCTTTATTCACAAACAAATATAAATAGAGTAGGTAGAGAGGTACGAGAGGGGATTTTTACTCATTTTCGCGAGCCGTACTATTATCTGCTTTTCACGAGCTGGACACTTGGATTCTAAACTCTCAACTGACAGCATCGTAAATTTTGTAAGATAAAAGATTCTCATTTATATTTTTTTTGCATCGCGTTGTAAATTAAATAAGTTATTATAAATTTGTTTTTTTGTTGAGAGAATAAATTTAACTTTCTTCTTAAATTTTTTTTTTAGTATCACGCTTGAGCTGGAAAACACGAGTTATTTAATTTATAAAATAATAAATTTAACTAAATAATCTAATTGTAAAATTTTTAACAATCACCGAACGTAAGTGACAGTGCGGATGTCATTTCGTTGATTGTAGTCTTTCTTATACGAAACTTAATTGCCATAGAGTCTTGGACAACGTGATTACAACGGAGTTCCAGAAAGCAATAGTTAATTTTTTTGAGAGGGTACACCTAATGACAGAGTAATATTTTACACTTGGATGGAAGCATCCTTAGTTAAGTTATTAGTATAGATAGATTATTAAACATAAATAAAACCTCATAATAGGCGAGTTGTGTAGGATTGGGAGCAATTGTTAAATTAATTAAATCTCGTAATAGTAATAAATTGGAATTTAAATTGAATGGATTTTTTTTCTAATTTATTTATTAGTATGTATGTGATTTCCTTACCTGATTGATTTGATTGAAATTTCAGTGAATTTTTCTTTTATTTCCATGAGAATGATTAAGTGAGTTTTTTTTTTTTGAATCAGATTTATCAGTATTTCATTTTTGACTTAACCATCAGTGTAGTGTTCACACTAGCAAACTCGACACACGCTTTTGCTTGCTTATTTCAGTGCAAGTCTCCAGATTTATTGGCATACCTTTGTCCTAGTTTATTTATTTGGAACTTGAAATTCGATTTTTTAATACCGCGAGTAAGCACGGGCGTTATTTTGCGGGTGTGTTATTGACCATCGTAAAAGTCAACCCAAACTGGGAAAGGTCCCCAGCGGAAATTAGAAGGTAGTCACGGCAAAATTAATTTATGTTGCCGACTCACTGACTGATGTGCTGGGGTATCTCAATTTGGGAGAACATACTTTTTAAATTATTTTTTTTTACTTTGAAGAATAATAACGCAACACTACTAAAATACCTACTTTAGCTTTATCATCCCATTTACCTTTCCTTAAAACTTCAGGGATTCTCACAAAATCTTTACTGCCATAAATCTGTAAATGTTTCACATTAGGTTTTTTGCCAAAAAATATTTCAAAAGGAGTTTTATTCTCCTGAGTATTAGCAATTGTACGATATTTTGAATAAGAGACTGTTTTTATAAATTCAGGCAAATACCTGTTATCAATTCGCTCTTCCCGGGCTAAACAACGACCGATATCCATTGCGGATCTGCTGTATCGTTCTGCTACACCCTTCAATTCGTGCACGTAGCTTGGGCATGGTGACAACTCAATGCCCTTATATTTAACAAAATTATAAATTTCGCGATTCAAATATTCTTTCCCGTTATCACAATGTAATTTCTTTACTCTTTTACTAAAAAGATTCTCGACTTAATTCACGTATTCTACGAAACAATCTGCTGTTTTATTTTTACTCTTAATGCAGTAAGTTCTCGTACATTTACTGTAATCACCTATAAAAGTCAAAAAATATTTTTCTCCACAATAACCAGTAGTTTTATATAGACCATTCAAATCGGTATGGATCAAATCTAAAATCTCCGACGATTCAGTTCTCTCATTATCAAATGGTACATTTGCCATTTTACTCTGTATACAGTTCGCGCATTTCAAAATATCATTTTCTAGCTTATCTGGCAAACCTTCATACAGTTTATTTTTAACTAATTTATTTAAATATTGAAAATTTACATGGCCTAAAGCTCTTTGTCATTTTTCTTTATCTGTCAATTTCAAAGTATTTGCATAAATATTTTCGTCTTTATTTTTATTAACAAAACTATCCAAAACGTATAAATTATCAATTTTATTTGTAATAGCTATCAATTTCCTATCATTGTTGTAGATTTTTGCATTTTTATTCTTAATCTCAACAGTGCTAGATTCACTTATTCCAGAAATACTCAAAATATTTTTTCTTATACCATCAAAAAGATAAACATTCTTTGAATCAACATGAACTATGCTATCATAATTTTAAAAAAATATTTTAATTTTTCCTAACTTATAAGGAGAGGACCAGACATTTGGGTCATGGATTTGGCTTAAACTTGGTAAATGGGCTCCAAATATGCCAAAAAGACATTTTAAATTGTCAGTTTCTCTGAATGGGCCTTTTAAAGTCATGTTCCCCCTTTCAATAAAACGCTGTTTTTGACCTGATTTTCAAAAAATATTGCTTAGACTCTATTACACTTACAGAATTCCGGAACCTCGGATTTTTTTTGTCTTTCCAAGTACTTTCTGGAAAAAATTATTTGAGATCTTTTTTTATGTATTAGACCATGTGAAATTAAGATGTTTTTCGTCATTTTTTCATTTTAAATATCTCAATTTTGCATAGTCTAATACATTAAAAAAAAAATCTCAAATAATTTTTTCCAGAAAGTACTTGGAAAGACAAAAAAAATCCGAGGTTCCGGAATTCTGTAAGTGTAATAGAGTCTGAGCAATATTTTTTTGAAAATCAGGTCAAAAACAGCTTTTTATAGAAAAATGCTGATAAAATGATGATTTTTTAATATGAAGTGTAGAGGGAACATGACTTTAAAAGACCCATTCAGAGAAACTGACACTTTGAGATTTCTTTTTGGCATATTTGGAGCCTATATACCAAGTTTTAGCCATCCCTAAAACCCAAATGTCTGGTCCTCTCCTTGTTAGTCGCTTTTATAATTTTGCCATCCAGCAACTTAACATTAATTGGATTTTTTAAATTTGCGTACTCACAAAAAAAATCCTCGCTGTTAACTATGTGATCTGTGCAGCCACTATCTAGCTACCACTTCATTTTATTTTTATTTTCACTTCAATTTTCACTCAAACTATTCACGTGCACTTCCTTCGCCCAGCTCTCGGTGTCGCTGCGCTGCTCGTTGGTTGACTCTGCTGCTCGTCGTCCTCCTCGTCCTCGACCTCGATGAACACCACCTCTGCCCAGGTTTGGGTGGTGTGGCACTTTGGTGACTCACCATGGTAAGCCAGCTGGTGTATTGGTGTATCAGGCTTATTATACCCAGCGTGCGAAATAAATAATTTTTTATAAACAATTAAATAAACCGACAAGCTCTAAACCCCCATAACGCTGGGGAGAGCGATAAATAAATAATTTTTTATAAACATTTAAATAATTCGACAAGCTCGTAACCCCCATAACGCTGGGGAGAGCGATAAATAAATAATTTCTCATAAACAACTAAATAAACCAACAAGCTCTAAACCCCCATAACGCTGGGGAGAGCCATAAATAAATAATTTTTTATAAACAACTGAATAAACCAACAAGCTCTCAACCCACATAACGCTGGGGAGAGCGATAAATAAATAATTTTTTATAAACATTTAAATAATTCGACAAGCTCGTTACCCCCATAACGCTGGGGAGAGCGATAAATAAATAATTTTTTATAAACAATTGAATAGTTGTTTACAAAAAATTATTTATTTATGGCTCTCCCCAGCGTTATGAGGGTTACGAGCTTGTTGAATTATTTAAATGTTTATAAAAAATTATTTATATATGGCTCTCCCCAGCGTTATGTGGGTTTAGAGCTTGTTGGTTTATTCAGTTGTTAGTAAAAAATTATTTATTTATCGCTCTCCCCAGCGTTATGGGGATAACGAGCTTGTCAAATTATTTAAATGTTTATAAAAAATTATTTATTTATCGCTCTCCCCAGCGTTATGTGGGTTTAAAGCTTGTCAAATTATTTAATTGTTTATAAAAAATTATTTATTTATCACTCTCCCCAGCGTTATGGGGGTTTTGGAGCTTGTCGGTTTACTTAATTGTTTATAAAAAATTATTTATTTATCGCTCTCCCCAGCGTTATGGGGGTTTTGGAGCTTGTCGGTTTACTTAATTTTTTACAAAGAATTATTTATTTATCGCTCTCCCCAGCGTTATGGGGGTTTAGAGCTTGTCGGTTTATTTAATTGTTTATAAAAAATTATTTATTTATCACTTTCCCGAGCGTTATGGGGGTTTTGAAGCTTGTCGGTTTATTTAATAGTTTATAAAAAATTATTTATTTCGAACGCTGGGTATAATGCGCCTAATACACCAATACACCAGATGGCTTACCATGGTGAGTCACCAAAGTGCCACACCACCCAACCCTGCCTCTGCCGTTGCCTCGTTGGTTGTCTCGCTGACCTCGTTGATAGTATTGAGCTCCTCTACCTCGATTAGAGTGAGCACGTCTGCCGTTGAGGCTTTGTTGTTGTTGTAGACAATCATTTTTGTAGTGCCCAAATTTTCCGCATTGGAAACAAGTACCTTTCATTTTTGCATTGAAAGTACTAACACTTGGTTTTTTATTCATTTCACTTTTACACAAACTTTTCTCTTGTATTTTTGCTTTCACAAGATCCACTGTTCTGTCTTTAGCTGGCACTAAATCAATTAAATCACCAATATAACAATAACTTATTGGTAGAGCATTAATCATAAAACGCATTTTTCTTTATCACTTATTTTACCAACGGCAGCTTTGAAATTATTGCATGCCTTTTTAAAATCCACAAAAAATCATTCAGGTGTGTCATAATCTTTTAACTTCACTTGTTCTAGCTTGTGTTTATTTATTATTTGTAGAGTTGTAGATTATTTCGCGTATATATTTTTCAAAACATGCATCATCTCTAGAGTCGTCTTGCATTCACGTACATACTCTAGCTGTTTGTTAGAAATTGTGCTGATCAAAATTGTTTTTGCTTTTGAATCCTTCCTTTTCCAATCTTCTGATTTTTCACCAGCTTCTTTTTCTCGTTCTGCTGTTTCTAAACACTTTTCATAATCCAATGTAGCCATTAATCTGAACTTCCAGTTCTCATAATCAATCCTATTCAAAATAGGAATTAAGATATCGTCGACTTTTGCATATTTAGCCATTTTTAGTTTTAATTTTATACTCTCTTCTATATACAGGCGAACCCCGCTATTCGCGGTAGTTACGTTCCAACAGGGTACCGCGAATACGGAATCCACGGATACGGAAGCATAAGTGTTATGGGAAAATGGGGGTTACGTTCCGCGTTTCTGAAAATGAGAAAAAATTTTATTAAAAAATTAACATTTGAGACATAAAATTGGTTTTTTTAATCGATTTTATTGAAGTATATTGTTAGCAATGGTTGTTTTGCCCGTCGTAAAATATCTTTATATAATTCTTCGTAACAAGACAAGGCGATATTGCAGTCATGTTTGAATTTCAAGCTCCTCGACACAATAGGATCCTGCTGTACGGCTGCATCAACAATTTCACGAATGGATTTTATTATTTGAGCGACCAATTTATCAGTCAAACTCGAAGGTTGCGCATTTTCATCATCATCATATTCTTCTTCTGCTTCCTCTCGATCTACCATTTCTTCTACTTCTTCCCCAGCTGAAAAAATCCATATGGAAATCCGTAAGGAAACCCGTACGGGGACCCGTAAGGGTTCCCGTAAAGGATCCCATACGGGTTTCCGATACTGATATTTGGTCAGGGTTTCCGTACGGGTTTCCATACGGGTTTTTTTTTTTTCATTTAATTTTATTTTCTTACTATTTTTTTATTTATTTAATTTAATATTATTACTAGATATTGATATATTATTCTTTATAAGATTTAATTATTAATAATAAAATTATCGAAGAAAAAAATTTTGTTCGACTGAGATTCGAACCCACGACCCCAGGCATGGCAGGCAGACACTCTACCAACTGAGCCATTGAGCTAGCTTGCTCAAAGACTTTAATTAAACTACTTTAACAACTGTTTTATATTTGATTTTTAACTAGTCTCTCTCAGCGCGCAAACACGAGCAATTGTATTGCATTATCTAAATCTAAAACAAATTTTGTTGAAGCTTCATCTAAATTAAAGGGCTTAACCGACAATAAGTTGTATATTAAAGGAGTTTAATTGAGGTCTTGATGCATGCTAGCTCAATGGCTCAGGTGGTAGAGTGTCTGCCTGTGATGCCTGGGGTCATGGGTTCGAATCTCAGTCGAACAAAATTTTTTTCTTCGATAATTTTATTCAAAATAATTTTATTATGAATAATTAAATCTTATAAAGAATAATATATCAATATCTAATAATAATATTAAATAAATTAAAAAATAGTGTAAAAATAAAATTAAAAGAAAAAAAAAAAAAAAAAAAAAAACCCGTATGGAAACCCGTACGGAAACCCTGACCAAATATCAGTATCGGAAACCCGTATGGGATCCTTTACAGGAACCCTTATGGGTCCCCGTACGGGTTTCCTTACGGATTTCCATATGGATTTTTTCAGCTGGGTCTACAGACAAGCCTTCAGTTTCATTTTGAATGAGCTCAAGCAATTCATTCTCTTGAACATCTTGAAAACCGTCTCCCCCGATATTTCTAGCAACAGTTATCAGTTCTTGGACGACCTCATTGACAGGCTGAGTTGGCACTTCTGATACCACCATTTCCGGCAAGATTTTTTTCCAACTCTTGTTAATCGTTGAAGCTTTCACTTCTTTCCAAGACTCGTCTGCTGCTTCGATAGAATCCAGAATTGAAAAACTTTTCCAAAATTTGATCACTTCCATTCTAGGGTTATCTTCCAAAGATTGTGCATGATTAACAACTACTAACATTTTATTTAAAACTCTTCGAAGGTATAAGGATAGTGAATATAGGTGCAGCTCGAATGGTGGTCCGGTGCGACCGCGAATAAGCGGGGCAGGGGCCGCGAATACCGAAACAATGCATCAAAAGATAAACCGCGAATAAGCGAATCCGCGAATACCGGGGTTCGCCTGTATAAATTTACTTTCAAAACATTAATTAAACCTCTTAGAAATCTCTTTCTTAAATAGTTTTTATTCTCTTTACTAATAGAAATTTCCGTAAATTTCGACTCTTCACTGTTATTTTTTTTGTCTTTTATCCAATTAAACATTTGCTACGTTCATTTAATTCAAAACTCGATTTTCAAAAAATCTCAAAATGTGCTTAACCTTACTTTTCGCCATGCGCTCGCTTAACCTCGCGACGCACCATGCGGTTTCACAAAATTAAATCCTCGTGCATCAACCTTTTGCACGGATTTTTTCTACAGGCTTTTCACGCCTCTCACTTACTTAGCTTCGAAGCTAATTATTCGTAAAAATATTTTCAAGCACATGTTTTTACTAATCGAACCTTTTCTTACTTTTTAACTGCACTTATTTTTCACTTAACTACGCTTGCGGCTACCATGTTGTAAATAAAGGGATCGTGGATCGTAAAATAAAGGTTCAGTATCGTTAAAATAGTTATTATAATTTTATTGGATAAAATAAATACTTGGCTTCGATAACTTCGTGACCGTACACGCGAGTACCAGAACGAAGAGAGTGTCTTCGCCGTCGGTCTTCGTCAGTAGCTTAAGAACACACGCATGCGCATAGCAGTTATGCACACGACACATATACGGCGTGTATTCAAATAGTAATATAAATGATGTTGGAATATTCACATAATTCAACACTTTTAATCGGACATGTTCCTAATTTCATCAAAAAATGATCGTAAATTGGACCAGTCACTCGTTGACGACTCTAAGTAAGAGCTTCAAAAGACGTATGCTGAGTTTCGGAGAAAGATATATTCAATTATGGCCTGGTGGAGCTGGTGTAAACTTTATTTTGCAATAACTTGCCTACAAATTCGTTTTAGAGGGCCTATTCCGATCTCATAAAATAAGCCTATAAAAATTTTTTTTATTAGATTCCTTTTTAAAAAACCAATCGCCGTAATTATTACTTTTTTAAAAGTATTTTTTAAAGATTTTATTGCGTAAATTCGGTAAATATTTAAATGTATTTCCTTTTTGTCCACAAGTTCAAAAAACCAAACTCCATAAATAAATCATTAGTATTGTTGAAATATGTCTTAATAAATTATTTCACGAACTTAACAAATTCTAAATAATATAACAATAACTAAGATATATTCAATTATTCTGATGTAAAACCACGACATAAACCAGAACCTATAAAAGTCCTAGGGAAATCAATTTTATATGTAAATAAAAAAATTCAATTTAGTATTTACCTATCTTTTAAATGTACATTGCATAACTTTATTTGAATGTAAATTTACATTGAAATGTAGCAAATACTCATTTATAACCTTAAAATGATTTAAAAAAAGATAAAAATTTTCAATGATTGGTTCATGTTAACTTAGATATATCTAGTTCTTCTGTTCAAAATAACTTTTATATAATTTTATCATTATCCAGAACCCATAAAAATCATAGACATAATTTATTGTTATGAACTACTTTTGAATTCGTTTTGCATACATATAATTGATGGACAAACTAAATCCACTTTAAAAATAATGGAGCAAATGCTCATCCGTACTTTAAAAATTCATGCCAAATAGAATTCATAATTTTTGGTCCACTGGATACCTGGACCCAAAACTATCTATTTGTATTGTACTTTTAATTCTTGTAAAAAAAAATTAACCAATTTTAAAATTTAAAATCACTTTGGCCGCATAACTTAAGCTTGCTTACAGAAAACAAAAAAGATAAAAATTTTTAATAATTGATTCATGTTGACTTGGATATATCTAGTTCTTTAGGTTTAAATTTATTTTATATAAATTTTATCATTAGTCAGAACACATAAAAATCATAGACATAATTTACTGTTATGAAGTACTTTTGAATTCATTTTGCATACATAATTGATGGACAAACTAAATTCACTTTAAAAATAATGAAGCAAATGCTCATCCGTACTTTAAAAATCCATGCCAAATGGAATTCATAATTTCTGGTCCACTGGATACCTAGACCCAAAACTATCTATTTCTTTTGTACTTCTTAATTAACCAATTTTAAAATGTAAAATCACTTTGGCCGCATAACTTTTGCTTGCATACAGACAACAAAAAAGATAAAAATTTTTAATAATTGATTCATGTTGACTTAAATATACTTATCATAATACCCTGAGTGAATGTAACAGTTACAATCAAAATTAAAATTCATTGTCAGACATCAAGTTTATTTTAGAAAAAAGGTGGGATTACAAAACTTTTAGACATCAAGTTTATTTTTGAAAAAGGGTAGGATTACAAAACTTTAACAGTTCAAGTGTATTGGCTCAGAGCATATACATTTCTATGATGATTCTATGAAATTAAGCAATAATACGTATGACAATGACATTATGTGCTGCAATTGCACCTTTTGCAATTTGCAAGTTGGGTGGATTATAAAAAATTAATTTGCAAGTTCAACCTGACACACACACACACACAAACACACTCATTCAGAAAAAACTTTATTTTTAATATTGCCAATATGCCCTGCGAGAAATTTCCACCAGAATATTGCCAGACAGTGGGCAGATTTAGCGAAATTGGGCAGAAATTTAGTAGGGTTAATCGCCAGATTCTTGACAGAAGGCCAATGCTTTACGCATAGGGATTCTGGCGAGCTATTACCTAAACCTTTTTATTTTAAATTGTAACATTTATTACTAACAAAAATATGTTCAGTATCATAACTTGACTCTGAAAATTTTCTTTTTTTTTTTTTCCTTATGTTGAACATTTTTCTCATCCATTTTGATGTAATTTTAAAATATTATTCACACAATACCAGCCCTGCTGTAGCCACACGTGTGGCACACGTACAATGGACTTGAACAAATTTTTTTTCTTTTGCTAAATATTTTAACACCTATGGAGTCAGGGCGGAGACCTAGTGCATAGGATAGCGATTGCAACCTGGACATGATTTCCCCAGGAAGTTTTGACTCCGGAGGGGCCAGGGCGGATACCTGGTGCACCTGGTGATACTGACGCCTTGGAGATGATTTCCCCAGGAAGTTTGGACTCCGGAGGGGTCAGGGCGGATACCTGGTGCACCTGGTTATACTGAGGCCTTGGAGATAATTTCCCCAGGAAGTTAGGACTCCGGGGGGGTCAGGGCGGACACCTGGTGCACCTGATGATACTTACGCCTTGGAGATGATTTCCTCAGGAAGTTTGGACTCCGGAGGGGCCAGGGCGGATACCTGGTGCACCTGATGATACTTACGCCTTGGAGATGATTTCCTCAGGAAGTTTGGACTCCGGAGGGGCCAGGGCGGATACCTGGTGCACCTAGTAATACTTACGCCTTGGAGATAATTTCCGCAGGAAGTTTGAACTCTGGAGAGGTCAGGCTGAACACCTGGTGCACCTGGTGATACTTACGCCTTAGAGATGATTTCCTCAGGAAGTTTGGACTCCGGAGGGGTTAGGGCGTACACCCGGTGCACCCGGTATTAATCACGCCTTGGAGATGATTTTCCCAGGAAGTAAGGACTCCGGGAGGTCAGGGCGAACACCTGGTGCACCTGGTGATACTTAAAAATTTTTATCTTTTTTGTTGTCTGTATGCAAGAAAAAGTTATGCGGCCAAAGTGATTTTACATTTTAAAATTGATTAATTAAGAAGTACAAAAGAAATAGATAGTTTTGGGTCTAGGTATCCAGTGGACCAGAAATTATGAACTCTATTTGGCATGGATTTTTAAAGTACAGATGAGCATTTGCTTTATTATTTTCAAAGTTGATTTAGTTTGTCCATCAATTATGTATGCAAAATGAATTCAAAAGTACTTCATAACAGTAAATTATGTCTATGATTTTTATGTGTTCTGACTAATGATAAAATTTATATAAAAGAAATTAATACCTGAAGAACTAGATATATCCAAGTCAACATGAATCAATTATTAAAAATTTTTATCTTTTTTGTTTTCTGTAAGCAAGCTTAAGTTATGCGGCCAAAGTGATTTTAAATTTTAAAATTGGTTAATTTTTTTTTACAAGAATTAAAAAGTACAATACAAATAGATAGTTTTGGGTCTAGGTATCCAGTGGACCAAAAATTATGAATTCTATTTGGCATGGATTTTTAAAGTACGGATGAGCATTTGCTCCATTATTTTTAAAGTGGATTTAGTTTGTCCATCTATTATGTATGCAAAACGAATTCAAAAGTAGTTCATAACAATAAATTATGTCTATGATTTTAATGGGTTCTGGATAATGATAAAATTATATAAAAGTTATTTTAAACAGAAGAACTAGATATATCTAAGTTAACGTGAACCAATCATTGAAAATTTTTATCTTTTTTTTAATCATTTTAAGGTTACAAATGAGTATTTGCTACACTTCAATGTAAATTTACATTCAAATAAAGTTATGCAATGTACATTTAAAAAATAGGTAAATACTAAATTGAATTTTTTTTTTTTAAATATAAAATTGATTTCCCTAGGACTTTTATAGGTTCTGGTTTATGTCGTGGTTTTACATCAGAATAATTGAATATATTTTAGGTATTGTTAAATTATTTAGAATTTGTTAAGTTCGTGAAATAATTTATTAAGACATATTTCAACAATACTAATGATTTATTTATGGAGTTTGGTTTTTTGAACTTGTGGACAAAAAGGAAATACATTTAAATATTTACCGAATTTACGCAATAAAATCTTTAAAAAATACTTTTAAAAAAGTAATAATTACGGCGATTGGTTTTTTAAAAAGGAATCTAAATAAAAAATGATACGCTAAGTATAATAATCTTTTTTTGAAAATGAATTAATGAAAGAAGTGAAATCAAAAAATTTATTGCGGACGACTTGAGGCCGAATTACTTATTATTTAAAAATAATTTCTCTTCTAAAAGATTATCATATTTTGTTGAATCACCTTCAATATACGTAAAGTTAACAATTTTTCAATTATAGCACATACATGGGAAAACACATGCAAATTGCACACAATTCAAACATTTTTTGAAATTAGAATATGTTGTAATTAAGTTAGAAATCAACTAAATCACAATGTATGGCTATACTTTACCTGCAAAAATTTAATATTCTTTGAACTAAATTATCTCGAAAAAAATCAGTGATACCTGTATTTTTTAAATTATATTTTGAATGCTCAGTGTGTTTCTTAACAACATATTTTAATTTTTAATTTTAAAAAGTGTTTGAGTTGTGTGCAATTTGCATTTGTTTTCCCATGTATGTGCTCTAATTGAAAAATTGTTAACTTTACGTATATTGAAGGTGATTCAACATAATATAATCATCTTTTAGAAGAGACACTTATGATTTAAAAATTATTTTTCAATTATAAGTAATTCGGCCTCAAGTCTTCCGTAATAAATTTTTTGATCTCACTTCTTTCATTAATTCATTTTCAAAAAAAGATTATTATATTTAGCGTATAACTTTTTATTTAGACTCCTTTTAAAAAAACCAATCACCGTAAATATTACTTTTTTTAAAGTATTTTTTAAAGATCATACTTAGCGTATAATTTTTTATTTAGATTCCTTTTTCAAAAACCAATCACTGTAAATATAACTTTTTTTCTTTTGTACTTAGAGAAAACGTCTTATACTGACAAGATGTACGTGACTCCCGCGCGCGAGGTAGGCAGAGGACCAAAAAAATCGATGGAAACGAGTTCGCGTGGTCCCTTGGATACTATACAAAATGTATTACTTCGGTTAGGCTGGGTGTAGTATTTGTCCCGTTGACAAATATCACAACAACGTGTTAGTAGGCTTGCAATTTTATTAGCTTTCCTACAGTAAAAAGATTCATTAAACATACTAATTAATTTAAAATAACGAGTATGCCCATAAATTTCATGCGTATTACTTAAAATTATTTTAGTGAGCCAAATTGGTAAAATTAATCTGTCAGGATGTTTTCCATGTACCTGATACAAAATTCCGTCAATCATTTTAGTGTTAGGAACAACTTTATTTTTCCTTATGTTAGTAATAATTTTAGATATTTTAGTATCGTTATTTTGAACGTTTCGAATATCCTTCAAGGATTTGGAAATTATTGGGTCAGGTTTTTGGAGGAAAACGGATGCAATTAGGGCTTCTTCGTACCTTTTGGTGTCCTCCCAACATATTCACGACAATGTATCCGCAATAACGTTCTTTTTCCCAGGTATGTGTTTTATTTTAGGACTATAATCCGCTATACAGATTTTTCACCGTGACATTCTTTTATTCAAAAAACGACAAGTAAATAAATACTCGAGAGCTTGGTTATCCGAGTAGACTGTCAAATCGGATCCGATTAGAAAAGTTCTGAATTTATCGAGTGCCCAAACTATCGCCAATAACTTGAGCTCGGAAGTACAGTAGTTCGTCTCATGGTCACGTAAAACGTGGCTTAATAGACAAATTATTCTCTCCTCCCCATTTTCGTCAATCTGTGTTAACACAGCACCAAGTGCTTTATCCGAAGCGTCGGCGTGAAAAAAAAATGGTAAAGTTTTCACCGGATGATATATAAAAGCATTTTCGACAAACAGCTCCTTTAATCTTTTAAATGCGTCATTATGTACCGATGTCCAACAATATTTAAACCCTTTTTTTAATAATCCCATTAATGGTATAGACTCATGAGCTAAACGAGCGGTATAATTTGAGCAAAAGTTCATCAACCCCAAGAATCCCTTTAACTGAGTCTTATCTTTCGGTTGAGGAAAATCCCAAATACCGTTGACTTTGCTTTTGTCAATCATAATACCGTCTGGCGTTAGTATATGACCTAAAAACTTAAATTGCTTCCGGAAAAACTCGACTTTATCAAAATTAACTGTAACTCCCTCCCTCTGCAAACGTAAAAACAAAATCCGAAGATGATTTAGATGCATGAATTCATCTTTAGACATGATAGTACAGTTGTCAACGAAATTCACAATGAACTCCTGCATCTCATCAAGAATATCTTCGGATGCTCTCGCTAATGCACCGGAACTTACACTTGTACCGAAAGGTATTACACAAAATTGGTACACCCTACCCTTATAAATGAAACCCGTGTACTTCCGGCTCTCCTTGGCTCGTGGGACCTGCCAAAAGGATGCAGTCAAATCTATGGAAGAAGACACGCCCCCTCTTGTGAAACGTTTAAAGACGGTCTCCATGGCCTCAGGACCCGCATGGTCTTTCTGTAACCGTTTATTTAAATCCCGAGCGTCTAAACAAATTCGTACAGACCCATCCTTTTTAACGACAATAACCAATGGGTTAATGTACGGTGTGTACGATTTCTCAATAATACTCATATCCAACATCCTCTCGATTTCCCGATCTACAGCCTCACGATGCTGAAACGGAATCGGGTATGGTTTTGAAAAAAATGGGGTTTCATCCAAAACAGTAAATTTGTATTCGAAATTTCTAAATCTCCCTGGCTTATCACTAAAAATATCATGGAAACTTAAAATTAAACTGCGCAACGTTTCTTTAGTATTAACGGTCACGCCCTCTACCGCTGTGAGTTTTTTATCCACGTCAAGCTCGGTAATATTAATCGAATAATTATTACAAGGTACCACCTGCAGTAGGTTAGGATTTGATCCTTCACCGATAAATAGATTTTCATCTGAAAGCCCGACATGTATCGAGTCATTGTGAGTAATTACACTCATTTGAAAAACCTTCAAAGAATCGATACCGAGAATAAAATCCCTTGCCAGACGTGGTACCACCATTACCTGTATGTTCACGGTTGCTTTCCCAATTTGATACTCAGTCATAAACTGCGTTTTTAATTGAAAGTGTCTAGGTACCATCGCCGTGTACCGTATTCGGTGCACGGTGCACGGTACACGGTACCAAATAAGAGTTATTTTAGACACTCTGTGAATTTAAGTGGGTTATTTAGGATGGGTAATTAGATTTAAAGTAAAAACTAGTAGTTTTTTTAACTTAAGTGGATTATTTGGAATAAATTATAGGATCTAAAGTAAAAAGCTACCGTGTACCGTGTACCGTGTACGGTACACGGCGATGGTACCTAGACACAACCTTTTTAATTTTATAGTCTTTTACCCTGAAAAACCAATACCTTTCAAACCCACTACCGGAAATTTTGAACAATTTTTAAAAACGTCATCAAACTTCAGCAAAATTTCGTTGGAAATACAGGTAATTTTACTTGCTGTGTCTATCAAAGCTCGAAAAACTACCCCATTGATTTTAATATCCATCTCGGGACAATTAACTTTGTTTTTAATTACCATATTTTTCGACCCTTCATCCCGCATAAGATCGTCTCTCGGGCAATCAAAAATTGAGGTGATAAAAGTATTACTTCCATTTCCCGGATAAAAATTTTTCTTTAAAATCAACCTTACTTTATCTTTCAAAAATTCATTAGGTTTGCTATAATTTCTAAATATTTTAAAATGCTTCGGCCTGAATTTTTGCCCAATGGCATGTCTAAATTCGCGACAGCCTTTCTAACTTTATTATCACTTCCACCTTCACTTCTCGCGAATGCACCTGGCTGTGAAGTTGTAGACCGTTTATTCTCGCTGTTACTATTAGGTCAATCTCACTCGAATGCCTCTTCGAATCTTTCATCCCGGCATTAAACCCTGCCCAAATACCATCGTGAGCGCTCAAATCTGACATAGTACGCACCGAATTAGTCGTTTGTTCCCCAACTACGTCAGAAGGTTGACCCACGGCGCTTGCTTGAATTAATCGCTTGGAGTGTCGTGTGGCTTGTTGCTCACCGGCACTTTTGCCACCCTTCTTACTTTTACTATTCTTCGGACTCATGTTGGAGTTCAAATGTGAGAACCGAATAAGATAATCACGTATCAAGGCTTATAAGTTTATGCGCAAAATTCGGCTAGCTAAGACTCAATTGAATGATAGTAGAACTAGAATGAAATTCATGAAAAATTATTCAAACACAATCCCGCAAAAAAAAAAGAAAACAATTCTATCTTAACCTTCCCTTGAAATACTTAGATTTAAATCACTTTGTACAACAGGACCTTTCGAACTGTCACCTGTTATACGCTAGGTATGTGGTGTTTTTTCCAAAACCGTATCGAAATTCTAAATTTATAAACAAAAGTAGAATCAAAATTCACAGCACCCAACGTAGTATGCGACACAAAACCTTGAATTCTATCAAACAAAAGGTTTTGCAACTCGACGCGTTCTCAGCTGGCTTACATAAAAACAACATTCCATTGAAACGGAGCATTCTTACTTTGTTTTCCTATAAATTCTACAGCTGAAATTTCTGTCCAAACTGAATTAAAATTGAGGCTCTTAAACGAAATAATGCAGATAATAAAAAAAATATTTCCTCCCTTTTCTGATACAATCTGTATATTTACAGCCTCAGAAAAACCCACGTTTTTCATCCTGGCAGGATTGCCAATTTATGTTGCGTTATTTTTCTTCAAAGTAAAAAAAAATAATTTAAAAAGAATGTGCTCCCAAATTGAGATACCCCAGCACATTAGTCAGTGAGTCGGCAACATAAATTAATTTTGCCGCGACTACCTTCTAATTTCCACTGGGTACCTTTCCCAGTTTGGGTTGTCTTTTACGATGGTCAATAACACACCCGCAAAATAACGCCCGTGCTTACTCGCGGTATTAAAAAATCGAATTTCAAGTTCCAAATAAATAAACTAGGACAAAGGTATGCCAATAAATCTGGAAACTTGCACTGAAATAAGCAAGCAAAAGCGTGTGTCGAGTTTGCTAGTGTCAACACTACACTGATGGTTGAGTCAAAAATGAAATACTGATAAATCTAATTCAAAAAAAAAACTCACTTAATCATTCTCATGGAAATAAAAGAAAAATTCACTGAAATTTCAATCAAATCAATTAGGTAAGGAAATCACATACATACTAATAAATAAATTAGAAAGAAATCCATTCAATTTAAAATCCAATTTATTAATATTACGAGATTGAATTAATTTAACAATTGCTTCTAATCTTACCCAACTCGCCTATTATGAGGTTTTATTTATGTATAATAATCTATCCATACTAATAACTTAACTAAGGATGCTTCCATCCAAGTGTAAAATATTACTCTGTCATTAGGTGTACCCTCTCAAAAAAATTAACTATTACCTTCTGGAACTCCGTTGTAATCACGTTGTCCAAGACTCTATGGCAATTAAGTTTCGTATAAGAAAGACTACAATCAACGAAATGACATCCGCACTGTCACTTGTGTTCGGTGATTGTAAAAAATTTTACAATTAGATTATTTAGTTTAATTTATTATTTTATAAATTAAATAACTCGTGTTTTCCAGCTCAAGCGTGATACTAAAAAAAAAATTTAAGAAGAAAGTTAAATTTATTCTCTCAACAAAAAAACAAATTTATAATAACTAATTTAATTTTCAACGCGATGCAAAAAAAATATAAATGAGAATCTTTTATCTTACAAAATTTACGATGCTGTCAGTTGAGAGTTTAGAATCCAAGTGTCCAGCTCGTGAAAAGCAGATAATAGTACGGCTCGCGAAAATGAGTAAAAATCCCCTCCCGATCGAGCTATAGCTCAAATTTTATACAATGCAATATTTGAAAAATATTGAAAAATTTATATATTAACCTTACAGTAGGTTATAATAATGATAGCTATAGAGTTTTGTTAAATAACAAAGTAATTAATGCCAGACACGTCAAAGTAATCCAGAATGAGAAAGAATTAATTTGCATGAAAAGAATGAATATGAGCGAGAATGAAAATGTTGATGAGGAAAATTGTATTAATTTAAGGTTAGAGAATGAGGATGATTCTGAGAGAGATAATGATGATGATGAGTATGAATCGGATGAAAATATTTCAAGTGAGCGCGATAATGTTGAGAATATTGATGAAATGATTGATGAAAATTTGACTATTCCTAAAAGATCGAGTAGAAAAAGAAGTCCTATTCAAAGATACGGTAATCCTGTAACACATTGTGTTTATGTCAATTATGTAAATGCGAATGTACCGAATACATTCGAGGAGGCGCTAAACTCCAGCGAATCGAAAAATTGGCAAAAGACAATGAACTCCGAAATTGGAAGTTTAAATAAAAACAAAACATGGGTAGTTGTTGACAAACCTAAAGATAAGAAAATAATTGATGTTAAATGGATTTATAAAAAGGAAAATGATTGTACTTGTAAAGCCAGACTAGTAGTTGGAGGTTTTCGACAGAAAGAATACTTAGAAAATGTTTATTCACCTGTTGGTAAAATGCAAACTTTGAAAATTCTATTAAGTTACAGTTGTGCGAATAATTTATTTGTTGAACAAATGGACGTTGAGACAGCATTTTTAAATGGCAACATAAAATCCGATGTTTACATTTATGAACCTAAAGGTTATGAAACTGGTAAAAATAAAGTTTGTAAATTATTAAAAGCTCTTTAAGGTAAATTTGGTAGTAATGGAACGCTTGTTCAGGGCCCTACTGGCGTTTAGGTTAGAAAACAAATAAATTACTAATTACAAGCATAAATATATTACTGAATCACGTTCTCGTATCTCTTAGGAATAAATTGCAATGATTATTTTTGATTATTAAAGCTTAAGCTTTTTAAAAAAAAAAAATGTAAAGTCTCTGTCATGCATGGGTAAATGGAACGCCCATTCTAACTTGCATGTGTCGTTCCACTGAGGTTGTAGGTATAAATGGAACACTGTTTTTATCGTTTTTTCTGTACGAATTTTTGCATTATAATTAATTATTCACCGTCAAAAGTTACAAGAAAAGTTAAATTTTTAATATTTATTAGTTATTTATTTTTATTAAGGTGACAGACTGGTCAGCTGTATTGAATTATAAAACTTAGGTATATGTATGACAAAATTTTATCATAATAAATAATTTTTCAATATTTTCAAAATAGAATAATTAATAATATTTGTAAAATTTTACTATTAAACAATTTAAGTGTAATAATTATCAGTAATTATTAAATTACAATTAATGTCAGTTATAAAAATTTATTTTCATAATCACAAAAATTTACACAAACTAAAAGAATTGATAACAAAACTAAAAATTATCTTATACTTATTTAGCTTTTAACAAAAACTTTTTTTTAGCAAACATTTGCTTACTTAATAAATAACTCCAAAAATATCAATGATTGCATGTTTTCAAATTTAAAATAATTGTAATAAAATATTTGTTGACTATCTAGTCTGGTTATGTTATAAAACTTCAACGACAGCCTTGTAGTTTAAGTAAGATGCTTGATTATTACTTTTTATCTGTTACAAATTAGGATTGTTATTGTTTATTCAAGTATTTTTTCTATTTTGAAAAGATCAAAGTGTTTCAAGTTACTTCTGAAAATAATTATCAGCTATTATTTTGAAGATTTAATTTTTTTGCAATTAAAGAATTTTTCTTTTGTATTACACTACTAAAGAATTTTTTTCTCTCAACTCCTTTTTGTTATTGTACTAGATAATTGCTAAATTGTACTTTTTTTCTTTGCTAGCCAACGCTTTTAGCTTTTTTTCACACAGACTTTATCCGGGAACACAAAAATACTTTTCAAGCCCCTTTTAAAAAGTAAACTTAATTCAATAAAAAGAAAACAAAAAATAAGAGGATGATTTTATAATTTTTACAAATAGTTGACAAGAAGTATTTATGTTCATACATTTTAACACTAATAAGGTCTCCATAATTTTCTTTATCACACAAAATATTTTTGCTAGATATATTTGAAGAAACTCCTTTTTTTGGGACTACTAAGAAATGGTGTTTTAAAAATTATAATTATTGATATTTTGTGTGAAGAAGTACTTGAAACTTAATGTTTGGTAAACTTGAACAGAAGCCAGAAGGTAAACAAAATTTTAGGTTATGTTCACCCTGTAAATAAAAAGTTATTAAAAGTTAAAACTTAACATATTTTTCCACTCAAATGACAAATGATAGTTCACTTGTAAATTTATGACATTTTTATTAGCTTCAAACTAATTCAAAATTAATAAAATTCAATTGAAAAGGCGTTTAGTTTATTACTACACATGCATGTGATTGAGTAACAGAAAACTGAAATGTTCCATTTACTACTGCAGACGGTGATTTTTGTATGTATTGTGGAACATGTACAATATTTAAGAAAGAATTAATACTTTTATTAATAAACTTATTGAACATAAAACTACGATCGATAAGCTTTCTGAAAATAGAGTTTCTTTTCTTTAATCAGAAATTTTTACATGAAATTCAAAAGTGTTCCATCTAAACTAGCGCAGTTCAACTACTACCACACTTACCTTACGGTTTTCGAGAAAGCTCTAGAACTTGGTACGAATGCTTTAATGATTTTATTGAAAAGTTAGGATTTAAAAGAAATAATTATGACTATTGTTTGTACGTAAATAACAAAGGCAAAGATCCAATATATATTTTAGTTTTTGTTGATGACTTGATTGTTTGCAAAAATCTTAATAAGATCAGAGAAATTAAAGCTAGTTTAATGCAAAGATTTGTTATGAAAGATTTGGGTAAAATCAAGAGTTATATCGGTATTGATGTAGATTATAGTAAAAATATGAGATTGATGACTTTAAGTCAAACAAAATATATTTATTCTTTGGCTGAAAAATATAATCTTGAGAATGCGAAATTATATGAGACTCCTATGGAGAGTAATTTGAAATTAAATCAAGTGACAGAAGTTGATGAAAGAATAAAATATCGAAATTTAATTGGCGAATTACTATATATTAGCACAGGCACTAGACCTGATATTACTTGTAGTGTTAATTATTTAAGTAGATTTCAAAGTTGTAACGATCAAACACATTATAAATATGCTTTAAGAATTTAAAAATATCTGTATAAAACTAAGAATTTAAAATGAACATATAATGATAAGAATGTAAATAGGGTAAAATTAGATTGTATGGTTGATTCAGATTTTGCGGGTGTTAATATAGATAGAAAATCAACAACCGATTTTGTTGTTAGACTTTTTAGAAAAGTGATTTGTTGGAAAACGCGAAAACAGAATGTAGTGACAAAATGTTCAAGTTTTGCTGAATACACTGCTTTATCAGAAGCAATAACTGAAATTTTATTTTCAAAAAATTTGTTGAATGAATCGTTTAATTTGAGAATAGAAAAACCGATAAAAATTTATGAATATAATTCTGGTGCGATAGCAATTGCAAAATACGGTAATTTTACAAAAAATTCGAAGCAAATTGAAGTGCAATATCATTATGTTAATGAGAATTATGAGAATGGCTGATTTATTTACTAAAAATGAGATAAAACACAATTTTTTAAGATTAGATTTGCGTTAAGATTAATTTGAAACAATTAGATTGTAAGAACAGTTACTAAGATAAAAGTGAAATGTCGTAAATTCAAGGAGGCGTGTTGAATTATGTGAATTTTTCGACATCATTTATATTATTATTTGAATACACGCGGTATAAGTGTCGTGAGCATAACTGCAATACGCATGCGTATGTTCTGAAGCTACTGACGAAGACCGACGGCGAAGACACTCTCTTCGTTCTGGTACTTTCGCGTACGGTCACGCGATGTAAGGCTTATCGAAGCCAAGTATTTATTTTATCCAATAAACTTATAATAACTATTTTAACCATACTGAATCTTTATTTCACGATCCACGATCCCTTTATTTACAACAAAAAGAAAATTTTGTAAGAACTTGGCTGACTCCAAAGTATAATTTATTTACCGTTTTAAACTTCGGTATAAGTCTTGAAAACTTCACATTAAATTTTGTGACAGCTTTTAAGACTTTTAGATTATTTTCAGGCTTATTTTATGACATCGAATAAGGTCCTTTACAACGCATTTGTTTCGTGTATGAGTCGTTATTAATTAATTTTATTTAGCTTGATTAATTCTTTTTAGTATTGACGTGTATGTACAGTTAATCATGCTTATTGTTAATATGTAGCTGAATAACGATGACTTTTTGTCCGAAAATGTATTTTGTAAATTCAAACACTCTGAACTATGAACCATACGCTGACTAGCGCACGCATGTGCGGGACGTGGGGCCTGTTGCACTGCGGGGCAGCAGGGTCGGTGTTCTTGCTTAAGCGGACCAGTAAGCATCTAAACACGCTCGAAAACAATTTGTTTTATTATGTGCGCATTGCTGAAATTATTACTACTACGTAAACGAGTCCGAGTGCATCACCACTCAACATTCTCACAAACGTCTTGTACCTGAGTGCGAGTGCATCACCACTCAACATTCTCACTACTGAATATTGAACAATAAACCAGGTTTTTTATGCCACAAGGCTTTCTCCTGTAAATAAGTGTTACTTTTCTGTGAATTTTTATCTACAACCGTTCTTAATCCTAAAACAGTGAAGTCTCCAAACCGGAAAATTTATGAACTAAACATTATGGTGCCCGTCCCGTAAAGTACACACGCCTACGCGAGATCACTGATAGTATGGACGATTGACTTGAAATTCATAGTAGAAAACGCCGCAGCTATCTCATCGCCAGAATCGTGCAAATTTCCCCAGCCCAGTTAAATTATTTATTGTAGTAAACAATTTTATTTTACTTGTACGATTGAGTCAATTTTACCTATTCATTTACCTGATCGTGGATTCGGGAGGACTGCGCTTCGCTACCATCGGCGCATTTGTTTATTTCATCTATGATTTTTCAGTCGCGATCAAGCACTCGACCATGTAGGAAGTGTTTGTGAACATATTCTTGTCTGCTTATTTCTTTGAGTATACACTCAGCACATTTCGTTTGTGTGTGTGAATTTTTTGATCGTATAAGCACTAATAGCGCATCTGATTGAGCGCATTATATTAATTAATAATTGATATAATGCAAACCGCAACAATGGAGTTTGCAATTCTTAAAAATGCAAAAAGAGTGAAGTTACTTCGGAAACCTCTCGCTCAACCGTTCAATCTACTGGGATAGCTGGTGCTTTAGCTCAGCCTCGTCAGCCTCCTCGTAACAACACGTTACCATATTCCAAAGTCATGCAATTCAAAAAGTATCCCTCAAGAGAACAAGCTGTAGTTATAGATGCACTGGAAAAAACGTCTATTTGTGAATATGCTATTGCGATTGGAAGTATGATTGGTCCCAAGCATTTATTATCTATTTCCAGGACTTACAACAACAGGATTTGCGTGTGTGTAAACAGTATAGAAATCGCTAAGCATTTAGTCAATGTCAACAAGTGTTTATCAACAACATTCCCGTAAGCATAAAATCTTTGGTGAAAAATCGACTGACAGCAAAAAGGTTTATTATTTCCAACGTCTGTCCATGAATTGCGAATGAAATTATCATCGAGACAAATAAAAATCATGGAGTGAGAATTTTAGGTAAAGTTACCGCAATAAAAACTGGAATCACAGATGAAGGGTACGATCATTTAATTAGCCATCGTCGACAAAGGGTATAGCCTGTTAAGGGGGGGTAAAGTGCCCCCACGCAAAACCCTTACAAAATATATATCATTCGAAAGGGCATAAAAAAAGAACATTTTTGGCGCCAACAGAAATTTTTTTATGCATTTTTGCGCATGCGCGGTCCAAAATAGTGCTTTTTCAACTTTTATTCATATCTCGGAACCTATGAGGGATAGAAAAACGCGGTTTGCGGGAAAATTTTATTTTAAAAAAATGTAGTTTGGTCATTTTTTGAAAAAAATTTTGGTGCCAAATTCGAATTTTTTAAGCAGTTTTAAACATCAAATTCGTGATTTAAAAAAACCTGAGATAGATGCTGATCCAAAAAAAAATTTTTTATGCGTATTTTGACGAAAATTTTCTGAAAAAATTTTTTCAAGTTTTTTCAAGGGCCGGAGGGTATTAAAAAACTCGAAAAACCATTTATTTCATCGTTTTTTGGCCTTTTTAATGCATAAAACTGAATTATAAATTATAGAAACCAGTTAATTTTTATATTTATTATAAAACTTTAACCTAATATACATTATATAATGTCAAAGAATGGTTTCGGGTTTTTTAAAGGCCAAAAAACCGATTTTTAGACGCTTTTTGCCTTTAACAAACATACAAATCATTCATTTACATTTGAAAATCATTGTAAAACTTTTTTTTTTTTAGGTGTATTCAAAAGTCATTACATTCATAGTCGCGTACCTATGCATCCTTACAAAGCCAAAAACCTTTTATTTTTAACTTTTTTTGCAGTATCGTAATTGAAAAGTTATCATCAACTATCAAAAAAATGATACAATTCTTACAATCAAAACAGTACCCTATAGTATACCTTTGCAAATATTTTTAATTGTTTTTTGGTATAAAAATAAGACAATAATTTCACTTGTACTGTTGATGCATAAACTTTTACATGTATATTTAACGGATTCAAACTAAATAAAAAGTGTATTAAAAACTTTACGTTTGAAGTATTAATTTTAATAAATAAGTTTAATTTAAGTGTTTAAAGACGTTTAATTAATGTGAGTAAATGAATTTTTTCGCACCCTAACAATCTAATCATCATAGTCGCTGTTATCATCAATGACAGGCATAGTGTCATCTTCCACGAAGAGATCCGATTAAATTTGGGATGGATTTAGTAGCTTAAATTTGAATCTTCCACATGATAAGTAGTACACAACAGCAGCAACATGAGAGCAGCATCCAATTGTACGCAACCCATTCGCGCATTCACAACACCATCTTTTGATACCTTTGTAGCCAGTCGATTGAGGACTGTAGTCTATATAGCAGTTATATGTTTTTGAATTAATGTGTCTTGACCGCACTGGTACTCTTATTATTTGTGGAGTTTCTTTAAGAAATTTCAAACTAAGGACACCATTGCTATCAAGCATTTCTGCCAAATAAAACACAGCTTGCTTTAACTGATATCCACCAGTAACGAGGATTTTTAAATCCTTTTCGGTTATCTCTGGAAAATCATCCAAATCTTCTGATATTAAATCACTGAATGGCACTTGACGTCTACTCCATCTTTTTTCTTCTACTTCTTTAGCTAAAGTATTTTCCACTTGAAATTGCTGGTTCATTCGGTCAACGATTTCATCAGTCATGTCAATATCAGAGTGAAATCGTTTTCCAAAAAAATTGTTAAGGAAGCAAGCTACCTGACAAAACCATTTTGCATTATATAAAGCTTTATTATCAAATTGATGATGCAAAATTTTGTTTTTTTGACCAACTACTCCATTAACAGCTTCAACTACCCATCGAATTTTCGTTACTAATCTTGAATGATTTGCATCTTCTCTACTTAGCTGATTTTTTTTACCCTTGAGCGAAGGCATCAGTACTTTAAAACCATCATCTTCTAAGTACTGAACGACATCCCGAAAACCACGGTCAAGAACAAAAACGTCATTTTTTTGTAAAAGAGTTGCAAATTCTTGGTGATTTTCTAGTAGATGCTTAAGAATTTTCGCATCTTTTAAGTTGGCTTTAAATGGTTCAAGCACATCAACCACAAAACCATCTGGAATTCAGAGTGTAAAAGGTTTCCCAAGTGACATCTTTTTTGCCCTGTGTATGACCGTCGCTGGTAATTATTATTCGAACTTTTCTGATGCCACAGATACGTTCCATCACCAATCAGCATTAGTTGATCGTCACTCAAGTAAGGTGGCGTTCCTGACCAAAGAAGATTAAAGAGGGTACAGGCCGCAAAGTAGTCTCTGGGACCCTTTGCCCGCAGCCAGCTTAGCTCACGCCTGTAGGGGGTGACGTGACTGTCCCTCCGAATCTCGTAGATATACCTGATGTCCCTATTGAGCAAACGCTCAATCTAAAGATCCAACTCGCCCGAGATATTACAGTAAACCAGGGAAGAGTACTCCACGATAGGGAAGAGAAGTGCCTGAACAAGGTGCTTGCGAAGGCTAAGCGTCGTGCTGCGTCTGAAGTGATACAGTCTATACATGAGCGAATTAACCCAAGCTCAGACATACTTCACATGCTCCATCTAATTTAACCTCGAGTCCAGCACCACGCCTAGACTCCAAGCAGACGAAACAAACGAGACACAGGAGTATCCAAAGTGTAGGCAGTCTGTACCCATCTCGTTGAATCTATTCACAAGGACCGGGGAGCCGAAGATCAAGGCTTTAGTTTTACCCACATTCAACGCCAAATGATTTCAAGCAGCCCAATCCGCAATTTTCCCCTTAGCTCTGCTCAATCTCTCCAGAGTAGCCCGTGTATCCTCGATCTGACCCCGCACATAGATCTGCAGATCATCCGCGTATATCACATGACTTACGCTAGGACCAAGATCCCGCGCAATGTCATTCACAAACAGTAGAAAAAGCAGTGGTCCCAACACAGAGCCTTGTGGCACTCCCCTGTTTAGGGGACGAAAGGAGGAAGTTTGACCCCCCCCCCCACTCTTACCGCCTGCGACCGACCTGACAGATATGATGCGATCCGTCTGACGACACCGTTTGAGAAGCCAAGTGACCGTAGCTTCCCAAACAGGGTCAAGTGGCAAAACGAATCGAAGGCCTTACTAAAGTCGAATAACAGCAGTGCTGTCATCTGCCTTCTGTCAATGCCCTGTCTAATGTCGTCTGTCAGTTTAAGTAATGCTGTCTGAGTGCTATGTCTCTGTCTGAAGCCAGCCTGAAATCCATCCAACAATCCCTCCACTTCAATGAAAGACGAGATCTGGTTTAAGACCAGTCTCTCAAGGATTTTCGACAAGAGACAGAGAAGAGAAATTGGACGAAAATCACCCAAACATCTTGGAGTCAGAGTTTTATTAAGGGCTATCACGAGCGACTGTTTCCAGTGATCTGGAAACGTCGAGGTCAAAAGAGATTGGTTAAATATATTACGAACAAATGGGCCCACAGCCTGGAATCCACACTTAATAAAACTCTGCGGAAGATGATCAATACCCACCACATGTGAAGTCGACTGGTCAATAGCAAGCTTGACATCCTGTAACGTAACGGCAGAAAAATTCAGCCGACCATCCCCTTTGTCCTCACCCAGATTTTCAAGGAAACGAAAAAGTTCTGGTGCAGCAGCATCAAACGACACAGAGGCAAAGTGAGCAATGAGATCCTCCTCAGAAAAGTCCGCAAGATTGGTGTCGGGCTTGGGGGAGATTCCGAGGTGTTTGAGTTCCTTCCAGATCTGTTGAGGGTCAGTGAGTCCCTTAAGACGACTCCAATAAAAATCAAGTCTAGCAGTCTCTATCTTTTGATGTGAAAAGTCTCGTGCCTGTCTGTACGAATAGAGTTCTATGTCAAGTCTTGATCGTCTGTAGCGTCTAAATAATCGGTCTCTTTTAGTCAAAAGTGAACGAAAAAAAGGGGTAAACCATGGGTGATGATTCCTCTTTTTGTGACTTAAAGTCTTGATGAGAGCAACAACCTCAAGAGCAGCGTGTAAGTAAGCATACAAAGAATCCAATCTATCACTTAAAGAAGCTTTAACATCCATGACTATTGACCAGTCACATTTGGATGGATACTCGTTCAAGATTACTGAGTCAATTGAACTAAAAACTCTGTAAGTAAAATCATGAGTCGTAGTCTGGGGTACGTAGATGTTCAGCGTGGCAGTTATATAAATGGAGATACAGATTTAGAATAATTCGTCACCGTGTCAAGGGCATCCACAATACAGAGATCCAGCCAGGTATCCGACGTTTGCGTGTGATGCGTGGCCCCATACGGCACAGAAAAAAGCGAGTTCTCGGCAATGAATGATTTCATAAAGGCCACATCAGGGTTACAGCATGAAGTTACTGGTATAATGTCAAATAATTCCTTCTGATGTGTCGGGATAATTTAACGTTTAATATTGATAGAGTCTTTGGGTCTTCTAGAATATTTTATGGCACATTTCAATTGTCCGAAAAAGACCCCCTAAAACGCATTTGTTAGCGAGTTATCGCAAAAACAAGTTTGAACTAACTCTACCAGGGCCCAGCTGAATATATCTTACGCAGCAACTCAGCCTACATCTTTCAAAGCTCTTGCCTCGATTCTCCATGAAAAAACAAGTATAATGTACAATAATTCTTTACAAAAGTGTCAGAAAGACTTGACATATAGGATTTAAAAAGTATTTAGGACTTCTAGAATATATAAAGGCTCATTTCATTTGGTCGAAAACGAACCTCGAAGACGCATTTGTTAACGAGTTATCGCAAAAACAAGTTTGTACATACTCTACCAGGCCCAAATTGAACATACCTTTTTCCAAAACTCAATCAAAATCTTCAAAAGCTTTTTCCTTGATTCTCTTGTTTATAATATTGTTAGAGTCTTTGTTTCTTCTAGAATATTTTATGGCTCATTTCAATTGTCCGAAAAAGACTCCCTAAAATGCATTTGTAAGCGAGTTATCGCAAAAACAAGTTTGAACTTACTCTACCAGGGCCTAGTTGAATATATCTTCCTCCGCAGCTCAGCATTTATCTTTTAAAGCTCTTCCCTCGATTCTTCATGAAGTTACAGGTATAATGTAAAATATTTCTTTCTGAATGTGTCAGGATAGTTCAACATTCAATGTTGTTAGAGTTTTTGGGACTTCTAGTATATCTAAAGCCTCATTTCATTTGTCCGAGGAAGACCCTCAAAAAAGCATTTGTTAGCGAGTTATTACAAGAACAAGTTTGAACCAATTCTACCTAGACCCAATTAAATATATCTTTCTCCGCAACTCAGCCTAAATCTTTAAAAGCTTTTTCCTTGATTCTCCATGAAGTTACAGGTATAATGTAAAATAATTCTTCATAAAAGTGTCAGGAAAACTTGACATTAAGTATTTTGAAAGTATTTCGGACTTCTAGAATATATTAAGGATAGTAGAATAGTTACACTATGGCGAATGTAAACAATGATGATTCACCACTGCCAGCAGCCTCGCATGGTGTCGGTCGCCAGTGACTGGGTCAAGGAGGCGGCTCGCGGTTGCTTCGTGAGGGGGCGCTCGGATCCGCTTGGGAAGGAGGAGGAGGGCTTCCTGGCGACGGCGACGAGGCGGACTCCGCGGAAGCGAAGGATGCTGAGGCGACTTCACTTGAACGTTGCGGCTGCTGTGGGGGTTTGCCTGGTTTTGCTGCTGACTCTGCAGGAGCTGCTGCTACTGCGGCATCTGTATCTTGTTCTTATTGATCGTTTTCAAGATTTTTAAAAATTTGCGTATATTTTAAGGAAAAATTTTAAGCTTTTAGGTGAATTCGAAGCAAGATATCATTTTGAATCTATATTAAAGAAAATTTTAAGTAACGCAAGAAATATGAGGCGGCTGCGCTCGGCCATCGCGGCTGCTGCGGGAGTTTGACCGGCTTTGCTGCTGACTCCGCAGAAGTGAAGGTCGTTGCAACTGCGTTTGGATTACGTATTTTTCAAGAGATTATTACTTATTTTGCACTTACAAGAGATTATTTTGTTCTGAATCGGGCATTTTTAGGGTGGAAGTGCATTTTTTTAAATTAAAAAAAATAGAGAATAAAGAAAAATTTAAGAAAGGAAAAAAAATTAGAAATTCATGATAATAATTTTTAATCCATTGAAAAAATACTTTGAATATACTTTGATACTAATTAACTTGACTTTTTTAATAGTTTTTTATCCTTTAAAAAATACTCTGATTTTTATTTAATACTAAGTAATTTTACTTTTTTTTTAAAAGAAAATATGATATAAGTGAGGAGGAGGAGGGTAATTAAAAAATAATTCCGTATGTATTAATTTGAATTTTTTTTTATTTCTTAAAGACCTACATACACAAAACTTTTGACAATTAATCATCAAAACTAAACGCAAATTGAAATTTGCCAATATACGTGGCATTAAATTTATTTTTATCAATCTTCTCCAATATTTTTACCAAAAGGACTCATGTTTCCTCATGGCATCCGAAATTTTTTGGGGCAGATAAACAGCAAATTCGTTATCAAAGGTAACCAAAACTTTCCGTCCATATTTTGCTGTCGTCTTTTTTACAGATGTCACTTTGTATTTGTGATTTATACCCAGCTGCTTTAAGTTCTTACGGCGTAAGTCAGGTGCTTGAGATATAATGTTGAGCCAGTCGATGCCTACTTCTTCTGCAGCCATATTTTTAAGCCTGGAACAAATTTTTTTGATTAATTTAAGAAAAGTGATAAATAAAGTGTGCAAATAATAGAGGTCGACAAAGCTACTTACAAGTATTTTCAGGAAGATGACTTTCAAAAATCCGAGAGCTTGTTTATTGGCTTTTGTTTGGCTGGTGAGGAGTAGGTGGTCAGTTAAGTCGAGGGCTGTACACTTTGTGACTGAAGGAAAGACTGACTTTCGTCATGCAATTTATAGGTATAAATTATTTAAAATGAATATTGCAAGCCCCGCAAATTCAGCATTAGCGTTTGACAAAGTCATGACAACGTGATTTTACAATAAAGACATTTTCGCACTACTACTTTGTAAACAATGTATGACACACCCGCTGTTACCCGTAAATTCATAATTAGCACGTGATTTGTGTTTAACAAAAGATCTTGCATTACAATCATTTTTTTCAAGTCATCAGAAAAATGATTTAGAAAAGCTTCGAAACCCAATCCATAAGTCATATAATGTAAAAACATTAAACAATATTGACCACATACGTCGGATGTCTCACTCTGAAGTTGTTTAACATTCCATTTTAAATGCTTACAATTTTTGCGCAAAGTTTTAATATGATTAGGTATGAACGGGAGTATATCGTAGCTATCTAGATAATGCCCAAAGCCGTGTGAATCTACATGTATAGCAACCCAATGCATACCAGGCTGAGTGTGATTATCAGTGTTAAATACAAAGGCCGTCGGTTTCATCCACACCCATGGAATCCGATCCACAGGGAACACACCGATAGTATGTGCGGGCATCAGCGATAACTTGTTTAGAATCTGCAGGCTGTTCATTGTAAAATATTACAGGTGAACTTAAAGGGAAATCGTTATTCAAGCTTTGAGATTTAGACAGCAAGTCTGCTTTAATTCGGTAGACGTTATTTAAATCACAAGCAAATTTTAAATAATTATTTTTTACAGCGTGATTTATACAGTACTTATCGCTCCACGGTAGGTTATTAAATGACGGACAGTTCATATCGTACTCTAAATTAATAACTTCTCTAGTAGTCATTTTATGAAATATTTACCACTTTTCTTTATCCCTAACATAAGTTTTATCGACACTTTTAAAAATATTGCTGAGCGTACGATTGAGCGTTTCCAAAGTCACACTCCCTTCTAAATAATGTATGCTGTGTTGATTTCTTGTCAGCCAATTATTCTCTTTACGAACTTCACAAGGTAGCGAATCTACTCGATGCACCACGCTAGTAATCCAATGCGCGACAAATTTATTTTTTAAAGATAACAAAGCTATTTCTTTAGGTACCAACTTGTTATTTTTATCTTTAAAAAATTTAACATCTGCAATGAGCTCCATTGTAGGAGTCAATTTTAACTAACTCATTTTTTAACGAAACTAACTTTATATACTTGAATACCGACATCTATTGATTCAGCCGCTGAAGTCTATAAGCACCGGCTTCCACGCGTTCAATTTCTAAAATATTTTCATATTCCGAATAAACTATACAATTGACTGTTTCGGTCAGAGGATCGTCAAATCTAACATCTATTCTAACGCTACCGTGTTTAATTAAATTCCAATGAGTACACTCATTTGCAGATAAGTCAGGTGTTAAATCGAAAGCAAAAAGGCAAGGCATCAGGGTAAGACTCGCGAGGTATGTTATTACCTTCGTTAAGAAGATGAACACCGGTACCCGAAAATAGAGAGTGGTAACAATTTATATACGCGCCGTTTTTTTTTTTAAATCAGGCTGCAAAGGTTTCAACGGTACCTGTACGCCGTCAACATACAAGCATAGACAATTAATGTTAAAATTTTTAAAGATAAAGGGATCAAGGCGACGATCACCGTTGAAATAATTTCTTTATTATTAACAAAACCTAAAATTATTCTTTTTGGAAGTTGCCCTAAAATGACGTTATCTAAGTTTTCACCGTGAATACCGCTGTGCATCGTTATAGATTTTGTTTCTACGCGCGTAATGGGATACTTACTAGTTGACTTTGAAAGCGCTCTAGCATGAGCTAACAAAACACTAGGACTGATCTTCACACGGCGCACTAATAAAGACGCTTCTTCGATATGAACAGAGTAGCATCCCACAGGATCCATAAGACTAAAAGCATCTCTCGATTTTACCAAGTGAACTCTCACTTCAACGCCATTTATTAATAATTTTTCTTGATTGAAGACATCTCCGTATAAATGGCCAATTAGATCCACAGATTTTTTGTGGTTGAAAAGTTTTCTACGAGCTTCGAGGTCACTGTTTGCTGTTCCTAGGTCATCCATATTTTTAGCTGTATCGTCGTATCAAAGAACGCTTGTCAAATTAGATTTTTTGGTAGCGGGGTCGTAGTTGAGTAAAGTTTATATGTACGCTCTATAAGCGTAAGCATGATTAGGTGGCGAAACAGCTTTTTGATTGAAAAAGACATCCACTTGGTTAAACAGGGAGTGCATAAAATTGTTAAAAGGTCCAACTTTTTTTGTTTCTTCCTCTGAAGATTCTTTTGGAACTGTACCTTTTAAAGCTACTCTCAAACTCAACATCGTGTGAGTTAAATCGAGATATTCGTCTCTTGTACCAGTGACAAACTCTATAGGTGAATCGTCAGTGAGCGAAGATATTGGTTTATATTGAACGTACTTTGAAGTTTCGATAGCTGTTAAGGTTGGAGGAATATCGAATAACAAGAGCTCTGATTTTAAACACTAGCACGATTGAGTATGTAGAAATGCCATTTTGCTGATTAATCAGAAATATCTCTTGCACTTCTTTTCACAATTTTTTTCTTTGTTTTCTTTGATTTATTTATTATTATTTTTTTTTTTTTTTGTACTTCACTTAAGACTTTTTTTTTAATTTTTGATTTTCTCTTGCGCTTGCAAGTAGTCTCAGAGTCTGCTAACAACTGCAAAGCGCTAATGCCACGAGGCCTTTTATAACCTCAACCTTCCATCATCATTGCATCCAATTTATCTTCGACTTTACGCTTCAAGTTCATTCCAGTCGCCTAATGAGCAGGCAACAAGTCATCTAAATCCAAAGGATCGTCAGTTAAAGTATTCAGCGGTCGTGAATTGAGACGCGCTTCAATTTTACAAAGTAGGGTAGTGAGTTCAATAAAAGTAAGTAAAGTGTCACCCATTACTCGTCGTAGATGGTATTTTACTGACTTAACAGCTGCTTTCCAATATCCACCTGTGTGAGGGGCAGCTGGAGGGTTGAAACTCCAAGTTGTACCATCTTTGGCAAGGACTTTGGCGACGGTTTGCCATTGTTATGAAGCTTCTGTGAATAGCTCTCGTAAATCTTCATCTGCTCCAATGAAGTTCGCGCCACAGTCACTGTATAGTTTACGACAGTGACCTCTACGAGATGAAAAGCTGCGATAAAACCTTTGTGGTGTAATCTTCAAGCGGCTCCAGATGAACTGTTCGGGTACTAAAACAGATAAAAAGTGCTATGTAACCCTTACAAGTACCTTTCCCTCTGTGTTTGGTTATCCGCATGGAGATCGGGCCTGCATAGTCCTGAGCACTGAAACGGGAAGTTCGGTCTCAAACGTGTAGCTGGAAGGTTGCCCATCAGCTGACTGGTAGTTTCCGCTGCGAATCTCTTGCACTTCTTGAATTTGTGAATCACAGTCTTGACAGCACTGCAACCTTTGGGGATCCAGTACTGACGACGTATAGTGCCAAGGGTCAGCTGTGTTCCACCATGAAGAGTTTTGTGATGAGTGTCCAAGATGATGAGCTTCGCGAAATAACTTTCTCTCGACAGTATCAGCGGATGCTTTACGTCGTGATCAAGCAAAGCGTTATGTAAACGTCCACCAACTCGAAGCAGATAATCTCTAGAATTGGGTTCAAACTTATTAAAGGGCTTTTTACCTTAACCTCTTGCTTTTTTAAGACCTGACCGATTTCTTCAGGAAATTGAGCTCTCTGATGTAGATAAACCCAAAACAATCGAGAGTTTTCGAGTTCTATCGGGAGCACGAGGTATTGCCATTTGACTCCAATAAAGCCTGAAAATTAATAAATTTGAGTTTCCAAATTTTGAGCTTTGAGTTATAAAATGGAACTCTTTGCTCTGGAAGCCGTTCAAGATTTCTCAATTTTGACTGAGTGTAGTGACCAGGAATATTTTTACCCATGTGGTGACGACTCTGGAGTACACATTGTTCGAGCTTGAACATGAATTTCAAAACCAATGACGTAATTCTCATTAACTTAAATAAAGATGAATATTTACAACAAAGATCCCAAACTTCGGGCACTTTTTTTTGTATCAAATTAATACTAGGAAAAGCTGAAACTTTTTTGAATGCAGGTCGAGTCTCGACAGGTTTATGAGTGGTTAGGTCATCAAGCATAGTAGACCACGGAGAAGGAGAATCTCTGAGCCAACTTGGGCCTTTCCACCACAACTCACAGTTTTTAAGTTCTTCAGGTGATATGCCTCTAGAGGCCATATCAGCTGGATTATCTTTTGATCCGACGTGATGCCAATGAGCATCTGGTACTAACGAGTCAATGTCACTACAACGCAACGTTAGTCTTCCACCTTGACGGATGGTCTCTTAACCAGTACAATACATCTCTAGAGTCTGACCAAAGATGTACTGAATCGATTCTAACTGACATTACGTTGCGATAGTGATTGACCAAATCAGCGAGCAAATGAGCACCGTTGAGCTCCAACCTAGGAAAAGTCATGGTTTTAAGTGGAGCAACTCTAGTTCTAGCCAATTGTTGAGTTACATGAACTCTAGATGACTCAACACATCGTAAATAAATCACAGCACCATAGGCACGCTCTGAAGCATCTGCAAAACCATGAATTTCGCAAATTTTTAGGTTAGGTGACCAGTTTATAAATCTAGGAATACGAATGTTGTTAATTGATGAAAGCTTATCACACCAATTTAACCATTGATCACTGAGATCACTTGGAAGAGGATCATCCCAATCACTCTTCAATAACCATAGTCTTTGAATGAAAATTTTTGCACAAATCACAACAAGGGCTAACCATCCCATTGGATCAAAGATCCATGCAATTTGAGACATTACAATTCTTTTTGTCAATACTGTTACATTGACAGGGCAATCAATCTGAAAAACAAAAGAATCCTCGCGATTTCTCCACCCAATTCCAAGAACAGTGGATGAATAACACGATTCCAACCAAGAATTTGGGTCAATCGCTAGTTTTTCCGATGGTCACCATTCCAACAAACGAGGATCATTAGCTTGCCATTTACTCAAGGGGAAACCGCCCACCATAAGCAAATCTATGAGAGATTTTTGTTTTAGCAAAGCTTCCTCTAGTGTGTTTGCACCAGACAATGAATCGTCTATGTAAGTTTCTCTCTCGATGACAGTAGCTCCTGAAGGATACTGATGACGATGATCCTCAGCTAACTGTCTTAAAACAAGAGTAGACACAGAAGGCGAAAAATTCATGCCATAAGTTACAGTCGATAAGTAGTAAATGCCAATAGGTTTTTCAGCAGAATCGCGCCACGAAATTGCCTGAAACGGCTGATCCTCAGCTTTGATAAGGATCTGTCTGTACATTTTTACAATACCTGTGACAAAAACGAATCTATACACACGCCAGTTACAGATGAGATCAGGCAACTCGGGCAACAAATTTGGACCTGTGTGTAGTATATCATTCAACGATTTACCAGAGGAGGTTTTACATGAAGCATTGAATACTGTACGAAGTTTAGTGGAAATGCTTTACTCTCTAAGCACACCGTGATGAGGTAAATAATACCTAGTTGCACTCAAGGTAGCGCGTTATCAGGGGATAAGATTCGATGCATGTGCCCTAAATCTTCGTATTCTCTCGTAAATTTAGTGTAGAGATCTTTGGAACGAGAATCTTTTTGGAACCTTTTTTCCATCCGAAACAGCATTTGACTAGCGGACTTAAAGGATGACCCTAACTGATCGAGGGAAGGCTGAACAGAATTTTTAAATGGCAGTCTAACGATGTAACGACCAGAACAGTCCCGAGAGTGAGTGGTTTTAAAATGATTTATACATTCTTGCTCTTCAGGGGTATATAACTGCTTTCTCGGTACCTCTTCCACCCACCAAAAATTCTGTACAGCTTTTGTCAAATCGTCTTTAACTGCACAATGAAGCGAAACAAGGTTTGAGGTTAATGGCTGACCAACTGATGGAACTGCACCCATGAGTATCCATCCTAAAGTCGAGTTAATAGCAACGGGCTCATCAACATTACCTTTAACAATTTCACCCAGTTGAATTTGAGCATAAACGCTTGCGTCGAGAAGAACATCAATTTGAGAGTGATCCAAGAAATTTGGATCAGCTAACTCTAAGTTTTCAAGGTGTTTAAACGAAGCAGTGTGACTTATTTTCGGAGGCGAATAAGCCGCTACTTTGGGAGCAACTAATGCTTCAACTTCACACGAGTAACTTGACTCAAAACGTGGTTGAATTCTAAACCGAATTGATTTCCTGGCTGTAAAAACTGCTTGTCCACCTGCACCAGTCACAGGTAGATTAACAGTCTTACCCGACAACCTCAATTTTTGACAAACGAGTTCCGAAATGATCGAAGTTTGTGAACAATTGTCAAGCAAAGCTCGAACTGAAAATCCAAGGCCATTGGGTGCTACGATAATTACTCGCGCTGCAGCGAGTAGAACACTTCTTTTATGAGCTTGACCGCTTGAAACCGGACTTACAAAACAACTTTTAGGCTGACTGATTGAAAAAAAATTTTTACCATTATCATTATTAGTCGATGTCGATGGTAATGGTTCTGTTTGCACAAAAGAAACAGGATGTTTTTCATCCATATGCATATGATGTTTACCTTTGCAATGACGACATGTGTATGTTGATGAACAATCTTTTTTGAAATGATCCCCTAAACAGTTAAAACAGAGATGTTTTGATTCTACGAAATTCCTTCGATCGGCAACTACCTTACTTTTGAACGAATCACACCGCGACAAATAATGCGATTGATCACACAAAGGACAAGTAAAAACCTTGCTTCCCTTAGTTGATTTTTTGTTTGAATTAGTTTGAGTTAAATTAGCCGAAGGGTTCTTACTACTTTTATTAGTGTGAGCAGCTGAAGACTGCTTATCAGTCACACTCAATTTGTTACTACTTTCTATCGATTCTAAGGTCATAATTTGAGTGTGGAGAAATTCTTTGATTTTTTCCACTGTAGGTGCAATAGAAGTATTGCCTTGACATTTTTCCCAATCTTTACGAGTGTTACAGTCGAATCGATTTGCTGTTATAAAAACAACAAGATCATCCCAATGCGCAGTAGGGCGTCCCAAGGACTGAAGTGATTCAATAGGGTCGAAAATCTCTCGCAAAATCCGCTTGAGTTCTGATGACGACTCTGATTTAGCGGGTTTTACGGCGAAGAGCTCAGACACATACAAATTGATGACCCTACGCTCATTTTCATACATTTTTGTAAACTTTTCCCAAGCTTTCGGGTAGTTTTCATCAGTCAAGGGCAAATTTTTTACCAAAGCAAGAGCTTCGTCTTTTAAATGGGTTTTAAGAATAGAAAATTTAACTACTGGAGGATAGTCTACCTTACTATGAACCATAGCCTTATAAATATCCCTAAAATTTTCCCATTCTAAATATTTTCCGGAAAAATTTGGAATATCGATTTTTGGAGTGGATTGATGATAAGTATGGACAACCTGATTAACTCCTTGGTTAGCGTTAGCTTGATTAACATCAGGAGCTTCAGCAGCTCTTCTTTCATCAAAAACGAAGAAAAAATCTTTAAAATCACCTTTGCGATCATAGTATGAATCAGTGATTTCATCAAACAACTTTAAAGAAAAATAGTCATGATTGACTGGTAATGGCTTCAATTTGAGGATACTACTATGGATCGAAGATGCCTGTTTAACAGATTATTTAACTCCTCTAAACGAGAATGAGCATTGCCACGAGTCATTTTTTTCCTACCCCTTTTTTTAAATTCTCAAAGGAATTTGCAATTTTTCTGTAGAGTGCTTGCTGAGCAGCAAAAAGATCATCCATATTGAATAAATGAGATTAATCAATTCAAAGATGAAAAAAGCAAAAGAACTTCCGAGGTGTAAGTTCGAAAAGATCGCGTCCTATAACCTAACTTGAAGATTGATACGATAGCGGGGTCGAAAATATTGATACGAAAATCAGTGTTAGACCTCAGCAGCGTGGAACAACGAGGAGTCCACAAACTACCTTGAGAAACTGTGAGGTTAACTTATATTTTCACCTGATAACTCACTCCGATGTGAGATAAATCTCAAATTAATAAATAAAAGATCAAATTGAAAGCAAAAGTATGAGTTGATTAGAGGAAAAGAGTAGATTAAACGTGGAACTGTGCTATCCTAACCCTTGTCAAAATTCAGCAATGAATGTAACTTTTGACATGCGATTAATTACAACTTTTCCCTTTAAAAAAATCTCCATAACCATTAATTGATATAAAAATATTTTTTCCAATGCTAAGTTATCAAAAAAAAGTTAATTAGGTTAATAAAAAAATTTTTCACCAAGTCTGAATCACGAGCTTAGAAGATCCGTGTCCCGTACGGCGTTGGATGCTTTGGAAACTTATTTTTCAGCAGCCGACGAATACGGAGTACCAGACGACGTTGCTTGTTGAATCGAACACCGTAGGCTGAGTAACTGATGAAATGAACGACCCGCTCAAAGTAAACCTAATTTGAAAACTTCCCAATGAAATAAGCAAAGATTTTTTTTTTTTTTTTTGTATGAATAAAATATTGCTAACTTTTTATTCAAAACGAAAACAATACCTCTCAATTTTTTCTTAACCTGATTAAACAAACGATGTTATTTAGATCAAATAAGAAAAAATTAAAAATTCATAAATTCAAACGACCTGTGTTTTAAATTCCACGGAGTTTGAAGAGCGTTCTTAGATGATGACTTCGAACCTCTTCCCGCTTCGGAACGATGACTTTCGAACTGCAACTCTCTCGATTATCGCAGAGTAGAGTTGTCTCGCCAAACCACAAAAAATTGATGAATGTTGATTTTTTCAGTTAATTTTGCCGACACCATTAATTCAACGAGGAAGGACCAAAATGTTCGATGATGAATGAGTGGATGTTTGAGCGTGTTTGCATGAAATAAGGAGAAGCGAGATTACTTTTAGTAAAAATCAACTAAATGCTTTTATTTAATTAAATCAACAATATTAGTAGTTTTCAATTAACCAAAATTAAGTTTTCAATAGTTTATCAGTTTTTGAGGTGTTATTAGTTTGACAGATGCGTTGAGAGTGATGTCATCTCCACGGGTGTCTGATGTTGCCGCATAAAACAAATGCACAGTGTTTTCGAATTTCGAACACTCATGTATGCGATTGCGCAGTGACTCTTTTACCGGAGTATTTTGAGTCACGTCGGTCACAATGTCATGGATTTATAATCCTTGACGTAGTTATTTTTAAAAGGGGTGAGATCCTCGTCTTTTTAGAACAACTACTTACGTAGTTGCCCCGTCTCCTTGTTATCTGACTCTTAATGGGTGAATAAAATAAAGTAGAGTAAAAGATAATAGAGTGATTTAGAAGTATTGTTTATAAGAAGGAGTGAAAGTTTACAATTTAATGATGAGTTTAATGTCCTCCGACAGAGTTAAAGATTACAATAAAATGCCTTATAAACTACCGGAGTTGTCCGGGCTGTTCGATGTTCTCGGAAGGTTCTCTGGGCCTTCCGGGACCTTAACCTAGTGCGATGGCGAAGGCGATCTTGCACTAACGGATCCTTGCCGGCTCCGGCTCTACTTGTCCAGGTGTGCTTCACGTGGCTTAAATCGCTTGGCTACTCGCGATCAAACCACTCGAGTGTCGGGGACGAGAGTAGTTTGGGAGCGCGGCTAACTAGCGGAAGGAAGCTACTTCGCCCCCCTGTTCAAGTAGAGCGGATGCGTCAGCTAACAAAGTACTTAATTGCAGTTTGCGCGGCCCCTTCCCTAACTCCTTTTAGGCGGATTATAAGTAAGTCTGTTGCAACTTGGGAATGTGGGATTTTTATGGAGATCGATACATGACATGTCTCCTCTCTTAGTCCATTGTTGCCCTCGACAATGCAGGGCTGGACGACTGTTGGAGTGCAGTCCTTGAATCGAAGATAGAAAATGTATCGATCATCTCGATCGTGTGAATTTTGGCGGATGACGGTGGGCAAGTGCCTAAGTAAAAGTTTTTCCTTTTTTTTCTTTTCTTTTTTTTGAATAACTATTATTTTTATAAAAATAGTTAGTTCAAGTGGTAGCGTTTTGGATGTAATTTCTACCCAATGTTCGAAGGGATCGGTAGTTTTTGAGTTGTTATAATTGTTGCATAACAATGATCACAGGGTGGGAAAGAGTTGGTTGAAGGTGGGTAAAAATATCGTAATTTTTGAGTTAAAAGCCTGAAATTTTTGAAATTTTTAAATGAAAATCTCAAATAGCTAGTTGTTTTAGCTAAGTGCTAAGTAGAAGTTTTTGCGTTGCTTGCGCAAGCCAACTAACAGGGATTTAGGCATAATAAAATAATTATTGCTCTATATTGCGCGGTTATCGGGTGTTGGAGCGAAAAAAAATTTTGTATGGATTGGTTAATATTTGGAGTGGGAAGTTGCATCGACGTATATATTCATTCATTAATTGCCAGGAGTGAGGGAAGTTCACAGTTTTCGCCGTGATTTTAAGTTCGCTAATTAGTTTAGTAAAAAGTATTTATAACGTTCGATGAAAATTCTGTAATATATATGATGGTGTTGAGCGCAACTGTTTTGAAGTTGCAATTTAGATTTTAGATTGTCGCATCACAGTCAAAATTAAAAATAAAAATAAAATTGCATAATATTATCAATAAAAAAAAAATTATTCTTCAAGTTTCTAAACGATTTGAGTTTTAATTTGTCATTGTTTATTTCACAATGAAACTTCAAATTCAATATAAGTATTTTGTCTTAGTGTTTTAAAATTTTTAATATGTTTAAATTTTTGCGATCGACAAAAAATTTATAAATTAGCAGTGAGTTTCGGTAAAATCGGTGCTTACAACACTCCGGCTGACTGATTTAGACTGAGTTTTGCTTTAATTAGTCGAAAATAGTTAAATAAGTTTCAAATTTATTTGATAAAATTTTTGAGTTTAGTGTATAGAATTAAATTATTTATAATTGACATAACTTAGATTTTCGCAATAAGTATTTTACATTATGTGTGTTACGGAAAAATTTACAAATAAAGCCTATTTTGAATTTCGATTCGTAGAGATTGTACAACAAATATTAAAAATTAATATTACAGCAGATATATAAAAAAAAAATTTCAAAAGTGATAATGGAGTTAAATTTATAAAATTGGATTCTACAAGTATTCGATTATATATAGTGAAATTAAATATCGACGCGCTTTACTAAAAGTTACATAAAAATTTTTTTGATACATTAAAAAAAAATTTGTTATGCTACTCAATTTTTTAATGTACACTCAGATCACTTTTAGTATTTATAAAATTGGATTCTACAAGTATTCGATTATATACAGTGAAATTAAATATCGACGCGCTTTACTAAAAGTTACATAAAAATTTTTTTGATACATAAAAAAAAAATTTTTTATGCTACTCAATTTTTTAATGTACACTCAGAAAAATAATTGTGTTGAAAGTCATATGCACGCAATGTAATGCTATTCAACATGATTTATATTAAGAGTAGACAGGGGTTAGAAATAATGCCAGGAGGCACCACTGACAAAGATCCCCTATCTGCTCAATGGGTTAGACAAAGAGATAAATTCATTTTATCCTTGTCAAACCTGTTGGGCAGATAGGCTCTCTTTGCCAGTGGCGCCTCCATGGCATTTTTTTAGCCCTCCCTCATCATATATAGTGAGGTTTTATAAAATAAACAGTTGAATGTAGTAAAATCTAACATTTGAATAACGACGAGTTTTACAAGTAACATTTCTAGTTTGAAGATTAGTCAGCTGTAAAAAAAAATTTGAAATTTGAGATACGGAAATTCATATACTTAATTTTTACTTATCCCTTTATAAAAAAGAGCTATCGCCATCTTGCGTAAACTTTTTATTCGTGAACTGATTGGTGCAGAATTTTATAAAATATTCGAAAAGTGCATTTAAGTTTACTATTTTTGGTTATTTCCTATGCGCGCTTACCGGGGCTATGTAAACTAAAACAATTTAAAAAAACTGATGAAGTTAGAATTTTTTATTTTATTTAACCAAAATTTGTTTTGCAAAACTAATAAGTAAGGGTCCGTGCGCGCTTGCGCGATGAGTAATTTCTAGTCACTTAAAATACCAATAACATCGTTTTCATACTCGACGGACCCATTTCTATTGGTCGTTCAAGGTGGTTTTAGCTAACTTAAGAATCGACTCACAAATTAAATGACAAAATATTTGAAATAATTGATAGCAATGTCATTCTTTGCTATGAATCAAAAAATAAAATGGTTTTCGTATAATAATTTGCAAAAATATATTTCGTAATGATTGAGTGTAGAAGCAGACATAGAACGAAGAACTGATATATTTATTAAGAGTGTACGTATCAAAACAAATATTATTTTTTTAACTTTAAAAATGTTGAACCATAACGTGATTATGACGGTAATTAGTCTGATTTTTTAAATTTTCTACGATGCTAGAATATTTATTTTCATGGCTGCTAGCAGAATTGTTTCAAAATAAAAATCTTGTTGACTATAAACTGGTTTTTCCGATAAAACTATAAAAATTTTATAATCTGAAACAATCTGCAACTCCTTACAACACGTAAGGTAGAGAATAAAAGTATTTAAAAGAATACTGCTCACCTAAAAACGACAAATAGAAATGGGTCCGTCGAGTATGAAAACGATGATATTGGTATTTTAAGTGACTAGAAATTACTCATCGCGCAAGCGCGCATGGACCCTTACTTATTAGTTTTGCAAAACAAATTTTGGTTAAATAAAATAAAAAATTCTAACTTCATCAGTTTTTTTAAATTGTTTTAGTTTACATAGCCCCGGTAAGCGCGCATAGGAAATAACCAAAAATAGTAAACTTAAATGCACTTTTCGAATATTTTATAAAATTCTTCACCAATCAGTTCACGAATAAAAAGTTTACGCAAGATGGCGATAGCTCTTTTTTATAAAGGGATAAGTAAAAATTAAGTATATGAATTTCCGTATCTCAAATTTCAAATTTTTTTTTACAGCTGACTAATCTTCAAACTAGAAATGTTACTTGTAAAACTCGTCGTTATTCAAATGTTAGATTTTACTACATTCAACTGTTTATTTTATAAAACCTCACTATATATGATGAGGGAGGGCTAAAAAAAATGCCATGGAGGCGCCACTGGCAAAGAGAGCCTATCTGCCCGACAGGTTTGACAAGGATAAAATGAATTTATCTCTTTGTCTAACCCATTGAGCAGATAGGGGATCTTTGTCAGTGGTGCCTCCTGGCATTATTTCTAACCCCTGTCTACTCTTAATATAAATCATGTTGAATAGCATTACATTGCGTGCATATGACTTTCAACACAATTATTTTTCTGAGTGTACATTAAAAAATTGAGTAACATAAAAAATTTTTTTTTTATGTATCAAAAAAATTTTTATGTAACTTTTAGTAAAGCGCGTCGATATTTAATTTCACTATATATAATCGAATACTTGTAGAATCCAATTTTATAAATACTAAAAGTGATCTGAGTGTACATTAAAAAATTGAGTAACATAACAAATTTTTTTTTAATGTATCAAAAAAATTTTTATGTAACTTTTAGTAAAGCGCGTCGATATTTAATTTCACTATATATAATCGAATACTTGTAGAATCCAATTTTATAAATACTAAAAGTGAAATAATTTATGTACAAGGAAATACATAAAAAAAAATTTAAAAGAAAATAATAATAAAGTTATAAGCCAATTTTTCAAATGTGCTGTTTAAATAGTATTAGAATAATAAAACCTCTCGCCGTTTCTTTTACCTTTTTAAAGGTCTTTTTTTGGAGATTTTAATTCTTTCGAAAGGTAATCCAAATATTGAATTAGTATAAGAATGGATTCATTTTGAAAGGTCGACGAATATTGAACCTTCAAAAATTATCTATGTTTAATCAAAAATAATATGGTATTCTCATATAAATTCATGTTGTCTGAACTTTTGAAGCACTTTTATTTAAAGTAAGTAAAAGATTTTTGAATAGAAAGTAAGCCCTACTTTCTTTCTAAAAAGAAAATATACGCGTCTTTGGAGCTTTTCGGCCAAGATATTTGTTTTATATATAAACCGTCAACTTTAAACCAACTATCTTTAGCTTGCCTCAAAATATTCGTGTAAAATAGATTTTTTTTTCCACATTTGTTGGCTATAATACAGCTGATAACTTTATAGCTATTATTATTTATGTTAATAATTTTTTTAGGTACATTATTTATCTTAATATTAATTATTTTATTCGATTCAGAATCAAAAACAGATAACTTCAACATTATTAAAGGGCTATTCATAATTATATTGTTTTTCTGACACATCTTACCCATACAGTTATTATCATCGCAAAGGACATCAAAATCTTGAAAACTTCCGAAATTATAATCAATGATTTCTTGGAGGTCATAAGCACGACTTGGTTCGGGTAATTGCAATGATATTATGTAATTCAGGGTTTCAGAATTATTACTTGGTTTATCACATTTAAAATATTTGACAATAGTACTAAGTAAATGGCTATGATTTTTCAAAAGTACAGACTTTTTAAAGATTCTCGTTAAAATGTCACAAGGATCTTTAATACAGGTTAATTCACTTAATGAATAATACTGTAGAAACGCATTGATATTTATTTGACAGTTTGATTTGTACTGATTAAATATATCTTTAAAATAATCATTACCACTATGCAAAGTTAGAATAGTTCTGACTGTTTCAGAATGAAATAGACTTTGCAAACAAACATTTATATAAGAAAATTTCTCATTATTTATTAATGTTTTAATATTCCAAATTTGCTCTGAAATTTCATTTAAATTACTATTTTCCTCTAAGCTAGAATCTTTGAGATGAGAAACCCACCAAATATGACGACGCATTGGTTTCCGCATTTTTTTTTTGTTGCTTTCCTCATTTTCAGGTATCTTAATAATTTCTAGATCTGGCCGATATTTTTGCCTGAGTCTATTGTACTCGCAAATAGCTGATGAGTCAGCTTTGATTTTACCGGGATCAAAATTTATCATATGTAACCCACTCAGTTTTGTTACACGCGAAAAAGCAACATAAGTTTGTCCAGGAGCAAATATTGAATTTCCCACATCAACTATTGCATTTTCTACACTGACTCCTTGACTTTTGTGTACTGTCATTGCGTAGCTAATACAGAATGGAAACTGTTGTCGCGTAACATAGACATTACCTGTGACCATAAATTTATAATCCATGCGAGTCAATGTATGCTCAATGCCTGATCTCAATTTGACTTTAACGCCAGTGATTTCGTTCGTTGTGGGATCTCCACAAAAATCGGTAACGAAACCCAATGTTCCATTCGCAAGACCAATTGTAACATCAATATTTCTTCTTATCATAATTTTTGCACCCTTTTTAAGAGTTATTTTACGTTCAATTCCACATTGATCATCATCATCATCTTTGTTCAATATTTTATCAACTTTTTTACGTAAACTTGGAATGCATTTGTAAGAATCATTTGCTATAAGAAAAACTTCCTCTGAATCAATTTTTCTTAGCATTGCATCATTTAAAACTTTGCACATTTCGTTAGTTGGTACTAAACAAACACTGTCCAAGCCAAGGCTGTCCAAGTAATTACAGATTTCATCCACGTTCTTAAAAGAATTAGTAGAAGAAAGTTCAATCTGTCGAGTTTGCAGTATCTTGATATCTTCATCCGTGATAAAACCGAGTCTGATTCTTGAAAGTATGTCACTGTAACCTGCATCATTTCTTTGTCGCATATTGATAGTGAGCTCGTCATATTCAAATTGGTCCCATAAATTACATGTGCCCGTAGAACCAATGTGTATATTCATTTCTGCTCTAGTTAGCGGTAAAAATGGAAATTTACCTTTAACAGGAGGCAATTGTAAAAAATCACCGAAGAAAACTAAATGTTTTTTTCCAAAAAAACCATCTGGATCATTGAATGTATTGAAAATCTCAGTTAATCTTAAATGAATAAACATAAGAGTAAGATTAGATACCATAGATATTTCATCAATAATAATTAAATTAACATCTTTCAAAGTTTGTCTAATTTGTTTAAGAGCCGAATCAGATAGCTGTTTATACTTTAGAGTTTTCTTATTATTTTCCACTGGTAATTGCAAAAGTCTATGTAAGGTTAAGCCTTTTATATTATATGCAGCTACTCCAGTTGGTGCAGTCACGGCTGTTTCCTTAACACAGTGAATTTTATTGAATAAAACTAAATTTTCAATAACGAAACTTTTTCCAGTGCCTCCGAAACCACTTACAAAAATCCTTAAAATATCTTTATTTTCAGACAAAGCTGAAGTAATTTTTTGGAACACTCGGGCTTGATCTTTATTAAATTTTTTTATTTGTTTGTTGAAATCTTCTTCGCTTGTGATAACATTATCTGCAATGGCCTTAAAATCATTCATGGCATTTTCAGTTTCAATTGGAACACATCCATCAGGATAATCATTTGAATCAGATTCTTTGTTATCATCATTATCATTTTCAAGCTTTTCTTTAATTAATTCAGTCAATCTATCCATAGCTTTTTGAATTGATTCAAGTTTTTTATGATGTTCCATTGCAGCTGACAACTCATGCTGCTTTTTGCGAAAAGCATCAAAATAAGTTTTTTCAGAACCTATTAATTCTTCTTCGTTTCTCCAAGGTTGAAATAACATGAGCAGAGAATGATAATATTCTTCTGGTTGAGTTTTGGGTTTATATTCATAAATTTTTAATAATAAAGGTTTTTTTCTTTTTGTGATATAAACTCCTTGTAAAATTTCATAAAACTTTAAATATACTGGTTTTTTTTTCTTTATATCCCACCATTGGGCAAAGTCATATAAGGAAAGATTTTCTAAATCTTTTGGGCGACTCGGATAGTAATCGTCCACGAGATTATCGTAAAATATATTTGTAGACGATGGGGAAAGAGTTTTGATAGTTTTGTGCGGTAGTAATTTTTTAGCCCTAACTATTCCAACATTTAGCTGTCTGAATATAGTATCAGGATCAAAGCCATGAGTACGATGTCCCAAAAGCCGATCGGCACCTTCAATTGCTCCACACTCCCTGTGAGTCAAACCACGAAGAGCAAAGGACCATATTCGGCTTAATAATGGACCATCAGATTTTATCTCACCAAAATCGATATTAGTCTTCTCTCCTTTTGTTCCATACGAAGAAACATATTTTGTGAGGAGATACGAAGACTCACTTATGAATTGTGCGTCATTATTACCTTCCCAAATCGTTAAAAGAGATGGCATGTAATCGTTGATGTTTTCTTCGGCTTTTCGACGGGGTATATCGTAAAATCTAGTTTTATTACTTTTTAATTTTTTTCTATTGGCAGTGGATGTAGATACATCTCTTAAAATAAACGTATCTGTTACTGGACGAGGAAAGCCAAACCGACAAGTTTTTCTGCAGCCTACTTCAGTTTTTTTGTTTCGCAGACAGTAACTATTGTGGTTATGACTTTGATATGATGTAACTTTTCTGTGAAGATCGGGAGAGTTTCCTTTATCTGGTATTGTACAAGTCACGTATCTGAGAACAAAGTTTTTGATCTCCTCATTTGTATTTTTACCATCAATAGGAGCGTCTTTTATCCAAAATAGCATGTGGTAGTGTGGTAGTCCTCTTCCCTGATACTCAACGCAATAATAGTAATGGGAAACCTCACCAATGGGATGAGCAGAAGACTTTATGTATGCTAATACAGCTTCAAATTTATTGTTCATATATCTTGAAGCAGAAACTGGGTCAAGTGCTATAAATGCACTGGTACTTTTTCCACTATCATCCCAACCATTAACTTCAAGAATGAATTGTTTCAAATCTGGCCACATCCATTCTGAAGGACTGAGAGTGATAAACCAAGTTACAGGTCCATATTCGGTCATCATGATACTTAACTCGTTCCTGATTCCTCGCCAATATGGTTCTGTACCAGGCAGTCGAGCAAACACTGTTTGCATGTTCGACTCTAATTTTTCTTTTTCCACTTGTTCTAACAGATTTTTCGCTGTGTACTTAAATCGTGGATTTACGACATTCAATTTAGAAAATATTCCAGCATTTAATTGTCTGATATTATTATCGTTAACTAAAAAGAACAAATATTGATTATTTAATCTGTATTGAGGATATCTAGAGGTCAATTTTGATTTGATGAAATCAAAATCTCTTAATTTAACTGGTCTATTTTCATTGTGTTGTCCATGAACACCGAAAGGAAAAAGGTCAGGAAAACATTGCAAGTCTAATTCTTTTTCACGATTACTAATAGGAGCAGATCGAACATGTAACATTTGATACAATTTCGAATCTGTTTCATTTAATTTTTTAGTGTGTAAAGGGTATATTGAGTACTGCTCATAATAAGGATCTGATTGCGATTTTAGTGTCAATAAACCTTGTACGGGTTCACTGTTCGCTGCTTTTGTATTTTCAAATTCTAATTTGCTATCATCATCACCATCATAATCGGTGACTTCTGAAGTATCTCTGTACTGCAAATCTAAGTTTGCAAGTGTGTCTAACAATTTATCGGCTGAGTCAGGAATTAAGATTCTTTTATAAAGTGAATTATTTTGTTTTAACCAATGCAAAGCATTCCATATTTTCTTAATGTCAATGTAATTTTCCCAAATAATTTTTCCTTTTGTAGGGGAACTTCGAACTAAAACATATAGCTCATGATTTATATTAATTGGATCAGTGTTTTTACAAATTTTTTTTAACGTTTCTTCTAGTGGTAACGGTAAATGAAACATTCTACCCTTAGCTTTATCTAATTTGCAATAATTTGGTATATTCTTGTTCATAACCGGATTCATTTTTACAATCGTTTGAAAAGATTTTGCTCGTTGAATTAAAGTTTTTTCAAAAGAGTTTAAAGAACTAATCTCTTCTGGAATTTTTTGTGCATAAAGATGATTTAAAACGCAAAGCGAAGGAAGTTGGCCATTTTTTAACTTACTGTCACAACTTGAACATATAAAACTATTTTCAAATTCAGTACAGTTTTCGTTGTGATACTCTTCCAACTGTTTATAGAAATTTGACACGCTAATATCAACTTCAAGCAAATTTGCCATCAAATTTAAATTTGAATTAGTAGCAAAGGGTTTAAGTTGACGCATGCAGAACAATCTCTCACATAAAACACAAGGAGTCTTTGGAGGATCAGAATCTATTTCCTTAAATTTCTGAATTCCAATGTGTAATTTTTTCCTTAGCTCAGATTCATTCAAGAATATTTTATTATTTTTACAGCTGAATTTCATAGCAACTTTATTGATTTTTTCAGCGAGAAGTCTTAATTCAACAATATCTCCCATAACAATAGCTTTTTCAACTTTATCTATTTCCTTAAACAATCTTTTAGTAGAGTACAAATGCCTTTCTAATGTACGGAGTTCTGGGTAATGTTTTGCTAAAATGGACAATTTTAAAAATTTGGATGAGCATGACAGTGGCTGAGTGTAACAATATATGGGGTGTCCTTTTTTGTTTGGATCACGAGCATCAGCTGAACAATGATCATAGTCCTGTAGATACTTGAAAGCAGTTACAAACGCTAAATTGCGTATTTCCTCAAATAAATTTTTAAGCTCCAACAAAATGGCAACATCTACAGTCTTGCAAAATTGATCACATTTCCAATTTATAGTTTTACAATCAGATTCTTTAATTGGAAAAATATTTATGGCTTGACCAACATGATTCAATACTACGACCTTTCCTGTCTGTAAATCAAAATCTTCAAAAATTTTATCGTGGAAAAAATCGTAAGTAGCTTCGGAAAAATATGCTTCCGTGGTAGCACAGTGTGATGAACAACCACACAACGCAGCAAGAGCATATACTTCATTATCAACAATTTCTGCACTACATAATCTTGTCAATTTAGCCTCGACTAGTTTTTGACAAGATTTAAGATTTTTTTTTGCTTGTATAATCAAAGTATCTCTCTCGTAGATACAAGTTGTAACAAGCTTATCAGCTTTTATTCTTTGATCTACGGTAGGTGGCTGGTCGTAGTTTTTCAAAACTTTTAACACATACCTTTCTTTATCTTGAAGAATTTTTTTTGTTCCTTGATTGATGATACTAACAGATTTCTTTTTAAGTTTCAAGGCTGTTGACATTTTTTTTTTTACAAGTTTCTCTTTTCAATGTATTATCTTTGTTCCGAATGTAATACTGTCTATTGTAATCAGATTTTTTTTGTTTATTTTCTGCATGATATCGTTTAGCATTTTCACATAATTTTTCTTTATTTTCAATATAATAATCTTTAACTTTTTCTTTATTTACAGTATAGTAATTTTTAGCTTTCTCACATATGGCTTCTTCATTTGAAACATTATAATTTTTTGAATATTCAGTTTTTTTTTCTTTATTACGAGATTGGTACTCACTTGCTTTCTTTATTTTAGATTTTTTATTTGTATTATAATAATTTTTGTCATACTCTTTCTTAATTTCTTTACTTTAGGGCAGTTTTTTTGTTTTTCTAGTATCTTTTCTCTGTTTCTTAGATAATAATCATGATTTTTTTGTTTTTTTTTTAGACTTTTAGCGTCATTACTGCATTCGTTAACAGATTTTTTACTTAATTTTTTATCAAATTCTTCATTTTTGGATTGTAAAGACAGAACATTGTTATCAATGCTATTGAAATCATTACTCATTTCCAATCCACACTTAGAGCTGTTGAACTCATATTCGTCTTGTCGGTTATATAAACTTAAATAAGATGCAGATTCCAATTTTAAATCATCATCCTTCGTAGCATCCGATTTTTTTAGTTTTTTACTTGAAAATTCATCTATATCAGAATAATTTCTCTTGATGGATATATTTTTCAACGAAATGACTTCTTCATTTATACTAATAGCTTGGTCAGGTAATTCATAGTTATTTTTTGGAAACACTTCATCATTCTTGTTTTCAACTTCTTGTAAAAAAATTACATAAACATTCTTTGAATGTTCAGGCCAATGTATTGGTTTAATTTTTGCACTATCATCAGCTTCGACCCAGACTTTGTCTTGACGTAGCATGCTAGTGTAGTGTCCATGCTGTGAACTGTCACCGTGTTTGAAGATGGCATTAAGAATAGTGTATTGTTTATTTTGTATCATAATGATTTCATTTTGAGTACCATTTTTGAAAGAAAAATTAATTCTTTTCCATTTACGACCACCGATATTCACAAAATTAACTAGCTGTAAAACTATGATTTTATTATTTGTAGACAAAATATGTTTTGAATATCTCTGATATTCGCCACAATGACAAATTGAATCATCAAGTTTCCACTGGTTAAAATTATGATCAATAATATCTTGTAAACTCATATTTTGAGAATCCTCCGGTATTTTAGCTAAATACATAACACTTTCATTCGAATTGTCGTAAGTGACTTCTTCACACTCAAAACACTTGAACTCTGTTATTAATTCGTGTTTCAAAATTGTATTCAAATTTTGTGATTTTTCACAAAGACTCATAATAAATTCGGAGGCATCTTGTTGAGTAGTTTCCATGAATTCTTTACCCGCAAATGCACGAACTGATTTAATATCGATGGTTTTGTATTGATAATAATTATAAATTGTCGTATTCAGAAAATTGTCTTCGAAATTTGCTGAGAATTGAATTCTTACAGACTTACAGTGAAATAAACTTTGCAAAGATGCATTAGCATAACAGGATACTCCATCTAGGTTTGGTAATTCGATAATTTGCCATTCATTAATTGAGCGGCTCGGAAGCTTCATAGTTTTATTGATATTAAGTTTAAAAAATTTATCTGGATCGACTTTGGTACTAGGTTTTAAAGTTGTAATTTTTAAAGTAGATGTGTTTTGAATTTGTTTGGGTTGCACTGATACATCTTGGGGAACACTTGGATTATCGATAATAGTTTTGAATTTAGCATTATTTTTATTAGGAGTTTGAATTAATGATCTTTCAGATACAAGCTTATTCACAGGTTTTGGAATTAAATTTTGCAGAACAGGTAAACTCTTCTGAATATTTTTTATAAAATCTGTAGGCTGCATCATTTCAAATTGCGAAACTATAGTATCTTTTTGAACCGAATTTTTCAAATTTAATGAAGTTGACCGCTTAAACTTAAAAATTTTATTTGTATGAAGGCTTGATTTTGCACTGTCATAATTGAAATTTCCGAACTTGTTTTGAGAAAATATCGATGAATTTTCTTTATTTATTGAATTAGGTTCCAAAAAAGAAGGGGGAACAATAGGTATTTTATTCTGAATATTTTTCAAAAAATTTTCGGACTGCATTAAAGTAGATTTTACAGCATCATTTTCATATTGAAACTCTTTTTTCAAACCAAATGTGTGGGGTCTTTTGAATGTGAAACTTTTATTATTTGAAATAATGTCATCTATTCTATTATTATTATTATTATTATTATTATTATTATTATTATTATTATTATTATTATTAATATTATTAACAGATTTTGGGTAAAAATTATTCGTACAAAATGCAGTCATAGGAAATTTTATTTTATCAAGAGTGGTAGCTGGTTTTGAAATGTTTTTCTTACCTTTTAATTCGGTACCGATAATTTGGTTTTCAACAGTCACTTTTGAATTAAAAATAATAGGTTTTTTTAAAAATAACTCATTGTTCCTTTTTTCAGTCGAGGCCATTTTGGCATCATAATTGTTTAGTAATCGATTAGAAAAAATCAAACAATTGGTATTTTCATAGATTGGATTAAAATCCATCGAATCGCGATAAAAATTTGGAAATTCTAAAACTTTATTATCAGTGATCCTAAGAAACTGACGATGCATTTCATCTTCATCAATATGCAAGTTATCTGGTTTTTTTTCGAATAATATCGAAGTGGCAAACACTGTTGAGAAATATCCACAATCTGTTCCATTTTGTTGAGTTTGAACTCGAGGGAATTCAATAGATTTTTTCTCAAGAAAATAGTATGGATGCAATTTCTCTAAATACTCTTTAAAATTTGTATGAAGGATTCGACTGTTAAGTGAATCGTAAATTTTAATCGTTTTAGTATCATAGTAACTGCAAACCTAATGACCAATTATGTTTCCTTCTAGTGGTTTCTCATATAAAATTTGAATATGTTTTTCATTCCGAGGAATTTCTTTTATTCTTTCTAACTTATCTACATAATATGGAGACTGTGGTTTATAGTAAGAACAGTTTTCTATTAGTTTATGGATTAATTCTATGTGATCAGTTTTAAGACATTTTTTTGTCATAATGACAGTTCTGTCATAAGTGAATCTTAATACCCAATTACGGGGAAGTTTTTTCGTGAAACAAGGGAAATGTTCAATTTTATTACTTTTTAACATTTTATACAGATGAGGTCGTAATTCTTTTCGATTGTAAGTGAGCGTTTCCGGTCTTAATCCAAGTAGAGAAGATGTTGCAAAAGCAATACTTAAAGTGCCGGAGTCCACTTCATTTATCTGTCTTTGGACTGTTGGAAACAGAATACGACGACCATTTTCAAGAAAAACGTAAGGGTGTAAAACTTGTAAAACTTTTTTGAGATCGTCATTAAGATTTTTAGAATTTGAGGAATCAAAAATGTAAAGATCTTTAGTATTATAATAACTGCACATCCATTGGTCAATATCTGAATTTTCAATACTCTTAGTTGAAAGTATTTGAATGTGTTTCAAAGTTGAAGGAACTGTTTGAAAATGATCTAAAGAATTATTTTCAAAAAGAATGTATTCAGGATAAAGTGAGGATAGTAATCTTAAAAAACTATTTATATGGTCTAGTTCCAAAAATTCATTTGATATAATCTTTTCCAAAATTTCATCCCTCAAAGGATACATTTTATTTTTATTTTTATAGTTATTATTTAAACAAAAAAAGAAGTTTGAACAATTTTTTTTATTAATAATGTATTGTTCGATGAAGAAATTTTACATTTATACAAAAAAAACTGGCGCTGAATGCAGTAAGCTGCCAAAAAAGCTGATTGTTTAGCTGTGGCGCACTATAAGGCTGCGAAAAAAGATTTAAATGATTACAATATTTTACGTACACACAAAAAAACTGGCGCTGCATGCAGTAAGCTGCCAAAATAAGCTAAGGATTTAGCTGTGGCGCACTGTAAGGCTGCCGAAAGTGGCTGAATATTTAGCCTTGGCGCACTATAAGGCTGCCAAAAACGGAGCAGTTTGCTGCCGTAGCTTTGCTTAAAGTAAAAAAACTGTAATATAGAAATATATGTACTTACCTTACCAGTGATTTCTTGTCCAATCTTCAAAGCTGATTTTTCTATAGATAAAAAAAAAAAAAAAAATCATTCTAGTTTGAAAATCTCCAAAATCTAAAAATTATTGATTAAAGCTTTATAACCTACATTGTTTAAATTTTTTGAATTAAATTTCAAAAAATGTTTAACTAAAGCTAACAAAAAATTGTTATGAAAATCTATATGCTAAGCCTGAAAATGAGTATATTATTCCCGCCAAGGCGAGGGTAGCAAACCTCTTGGAGGCTAAATCAAACTCTCTAGGCCTAAAGGAAATATACTATTTGTCGTCCTTTTAACCAAAAAACAAGGGGCGAAGTTCCAATTCTGAGGTAACAAGGACGAAAAAGTTGTTTTTTTTTTATAACTATTATCGTTTCTGTCATCCATACATAGATTTTAAATCAGAGAACAATAACTACTAGCTGCTAAAACAATGTTGAATTATTACGCAATAACCAAATCGCCAATGAGAAAGAGTTGGCACTAAGTAACCATTTCGCGTAAATTGAAAATTTGCGATTGCTTCGGCTGACGTTGGCAAAATCGTCATAATAATTTGCATCTATATTTTTTAATTAAACTTAGGAAAAATACAATTTATAAAATTCCAGTGCTCAAAGGTGCAATGAATCACGTTTACATGCTCTAACGACAGTCACTCTTTTCAGAAAATGAGCTCAATCTCAATCGATAAAGAATCAGTCAATCAATGTTTGATCGGGTTCACTGCTCTGTATCCATTGTTAAGAAAAAAAAAATTTTTTAATTTTTTTATACATCTACACTATCTGTTTTTTTAGCTTGCAGTAATAATAAAATAAGAGTTCGTGTGCGTAAGCTTAAGGAATAATTTAATTTTGCGCCGCAAGGGTTTTATCCAACTCAGAGCTTAATAAACTATTAAAATAATTCTTGATACATGATTATTATTTTTTTCTCAAAATCTTTAATTGTTTGACTATATATTGCTTTAAGTTTCTTATTACTTTAAGTCTTACTGCTGGTATAGCAGCTTTAAGTTAAAAAAACTTTTTTTTTCGCACTCCGGCCGGGAAGTGCAACAGTCAGTAGCACTTCCCGGACTCGTCGTACGAAAAAAATATTTCACGCGACACTGAAAAAGAATTAGCAAACCCTTAACACCCTCGCCTTCGGCTCGGGCGTTAATTTGGGTTTGCTAGGGCTTGCTAATACTTTCCAGCGTCTGGCGTGAAATATACTATTTTTTATTATTTAATTATTAATAATTCATTTTTTGAAATGTATTTTTACACAGTCATTTACTAGTCGGATTCTAATTTAAAATATTACGTAAGACGGGGCAACTTTGGTCATTTTTTGCATAAAAAAAAGTTTTTTTCCCAATTTAAACTACAGAAACGGTTTCGTATCAATTTTTGGAGGTAACCGTTCAAAAGTGCCCCAACCCCAGGACTACTTTGACCAAAAAGAGTTTAACGATCCAAATTTTAAGTTTTTATACCAGATTGAATTGAATTGAAAAAATTTGAATAGATACTTAAAAAAATTAAATATTTTTATCAAATTTTTAGCTTTTGCAAATTGTGCCCATTAATTTTACATCAAGTTTTACTGCAAAGAAAAAAAAAAATCTTTTTTTAAAAGAAAATGAGAATTCTGAAATAAGCTAATATTGAAACTTAAGTTAAAACCTTATCTTTATTCAGTTAATAAAATAAACATTTTTAAATAAAATACTTAATTATCTAAGTTTTCACTAGATATAGTTTACTTAAATACATAGATAACAAAAATTTGCCAAAGTAGCCCCATCATAGCTAAACATAACAAGCGAAATACATGAAAATGGCTATAGTAGCCCCATTTTTACGTGAAATCAATTTTTTTTCTTGAAAAAAAATATATCACTCACTAGTTTTAAAAAATCAATTCAAAAACTATCAGATTGTATTTTAGAGACCTTAAGGAAAAAAAAAAAAATTGATTTATCTTCAAACTATGTATTCTTAATACTACCACTTGTTAAATTTTGTGCAAGGAAGAATTTTAACAAAAAAAAATATTTACATTGCTACATCGGTAACGAGCAAACAAGCATCAAGACTGGCGGCAATCATGAAAACGCAAAGTTTACGCACGCCTCTAGCGGAAAAAACTGTAACCGCAATCATAACTTTTATTTGAATGGTAAGAAATTATATAAAGTAATTTTTTTTTCTTAGTGGTCAAAGTAGCCCCCGAGAGGTCAAAATAGCCCCGTCTTTCGGTATATTTTTTATTACTACATTATTATTATTTTTATTTTTTTTTTTATAGTACAGACTCTCTGTGGGCCTTTTTATAATAAAGTTGTTAATAAAGAAAAAATTTGCGTTGGAATTTTCGACACAGTTTTGTTAAAAAAAATTTACGACTGTCTACTTTTCGACGTGTCAAAAATGTCATTTAATACAACCTATTTTTGACACTGCTCGGTGCCGATAATTTTAATGATCAACCCAAGTTTGGCGAGCCTGAGTAACGCAGGCCGCCAATTGCGATTATTGCCGGTCATAGTTTTACTCTTTTCAGTTTACAACATCCCCAAATGCACCAAGTCTAAAAAAAAATTATTCTTTTTTTTTTTTAACTCTCAAAAATTTTGTACAGTGTTTTTCTTTTTATTTTTATAATTCTTATTATTTTTAAACATTCAAATTTCAAAGGTAAAAAAAAATCTACAGGTAATTGAAATCATTTATTTTTAATTCTTTGTCAAGTTGAAGAAACCCATATATTGGTTAACAATTAATGTGCATTTAAAAAAATAATCATCAATACATTTTATTATACAAAATACAATAGATGGAAAATTCAAGATTTCAGTAGCATATTACCGTGTTGTAAAAAGTAGACAAGAAATAATTGATTGATACGATCATTTTATTTATTTTAGTAAAAATAAATCAATGTCAAAATTTTATGTAAAAAGCTGATAATAAATTCGAAATTAAGTAAGAAAAAAAATTTTTCTTGTTAACTTTGAGTTTCTTGCTAAGCAGAGTTAAAAAAAAAGATGTTAACTAGTAAATATTGTAGAAAGCCTGCTTTTGTAATATAACTGTTCGTAATTTATAAAGTACTAATTAAAATAAAAAATGTACCATGTAATTGAAAAGTAAACATTCATCAATAAAAAAGTGCACGTAGTATAAGCATTACTAATAATCTAAATCAATAGTATCAATAAAATTAAAATTAAAAAGTTGAAATCTTAAAGTCAGAAATGTTTTTTTTATTTTTTACTGAATATACAAAAATTTATTAAACTGTGACTAGTGTTTATAGGCTTCAAAATCTTTAAAACAAATAAGAAGTACACAGGTGAAAATAAGATTTTAAAAACAAGTTATTCTAAATTAAAAAACTGAAATAAAACTAAAATTTTTATACAAAAAAGCCAAGATATATAAAAAAATTTTTCAATCACTTTTAAAAAACAGGTTTTTTTAGCTTAAGATGAATAAAATCTCCACATATGTCCTATCTCGCCAATACTACTCTATTTATCATTATTATTTATACATGTACATATATAATATCACAAAAGTCGGAAATCCGTGAAGTCGTCAATTTTTTTTTCTGTGTGTAGTGTTTATATATGCTATTCAATTTTTGCACATATTTTTATTTTAACCTTACATTCAATTAAGTATGTTAAGTTTATGGCAACAAGTTTAATTGTGTAAAATTTTAAATTTTACACAAAAAATGAGCTTTAAGTAAGTATAAAAATACCTTTTATTTTGAGCAATTTATAAACTTTTTTTTGATTGAAACAAACAAAAATCTCAATACTTAACTTATCCTACTTTATCTATGTATTAACAAAGTGATATTCTTATGCTATGTATGTAATATATATTTATAAATTACCTTCAATTCGATGACAGCTAATTTCTCGCAATCTTTTACCTATTTTTATTCTTTTTCTTTCTATTTTTTTTTTTTTTTTTATTCACTACTTATCCTTCACACCACGCTTTAACACTATATAACCACAAACAATTTTCAACCGTTTTTTTGAGTTAAATTTTTTGTTGAAAGGTTGGTAGCAGTTTATTCGAAAACGTGACTTACTTAACCTTTACCATTCAATCATCGATATCATAGCTGCACGTGCCATTACGTCATCTTTACACTACATTTTTTTATTCATTTGGACTCAAAAAAAACGAATTCAGGTAAATGAATAAACAATTATTTATTTAGTTATCTCGACGTAATAAATAAAGACTTTAAAACTTTTTTGAATGATTTTTTACTCGTGTTTTTGTAATTTTTCGTTTCTGTTGCCTTTGTTAAAATATTTAACTCTTAATTATTAGATAACTGTCATGACGTACCCGTTGATCAGGGTAATGCAGCGGAAAATAGTCAACCTCAACAATATTTTGTTGCGCCTCAGCAGCTCCAACAAAATGGGCCTTACAACAACCAGGAGGTAGTCAGAGGAGGTACGTCTAAAAAGATCAAACCGACTATCAAAATTTTAATTTAAAAAAAATTTTTTTGCAAAAATAATTTTTTTTTTGCAGCTCGGCGTCGTGGTACTAGAGCCGGAAGAGCAATACAATTTCAGAGGGTTCAGGCCGACACAGCAAATATGATGTGTCAAATGGCTCGGGCATGTCGTCAAACTGCCCAAAAAAATTTTCAGCAACCGAAAAGTAACGCGGTTCCTTATGGAACTAAATATCCAGCTCGAAACAATAAACTGATACCTGTTTTGAACGAGGCAGGTCAAACGATTGCATATGTCCAGCCAGCTATGATCCAACAGGGTACTGTGGTCAATGAGCAAAGATTTCAGGATGAGAATGGAGCTGGACAGCTACACATGGGGGCTTATTCAGAATCCTCGCCTAGGTCACAAATTCTTGGTGACTCAGCAGCCTCCCATCAGCAACTGGCCGGTGCTGGGCATTATGCCCAAGGAATTGGACAAGCAGCCGGAGTGGATCCACTGCCAAGGGGAGTGAATCAGGAACCTCAAGTGGCAACACAACCTCCACAGTATCCAGCCGGGTCATTTCAGCAAATGGGTGCTGCTTATCACCATGCCCAAGGACTTCTGCAAGAAGCAGGAGGAGTGGCTCCACTGCCAGTGGGAGTGGCTCCTCTTCCACAAGCCCTTCAACATCATCCCCAGCATTATGTTGGTCCAGTTCACCAAGCGGCTGGTGCTGGGCATTATGCCCAAGGAATTGGACAAGCAGCCGGAGTGGCTCCGCTGCCAAGAAGAGTGAATCAAGAACCTCAAGTGGTACTACAACCTCCACAGTATCCAGTTAGGTCATTTCAGCAAGTGGGTGGTGCTTATCACCATGCCCAAGGGCTTCTGCAAGCAGCAGGAGGAGTGGCTCCACTGCCAGTGGGAGTGGCTCCTCTTCCACAAGCCCTTCAACAACATCCCCAGCATCCTGTTGGTCTAGTTCACCAAGCGGCTGGTGCTGGGCATTATGCCCAAGGAATTGGACAAGCAGCCGGAGTGGCTCCGCTGCCAAGGGGAGTGAATCAAGATGAACCTCAAGTGGCACCACAACCTCCACAGTATCCAGCCGGGTCATTTCAGCAAGAGGGTGGTGCTCATCACCATGCTCAAGGGCTTCTGCAAGCAGCAGGTGGAGTGGCTCCTCTTCCACAAGCCCTTCAACAACATCCCCAGCATCCTGTTGGTCTAGTTCACCAAGCGGCTGGTGCTGGGCATTATGCCCAAGGAATTGGACAAGCAGCCGGAGTGGCTCCGCTGCCAAGGGGAGTGAATCAGGAAGTTCAAGTGGCACCACAACCTCCACAGCATCCAGCCGGGTCATTGCAGCAAGTGGCTGGTGCTCATCACCATGCCCAAGGGCTTCTGCAAGCAGCAGGTGGAGTGGCTCCTCTTCCACAAGCCCTTCAACAACATCCCCAGCATCTTGCGGCCCCACCTCAGCAAGCAGCTGGTGCTGTTCAGGATGCCCAAGGGCTGGGACAAGGAGCAGCAGTGGCTCCGCTGCCAGTGGGAGTGGCTCCTCTTCCACATGCCCTTCAACAACATCCCCAGCATCCTGTTGGTCTAGTTCACCAAGCGGCTGGTGCTGGGCATTATGCCCAAGGAATTGGACAAGCAGCCGGAGTGGCTCCGCTGCCAAGGGGAGTGAATCAGGAAGATCAAGTGGCACCACAACCTCCACAGCATCTAGCCGGGTCATTGCAGCAAGTGGCTGGTGCTCATCACCATGCCCAAGGGCTTCTGCAAGCAGCAGGTGGAGTGGCTCCTCTTCCACAAGCCCTTCAACAACATCCCCAGCATCTTGCGGCCCCACCTCAGCAAGCAGCTGGTGCTGTTCAGGATGCCCAAGGGCTGGGACAAGGAGCAGCAGTGGCTCCGCTGCCAGTGGGAGTTGATCCTCTCCCACAAGCCCGTCAACAACATCCTCAGCATCTTGTGGACCCAGCTCAGCAAGCAGCCGGAGTGGCTCCGCTGCCAAAGGGAGTGAATCAGGAAGATCAAGTGGCACCACAACCTCCACAGTATCCAGCCGGGTCATTTCAGCAAGAGGGTGGTGCTTATCACCATGCGCAAGGGCTTCTGCAAGCAGCAGGAGGAGTGGCTCCTCTTCCACAAGCCCTTCAACAACATCTTCAGCATCCTGCAGCCCCACCTCAGCAAGCAGCTGATGCGGCTCAGGATGCCCAAGGGCTGGGACAAGGAGCAAGAGTGAATGCTCTACCACAAGCCTTTCAACAAGATCCTCAGCCTCGTGTTGGTCCACTTAACCAAGCGGCTGATGCTGCTCATAATGCCCAAGGGCTTGAACAAGCATAAGAATTGGCTCTGGTGCTAGTGGGAGTGAACCCTCTCCCGCAAGCCTTACAACATCCCCAGCATGCGGCTGCTGCTGGTTATCAAGCTCCTGATAGCTATAAATAGGTTTTTATCGCCCAGTCCCTACCATACCATGAGCTATTGAGCAAAAAGGAGACATGCTGTTGTTAGATCCGAAGGATTCTGAGAGGACTTGACACCAATTTTACTGCTACTTACTATTAATACACTCTTTTTCTTACCTTATATTTCTGAAGTTTTTCAAAAATATTTTTATTTCCTTTATGGGTCACAGTAATTTTTAAAATCATTTGACAAAAACAATACTTTTTTTTTTTTTTTAATTATTATTATTTTCTTCATTGTCATCATCATTGTAATACTTGAAAATTTTTTATAGCTAGCTTATGTTATAAGTTATTATCTACTATTAAATTATAAAAACACAATGTTTTTGTGAAAAAAACATTTTAACTTTAAAAATTAGATACATCTATTTAAAATAAAACCATGTACTATATTAAAACATGTAGCTTTTATTATAGCAATGTGATGAAAAATAAAAACATTTTCAATAACTCTATTAAGATACACGATGTTGTTAAATATTTTATATTTATTTATTTATTTATTTAGTTTGCACTGTACTACATGTATGTACTTCTACCCCCTACCAAACACATACCATAGTGCTGCAGATTATAGGTTTTAATTATTACATTTTTTTTTGCACAATCACTCAATTCCTTTGCTACACTTATGACTCAACATGAAATAAAAAAGTGGAAATAAAAAATTGTTGCAATAAAAAAATAATATGCTTTTCTTATGTATACAAAAAAAAATTGACTAATTTTTCTTTTAATTTATAAAAAAAAGAATTTTTATTATTACTATCAGTTTAGTAGAAAAAAAAAATTAGTAGAGATAGAGATATTTATTTTTTTAATAACAGCATTTTTTATTATAATTTTGATTTTAATAATATACACTTTCATTATACATAAATACACTGTTACATACTAAAACTATCTCACACACTGACGAAGTTCACCGAAGGTCATATTTTTATTTTTTTTAATGAAATGAAAAAAAAAAAAAAAAACAACATGTCTTTTGTCGGCATCAGCACGAGTGCAGACAGACTGCAGACTGCAGAATATACTGCCTGTGCATCGCGTCTCAACAACCTATCGACAAATCTCGTTCTCGAAGAAACTCGAAAAATCGAACTCGCAATCGATCGAGCCAAAGGGCTGAGTACGGAAATCCTAAAAAAAGCTGAAACTCCTGAAAGAGCGCATGATAAAAGGAAAAAGGTAATAACTTTTTAAGCAGCAATTATTTCGGGACAATTTTTTTTTTAAAATGTTCCACAGTTTATTGGCTATTTATAGCACATGTTATAAGAAAAAAAAAATTCGTTTAATTATAGTTTTCACTCAACGGATAACCTTGAAACCAGAAATCAAAGTATATAAAGCGTACGCTTTTTCACGGTCGTTTTTTGAACCTCTCGCCGTTCAACCGCTACCGCGGTTTAGGATTAGCTTGAGCCAAAGTTTTTACCAAATGTTAACAATATTTAAGTATCATATAAATTTGTTAAATTTAAGATAATGTCCGAGTGTTAATTAAAATTTAACTTCTGAAAATACACTCAATTTAGTACACAAAATTGTCTGACAAAAGTTTATATTTTACTGGTAAAGCTGCTTCTTTCCTTGATGCGAATGTTGCTGAATCGTTGTCTTTGGAATCGGTTGGTCGGCAAATCGATGGTTACGTACGAGAGTATAGTGCGAGTAGGTGTAAACGGTGACGTTGCAGCGGTGCGCTCATCAAATTATATCAAGCTAAGTTGCCGGTTTTGATAAATGTGCTGTTACTGGTGCATTCAGTAGGTGCTCCAGCCGGTACTACGTCGATCGGAGAGCTAGTTGGACTCGCAGTATGGTTAGTTTACAAGGATTGTTATCGCAATTCTTCAACTCATCGAGGTGCATTAAAAGGTAAATACTTTCACATTTGTTATAAACCAATCATTGTTTGTTTAAAAAAAATTAAAACATTCATGTGATACCTGAATGTCGACGGATAGTAAAAAAAAAAATTCTTTTCTTGGGACTTTGGCGTGTTTGTGAGTATAATACTTTGATTGTTACTATTTCTATTAAATAATTGTCAGAGTTAAGTCGTCAACTGTCGTTATTTCATAAATTAATTGTTTACAGGTTGTATTCAAAGATTCGTGGGTGTGGCTGTATGGTTGGGTCGCGTGCTGCAGGTGCATAGCGGGTGAATTGATGGAAGAGTCAACCGCGGCTGGAGGTATAGTGGGTCTGCATGCGGCGGGCTCACTCAGCAGGCCAGTGGTCACGAAGATTCATGGCTATGGTAGAGTCTTAAGCGTGTGTCCGGATGGACAGTTGATCAAATTTGGTTTGAAAATGAAGTCTTTCTTTTTACTTTTATCCATCTAATTTTGCTAAAATTATTAATAACTTCCGAAGATAGGATAGTATATTCATTCATTTAAAATTATTATCATCATTATTTTCAATTATTTAATTATTCATTTATTTCATTATTATTATTTTTGGCTTTTCTTTTCTATTATTTTTCCTTTTATTTTGTATTTTTTTTATTTTATTTTACTTGTTCATTTATTTATTTGTATGTGTATATATATACTTAAATTTTTTATTTTTTTTTATTTTTGTTTTTCAACGTTTTGTTTTGTTTTTCATGGCTCTGCGACGTGAAGCGGTGGTTTTGTATTCAAGTCTGGTGCTTTTGAAGAGGTTGTGGGCATTGTCAAGATTTGTGGAGGTGAGTCCATGTGGATTACGATGTCTGCTGTTTTTTGAGTAGGAGGCAAGCTGTGAGTCTCATTCGGAGAAGTATCGACGTAATGATTTACTTTACATGTGCATGATTTTGGGATGTCTTCTTCATTTGCTTTCGTGTCCCGTTTATTTTCCTTTTTTCTGTTGCAGATAAAGAAGAAGGTCAAGATCTTTTCGATTTGAAGAAATCTATCTAACAGGATTTTTAGGACTAATGGGCGTGCACACACGCACACGCACACGCACACACACACACACACACACACACGCGCGCGCGCGCGCGCGCGAGTCCCAATTCTCCGTCTGGGAGTCTCCGGCGACGGAGGAGGTGCATGGCGCATTCGGCAGACGACGCAACTGCGTTGGCAGGTGCGTGCGCACACACTCACCACAGTAGACACGGGCGTGAGTGTGGCTTTATTTTTTTTTTTTGTGTTTTTGGTGCGTTGTGCGGACAATGTGTGCGTGAAGGAAAGAGCGAGAGAGAAGGTATGTGCGCGAGGAAGAAAGTTAAAGCAGTGAGTGCTTCGTGTGCGTTACTTTAATTTTTGTTTGTATGTTCGCGCGTGGTATAGGTGGCGTGGCGATCGCCACCGGAACTTTGTAGAGGTGAGTGTGATTGGATATTGTGGCGTGAATGTATTTGTTTGGTGGACACATTACTGTTCCTCAAGTGTAAATGAAACTTGATGGAATAAATTAGTGTTGATTGGCTGAGAGTGTTGGGAAGGGATGGTGAGGAAGGAAGTTGAGTCAGAGAGACGCGGGGGAGCGTCACTCTGTTCCTGGTAGCCGTAGAGTAAGGTTGTGTTTTTGGTTTGAGAGTGTAGTTTTTTTTTTCTAAGTTCTTTTCTCTAAATTTTCGAATAAGCTTTTTTTGTAGACAGTTTTTGTAGTTTTTTGTTTGTTTATTTTTCTTTCCAGCTAGCAACAAAAAACTTGGGTTATTTTCGGCCAAACATCAAGAGAGTTAAATAGAATTTTCAATAAGTGGCCATTTTGGCCTATTCTGAGCAAACAATTATAGGTATAAATTTTCGCGTATGATTTTATTTATTAAAATTTTGTAAAGCATGATTTTTTTGAAATTTCTCTTGTGCGTGGTGTGTGAAAAAAAATTTTTTTTGATACGGTTAAAATTTTGTTGTATAAATTCGATCAGGATTTTCTTGGTGCGGCGTTGTGACCCGCCATTTTGTAGACTTACTTGATAGTTTTTTTTCCTTTGTTCTTAAGATAATATTTTTTGTAAATGTAGACTTAAATTATTTTTGGCTTTTCGTAGACAAGAATAAAATCCAATTAAACAAAATTTTTTTGCAATAATTTATTTCATCTCTCTCTAGCTCACTGATTAGGCGTGAAATTTCTAGTGTTTGATTATTGTTTTATTTATACAGATTTTCGAGCTCCTATTTGATTAGATGAGTTGATTCGAGTGAAATTTGGGATAAATTATTCTGACTGTCGAACAGTTTGTCAATGTCATTATTGATTAGTTCGCGGTCTTTCGAGTCCATGATACCGAATAATCATTTTGTAACCCAACCACCAACTTCGATTGGAGCTCCTCGAGTTTTCCGATTGTAGGGTCGGTTATTAGTTTATTGCAAAACGAAAAAGGTTTTTATAGATTCGTGTAGATCATTTATTGCGAATAATTTGCGGGTTGTGTGAAGTTCCGAGAGTCCTGGTGTTATTTGGTCAGGGTAGACTCGAGATAATTCATTCACTAAATGTTTGAAATTTTTGTATTCCGTTTCGAAGTTTCTGTCTAGTGGGGGACAATTTACGAAAATATTTATGTGGATTTTTGTTCTGACTAAATTAATTTTTCCGACGTGTTCATAGAAAATACCCGGGTTATTGGGGATTAATTGTATTTCATAAAAGGTTATATTTTCCGTGTTAACGGTACCGACTGGAGCAAAGCTCATGCACCACAGCAAAATGAAAAGCATTTTTCTGGAACAAAAATTAGGACAGATTTAAATTAGATGAGGCGATGATTTATAAGAATAAAAAAAAAAGTTTTTTAGTAAAAATTTTCAGGTGGTCTTTATAGACTAAGATTTTTTTCTTGTTTTGGCTTTGCAAGAGGGCAGTGTTATTTTCGCGTACTTCTAGGACGCCACTTTAAAGAACGGTTCTGCGGGCGTATCGGTAATTACCATGAGTTCTTTGGTGCGATAACCTATGAGCTTAAACTCTTGGCATATTCGACATCGATGAATGTAATCGACTATATCTTTACGCAAACCAGGCCAAGTAAATTTTTCCCTCACTCTTCTGTAAGTTTTCTCTACTCCACGATGTCCTCCGAATAGACTATCGTGGCATTCTTTTAGGATGGTGTTGCGGGATTCGGGTGAGGGTGTTATGCAGGCACCTAGACAGATCGTTAGCGTCATGGGTATGTCTTTGAGAGCGTCTCGGACTTCTCGATATAGAGTTCCACGTGGTAGTGCGTCTGTGAGTTCGCATTTTCGTGACATACGAACCGATGATATTTCTTTCTCGAGCAGTAGATGATAAAGATTGTATAAGCATTCTTTCAAAGAACTTTGCTTAATGGGATTTCTTTCGGTTTCTGTAGCTACCAAGGAGAACATAGTTCGGCCTCGGGTTTTAGAGACAAAAACATTGCCACCCGTAGGGTTCAGATCTTTGAGTTCGCTTTTTGAAATTAGCTCTAATTCGACAAGAAGTTGGTTGTTAGGTGTGTTTAGGTTCAAATTCGCTGGGATAAAATGTATTATGTTATCTTTATATTCCGTGAGGGCGTCTCGGGTGAGTCTCACTGTTAGTCTTGTAGGGGGTTTGATCGGGGTGTTAAAAAGATATAGGATTGGGGGCATAATTGGAAGAATGGTTTGAACGCTTGTGAAAATATCATTATTAATATCAGCCGTAGTAGTTTTCGAATTTTTAGGCATCAAATTTGAATTAGGTTGTTTTGTAGGAAATTCTAGCTGCGAGGATTGAACGGTCGTTTCGGCGATATCTCGAGGGCGAGTAACATTCTCTTGAGTTTTTAGACAGTTTTTCGATGGGGCTAGCTTATGATCTAGTGTGATAGTATTTGCGGAATTTGTTGAAGAGTCCGAATCATCGCTAGACATAACTTTGGTGTTTTCGAGATTAAAAGTGATATCAAAAGTTGTTGGGGGTATTTTAGGTGTGATGAGAGTGGACGATAAGGGAGGATTTTTGAATTCTCAGTCATCGGTCAGTTGCCATTTATCTAAGTCTAAGAAAGATTGTGTATTGTTCAAATTTTGTCTATTGTCTGCGTCAAATAGATCATTTTCCAAATAGCCTGGATCACTGTGGACTATAGAGTGATCCGCTTCGTAATAGTTAACTCCTAGGTCGAAATTTTCGAGGAGTTTTTTCAATTTTCCAGAGTCCCACCACAAAGAATTAAATCCTTCGATAAACTCTTCTTTCTCCTTAGAGTTGAAGTTGGAAGGTTAGAGCTAAGCTTGGAGTTCCAAATTTGATTTTTCAGGGGTAGTCTCATAGAGTTCTTCTTCATCAGAAGATGAGGAGTCATCATCATTTGCTGGAGGTTTCACTCTTTTTGATGGAGAATCAAAGAATGCCTTTCTTGATGCAAGTTTTGGGAAATGGGCGACTACATCTGCAAAACTATCTGATGGTACCATGGTTTCATCGAACTCACTTATGCCAGAAATCTCATCTTCTTGGTTGCTGACTTCAGACTCGGAGGTAGGAGATGTGGTTGTTGTGTTGAGTGGTTCTACCAAACTAGGTATTAAAGATCGGCTTTGCAAGGGTACAGGCGCGTCGGAGGCGCTTACGGTTTCGTCAAAAGTTTCTATCTCTGAGGTAGAGCTTTCGGCGTTTGCTTGATTGGCGGGTGTAGTATTTTTCAGCTTTAACTGTTGATCTCGTCTGAGTCTTAGACGAGAGGCGATGGTATTACCTGGAAGATTTCCCTGACCCGATGCGTTCGGCAATACATGAGTTTTATTTTTAGACCCTTTTGGTGTACCTCTTCGCTAAGGGCCAGCTTGCGGGGCGTCAGAGAAGTTTTCTTCTCTGCTTTTGTCGTGGGCTTGTCGAGCAAGGGATGTTTTCGTTGGTTTTGATTTCTGAATAGGCAGTATGGTTTTTGTTTTGATTTTCTTCAAAGATTGAGAGGTTTTCTTCGCCGACTTTTCGTTTTCTACCTCTTTCTGGTCTATCGGATTTCTTGAAAGCCAATCGGCGTTAGTGTTAAGCCTTCCAGGCTTGTAACAGAATATATATCTGTAGCCACGCAGTCGGGCTCTCCAGCGGTTTAATCTTGACATTGGATCTTTGATTGAATCAATCCATTGTAAAGGTTCATGGTCGGCGTATACATAGAAAGTGCGACCGTCAAGATAGTATCTGAAGTGCATGATGCCTAGGACTACAGCTAAACACTCTCGCTCAGTGGCAGAATAGTTTTTTTTTATGTTTATTGAGCGTTTTTGACAAATATGCAATAGGTTGATCATTATTTGGTTCGCATTGACTCAAAACTGCCCCGACTGCATTTGCACTAGCATCGGTTGTTAGGATGAAAGGTTTAGAGAAGTCTGGGCAAATTAGAACTGCATAGAGCTGTGCCGTGCATAGAGCTGTCTTTAGTTTTTCAAAACTGGGTTTTTGGCTCTCTTCTCGGCAGAATTCACAATTTTTCTTGAGAAGGTCGTTAAGAGGTTTTGCAATTTCAGAGAAATGGTGGATGAATCGGCGATGATAAGAACAGAGCCCAAGAAAAGAACGGACGTCCGAAGTACTCTTTAAGACGGGAAATTAAAATTTATATATTTAAATCTTGAATATCTTTGATTTTTCCCCGGTCAGGTTTGACTCCAAATTGGTCGATATGGTGGCCCAGGTATTTTACTTCAGGGGTTAGAAATTCGCATTTTTCGATTTTCAATCTCAACCTTGCATCAAACAATCTTTGAAAAGCTTCATTAACCTTTCTCTCGTGATCTTCAAGAGAGTTGGAGAGGATGATTAAGTCATCTAGGTAAATGAACAATTCGATTCTTTGTAATCTGGTCATGACGGCGTCCATCAATCTTTGGAATGTCGGGGGAGCACAGCAAAGTCCAAAAGGCATGGCTGTGAATTCAAAATGCCCGTAAGGCGTTGAGAAGGCGGTTTTAGCTCTGTCATCCGGGTGCATAGGTATTTGGTGGAATCCGTTAACAAGATCAAAAACCGAAAAGTATTTGGACTTGCCTAGGGACTCCAGTATTTTTTGAACGTTTGGGAGTGGATAGGCGTCCAGAATTGATAATTCGTTAAGCTTTCTGTAATCAATAACAAGATGATGTTGATTTTTACGTTCAGGGCCAGATCGTTTTGGAACTATCCATAGAGGTGAGTTCCAAGGGCTGGAGGAGGGATGGATGATTCCTTTCTTCAGCAAGTCATCTACTTTGCCTTCTAATTTCTTCGGGCAATTTTGGAGGATAACGATATTAACGTGTATATATCGGTTTGTCACTGGTTAACGGAATGGTATGTTGTACTAGATGTGTGCGAGGAGGGTCGTCGCCAGGTAACATGAAGTGATATGGAAAGCGTTCAACAACTCTCTTCAATTGAGCTAAGGCTGCTTTGTCGTGATGTTCTCTTTTCAGAAGGTCAAATATTCGAGGTACTCTTTGTTCAGGAGGACAAGGCATTCTTTCGGCCTCAGAATCGAAGAAGTCGTCGGAACTATCGAGTTCAAAGGGATACAGATCTTGCACCGGTATTTCGACTTCTTGGGGTTCGTTTTTTGTGTAAATCGCTAACACGTAACATGAACCTTTTTCATGGGTAACGGCTGACTCACTGATAAATATTCCAGCAGGGGTTTGTATTTAGGGAAGATACGCCTCCCTTCTTGAAGAGCTTTCCGACACAGGAATTTCTATCGCAACTTTGCAACGTGCTGGCAACGCGTATCTTGTGGACAGAGCTTTACCTTGTTTTCGATGAGCTTTATAATGGAAAATAGTTGAAGGTATTTTCCTGGACGTAGGTTGAATGTCGGGAATGGTGTTTTGACTTTGAGGTGTTCGTCGAGAGTCAGAAGATTCTGTAGGGGACTCGGAAGATTCGGAATCGCTGTTGTCTGTAGCGCTGGAGGAGCAAATGTTTTGAGTGCCATTTTGAGTGATTAATTGATTATTGGCCAAGTCGATTTGGCCCTTTTCAATTTGGAGATAACGAGAGCCGAGAATGGCATCTTCTTTGAGCAAAGAACTTTCAGGGAGGACGGGCAAATGGTGTTTTCTACCGTCCCTTTCTTTGAAAGTAATAGTACCAAGAGTGTAGACAGGTTCTGCTCCGATCCCGATCAGTTGAAGAGCACGATTTTTATTGATTTTATACGTGGGATTTAGAGATTGAATTTTAATTACACTCACGTCTGCGCTGGTGTCAATTTAAACGCGCCCTTTTCCAGCTTTAAATATGTCATTAATAATTTTGATCTTAGGTGAACCGTACGAAATTTTCTTTCTTTCTCTATGGTTTCTAGGATTGTAAATTTGAGGTGAGTACGTGTCGAAATCGTTAGTAGGTTCGTCTAAATTAGGGGTGATGCTACTCCGGTTGGTTGAATTTCTGGAAAGGGTTTCTGAACCAGAGGATTCTGATTCAGAGCTATCTGAGTCTGAGGATAGGCCTTCAAGAAAAAAATCAGGAAGATTTTTCATTTTCCCGGCTTGCTTAAGTCTCCGGAGTTTCTTCAAAGTTCTTTTGCTGATAACACCATCTTGTAAGAAAGGGGCATCGTCGTGAATTAGGTGGAATATATGTTTTTGTTTACAATTACGAATTGTAATTTTTCCATGAGCGTTGACTTGATTATTATTTTCTCCCTGGATTGTAATGGAATGGTGAGGATAGTAGAAAACCGAGTCTTTAAGAACAGAAGCTTTGATGACATTCACTTTATTGGTTTGTGCCGCGGAACATGTTACGACGCCCTTTTTGATTAGGTAATTTTTAATTTTTATGGTTGGTGCGGTTTTTTCGCTGCAGACTCTCCGTACTCTCGCGTTTTGAATGTTTTCACCGATCTGCGCTCGGGGCTCTGAGAGCGGGGGAAGCTCGCAGGCGCGCCGTCCGGACGAACTTGTCTCCAGTTTAAATTTTCGCTAGGGGAGATATTTGTGGGAATATTCGTTGGAGTCGGGGCTTGTGGAGTAGGGATGTAAGGACCTGGGGATCCGGGTTTACCAGGCTGCTTTTCATAATTATTGTTAGGGAAGTAAGCTGGTGTTGCGGAATTAGGATAGGGCGAGTGAAAAGGGGGCATAGGCGCTGGGGGGTAGTAGTAGGGCATAGGAGGATAATAGGGCGTATAAGGGTGAAAATTTGGATAAGGGAAGGGATGGGAAAAGGGGCTTGTCGACCTATTAGGGTAATGACCTCTAGGGCTCTCAGACCTAGGGTGGGAGTAACGATCTGATGGTCCGGATTGATTGGAACGGCTCTGTCTTTCTGGGTTTTTCAAGATACTCGAAGGTTTTTCGTAACGCAGAGAAGGGTGAGCATCCAGTTTACCTTCTGCTGTGTAGATCATTGTTCTAGGCCTTTTTATATCGTTAGGGTCATAAGAATATGAGATATTTCTATCTAAATTTTGGGGGTCGTGAAAATCAGAAAATTTAACGTTATGGCGGTCGTGAGATGATTCTCTTTCGGGTGTCTCAGGTCATCCACAAATGCTTGGAGATCGCGATCGCCGAGGCGATTTTTGGGTGGAGGAATACTCTACGTCGGCAGAGCTGCGCTTAAGGCTTCGGAAAAATTAACAGGGTTATGGTGAGACATCTGATTACGGATAACAGAAGGTAATCCGCGAATGAAATATTCGGTAGCAAGGTCTTCGAAAAGGGTCTTATTATGTCTCTTAATGTCCTCGTCATCTACTCCCTCGTTTTTTAGTTTCGTGGCAGCGCGGACTATAGCTGAGAGTCTATCGTGAAAATTTAAAACAGATTCGTTCTGTCTCATATAAGAGTCTCAAATAAGGTTAGGGTAATAAGATAGGGATCGTTTTTGAGAAAAACGGTCCTGAAGATGTTTCCGGAGCTAGTCTAAAGTGTCAAAAACTTTTCCGTCAAGACTTGTTTTAGCCGTGCTTGTCAAGCGAGAAATAACTCCTTGAAGGAAAAGTTCTTTCAGGGTTGCGTCTGTAATTCGTTGGTCGTAGCTTTCCACGTCCTGCAGCCATGGTCGCAGGGGTGTGGAACCAGTGTAAAAAGGGATTGCAGCAAGATCGCTTTGCATCAGTGCTAATGCTTGAACATTCGTGAACGCGGTTCGTGACTCGTTTAACGTAGCTGCAGTTGTAAACATATTTTCGGCTTACTTACTACTTACTTAGTTGCCTCGTCTCCTTGCTATCTGACTCGTAATGGGTGAATAAAATAAAGTAGAGTAAAAGATAATAGAATGATTTAGAAGTATTGTTTATTAAAAGGGTGAAAGCTTACAATTTAATGATGAGTTTAATGTCCTCCGACAGAGTTAAAGATTACAATAAAATACCTTATAAACTACCGGAGTTGTCTGGGCTGTTCGATGTTCTCGGAAGGTTCTCTGGGCTTTCTGGGATTTTAACCTACTGCGATGGCGAAGGCGATCTTGCACTAACAGATCCTTGCCGGCTCCGGCTCTACTTGTCCAGGTGTGCTTCACGTGGCTTAAATCGCTTGGCTACTCGCGATCAAACCACTCGAGTGTCGGGGACGAGAGTAGTTTGGGAGCGCGGCTAAGTAGTGGAGAGAAGCTACTTTGCCCCATCTGTTCAAGCAAAGCGGAGGCGTCAGCTAACAAAGTGCTTAATTGTAGTTTGCGCGGCCCCTTTCCTAACTCCTTTTAGGCAGATTATAAGTAAGTCTGTTGCAACTGGGGAATGTGAGATTTTTATGGAGATCGATACATGACATCGATATGTTCATACAGCTTTCAATATGTTTAAAAACAAGGAGAATAACATCGCAAGTTTTCCATACAGCTTTTAAAGAGTATGAAAACAAGGAGATTGACAAAGTCTAGTTTTCTGAACAGCTTTAAAGGAGGAAGAAAAAAAGGAGTATGATCAAGTCGAGTTTTCCTTACAGTTTTGAAATAGTATCAATACAAGGAGAATAACACGATTTTGAAGAAATATGAAAACAAGAAGGATAACAATGTTAAGTTTTCAATACACCTTTAAAGGAGTATGAAAACAAGGAGGGTCACTAAGTTGAGTTTTCTATACAGCTTGCAAGGAGTTTGAAAACAAGTAAAATAACATCGAAAGTATTTTATACTCCTTTAGAGGAGTGTGAAAAAAAGGAAAATGACGAAGTTGTGTTTTTCAAACATTTTTAAGGGAGGACGAAAACAAGGAGTTTGACAAGTCAAGTTTTCCATACAACTTTGAAGCAGTATAAAAACAAGGAGATTGACAAAGTCTAGTTTTCCATACAGCTTTGGAGGACGAAAAAAAGGAGAATGACAAAGTCAAGTTTTCCTTACAGTTTTGAAAAAGTATTTATGCAAGGAGAATAACACAAGGAGTTATTTGTCTCTTACTCGTCCCCGACATAACTATTATGACCGTTAACCATCAATAATTATAGAAAAATATTTGGCTATAATTTTTTAAAACAAAATATCTAAAGTCACCCTATGATAATCATCTATGAGTTAGAGTGAGTTGAAATTGTGAAATCTTCTATTGGAGCTGTAGAGGTTTATTTATTCAGTGAAAATTGAAGTTTTTTTTTGAATGAGAGAAGTTTTTTTTGAGTGAGTGAATGATTATTCTTGATATGAAGTCTATGTATTGTATATACAGGTTTAAGTTGAATGCACTTTTTTATAATAAAAGCGCACATCCTTTGAATTATTAATAGATGTTAGTAAGTAGGAATCATCTTTGAAGTGTACGGTTCTGAGCTGATGCTCTTATAGTGAACGGTGATAAAGTTTCAAGATATGTTTGATACACTTTAAGTAATAAAATACAATTTTTTCACGATGGATGCACCTATTTGATAATTCTATTAGGTACTGATTCACCAGCGTATCCAGATAGAGGTAATGTCAATGACCAAATATGGGAAGTTTGTATAGCAGCCAAAAGTAAAACCAACTTGATTTTCAGACAAATTCATGTTTGAAGTGTGGTTGTGATTTATAAATGCATGTGTGGCGACTCAGAGCTTGTACATTTTAATGATGATTCAAAACTACTTTCATTTGTGGTTGTCTAAGAGATATTCGCTCAAAAATATTAAATTTTAGTTACCTTTTGAAGAATTTAAGTGAAACAAACTTATTTAGTTAAATAGTAATTTAAAAATGTTGCAGTGGTTCATGCTAAAGTTTTTTTTTTATCAAGTTAGCTATTATAATTCATCCAACTTACAGCAAGTTTAAATTCAGAAGATGTCAATAACAGTCATGCAGTTAAATTCAATACATACATGCATTTAAATCATCACTGGAATTTATAAATTCTGAGTCAATACACCAACACGGATAAGGTTTATTGTTCTCAGTTTATTTTCCAAGATGAATTTGTCTGACTATCAAGTTTAATTTTAGTTTTATCCGCTATATACCAACTACCTCAACTTGGTCATTGACATTTGCTGCATTTAAATGTGATGGTGATCAATGTCTCATGAGGTTATTCAAACTGTCAGACATGCTGCAAAAATTTTTAACATAATAAATTTCTGTTTTAACGACAGATCGCAATATCTTTGTGAAATCTTCAAATTGTGTGGGATTTAAGTCAGTTTAGTCATAGTGATGTGTTTTAAGTTGTTTTTTTTTTTTTACAAATAGATAAAATTTTGAATAAAACTATTATGCTTCAAGCCTGAAAAATTAAGATTTAGAGTAAATAAAATGATAAAAAAAAAATAAAACAATTTAGTAAGATCAGAGATTTGAGAAAATATTTTTGACTCCATGATAAAAAAAAGAACATCTCAAAAAATTTATTTAAGCAGATAGTTTGGTTCATACGCTAAAACTCCTTTCGCAGAGCAACAACAACACATAACTAAGAAAAAAAAATCTTTTCAATTTATTTTACCCTCATTTTAATTGAGAACTGAAAAATTAAAAGTACTAAAATAAACTTAAGTTAATAATTATTAAAAAGTTTGAAACATAAAAAATTAGGTGAGTTGGGTTTTTACCTTATAGTTGCTATAACAGAATTATCAAAATAAAAAATTTTTTTTATACTTGGTGTTTAAAAATCAGTAAAAAAATATACAAGAAAATTAATTCATTTTGATTGTCCTTCAATATCGATAAAATCATTCATCTCAACGGAGTCATAAGTTGTTTGTTCTAGTCAGGAATTAATTGGTAAATTTTACCAATTTTTTTTAGTTTCACCTTATAACTAGCGAAAGAAAAGAAATCTTTAAAAAAAAAGACCTTTCAAAAGGTAAGAATTTACGGTGAGTGGTTTTTTTTGTACAAAACTAAAACAAAAGTATACATGTTGCTACATTCAGATCTATGTTAATATTAATCAATTCAGCCCGAAAGATACGAACAGATGAATAAAATAAAAAAACCATCTTTCAGTAGAGTTACAGTGAAATGTTCATACGAACAGATAAATGAAATGAAATCAAAAATCATTTTCCGGACGAGTTTTTAATAAAATTTTTTCAGTTTTATTTCTTTAATAATTTTTACTCAAATTATTTAAAATTTCTACTCTGATTCTGCTGATATTTTTTTGGAATATGAACAGATAAAAGGAATGAAATCAAAGAATCATCTTCCGGACGAGTTTTAAGTGAATTTTTCTTTTCTTTTTAACGCATCTTTTTTTTCATTTTTTTTTTTTTTTTTTTTAAACTTGAATTCAATTATTTTTTAATAAAAGTTTACTATCAACTGATCCAATTTAGGTTTCGTTCAATATCGATAAAATCATTCGGATTCGACGGAGCCGCAGATTTATTAATTAGAATAATATTACTTTTCAAAAGATCAATTCAAAAAAGTTATTAGATTTTTAAGTCTTTTTATTTTTAGTTTAATACAGCTTCTGCTTTTAGGTGATGCATGAATATCTTTGGTCAACTGTTAATCGTTAATCTACGGCTCCGTCGAGTCCGAATGATTTCATTGATATTGAACGACACCAAAATTGAATAACTTGATAGTAAACTTTTACTAAAAAATAATTGAATTCAAGTTTTTTGAAAAAAAAAAAAATGAAAAAAAAAGATGCGTTAAAAAGATAAGAAAAATTCACGTAAAACTCGTCCGGAAGATAATTCTTTGATTTAATCCCTTTCATCTGTTCATAATACAAAAAAATATCAGTACAATTAGAGTAGGAATTTTAAATAATTTGAGTAAAAATTATTAAAGAAATAAAACTGAAAAAAATTTTTTAAAAACTCGTCCGGAAGATGATTCTTTTATTTCATCCCTTTCATCTGTTCATAATACAAAAAAATATCAGTACAATTAGAGTAGGAATTTTAAATAATTTGAGTAAAAATTATTAAAGAAATAAAACTGAAAAAAATTTATTGAAAACTCGTCCGGAAGATGATTCTTTTATTTCATCCCTTTCATCTGTTCATATTCCAAAAAAATATCAACAGAATCAGATTAGGAATAATTCACAAATAAATACTCATACGATCAAGTATTTGAATTGATAACAAAGAGTTATCGGTGCTCTTTAAATTGAGCGCGCACACAACAACCTATCGGCAGCTTACGCGCGCGCGAGAAAAACTCAAGTATTTTTCGACTGATTTCAATTACTCACACTCTTACATGATAAAGATTATGGTCGCTTAATAAATAACAACTCACGAGGACGCCACAGGTGCACCTGTTACAAGCCGTCAGGCTGAAACTCTAGCCACCAAGCTAGACGCCCAAAACGTAGACTGCTGTGTCTTGATGCCGGCGTACGGTCCAGTGTCGTCGTCTCGTTGTCGCAGGTTAACAAGTTTTCCGAGGATGACAATCCTGTCGAGGGCTTGTTTTCGTTGCGACGATAACTCCCGAGCACGCGCGACACAATAAAATCGACTTTTCACTCGTAGTTTTCTCAATCTCGTGCAGCTTCGAATCGTAACGATCTGTACTCGAACGCGTGCGGCGATTAGAATGACTCTAGTCCTCCTTCTACCCGGCCCGATATTCTACCGATTCCCGCGCGTTCCATTCCCACTCGTGCTACGTTCTAACGATCGCGCGGCGAACATGAAATTAATTGAATGTCGTTGCGATTAATTAACTCGACCGTTGCAGTCTTAACTCGATCAAAAAATCTTGAATTAATTTTGTTTTTTTCACTAAATCCAGTTTTACCCAAAAATGATAGCTTATGTCTTCAAAACTGTCTTTTTCAGTCAGTCCAAGTAACTGTAAGTCAATGCTTTCACCAGCGGGACAGTTCTTGCATTCACGAAATACGCAATCTAGGTTTTCTGTAGAACAAACTAATGAAGATAATATTTTTTCCTCAATTTCTTCAAGACTGTTTCGAAAACTATTTTTATTTAAATATTTTGCCAGAGCTTTCAGCTGTCACGTCGTGACGTGGCATCAGACTTTCCATCGGGTCATACACGTGCCAGATCTTATGTGACAGAAGTCACGTAGGTCTATCGATTTATTAAAATTACATGGGTGGTCTCCCGAAAAGCTATGTTTTTGCAAGGAGGGGATTGACCACCCCCCAAGCATCTCTTTATGCATACATTCAAATTATGATGTCCGTTGTACCCCTCCTTCGGGTATATAAACAGGATGTGAGTGCGGTCAAAAGAGAGAAGATCCCTGGCAGTCAAGGGTGGATTATTGGAGCCGACACTATCGCCAACATTATTGGTGTACTTTGCAACGACGCAGCCACCTGAACTATCATCGCGTTGATCGCATACCGATTTCTCATCCGGTTTTCCGTCCCTCGCGTACTGACAAATTCAAGTTCAGTCTGTTTTCTTCCATGAGTTCACCAACAGTCTTTTCCGTGTAGTAAAGTTAAAGTTCAGTCATTAAAGTCCAGTTCGCTCAAATTAACTCTTTTATTTCAAAACCCTTCAACCAAGTTCCAGATCCAGCCAAAGGTAACATTCAACACTTATTTTACTTACTCTCTTGTGTTCCAAGACACGGAGAATTCACCAAGTCTCTAGACAATTGGCGCAAGCCAAAAACTAAAGATACGGTCGAGAACCAGGGTCTCGACGCAAATGTTAATTCAGTGTTGTCTATTTTATATATATATATATTACCAATTAACTGCTTACCGAAAATATAAAGACAAGATTACTTCAAAATTTATTAAATTTTTTTGTTTGTTATAACTATAAAGTAATCTTCTAAATATTTGATAATCATATCTTTAACATTGTACTAAAAAAAAATTATTTGTCTGTCTGATACGATTACGATATAGAAAAAAATGGAACAAAAAATTTTTGATATAAATTAAGATGATAATAAATCTATTTTTTTGGAAGATAAATAAAAGTTTATTATATCTTTATATACTTATTCAATTTATTTTTTCGAAACTTTTAAAATAACTATTCTTCATTATAAATTTCTATTATAAAATTCATAAAAGTTCATTATAAATTTTTTAAATAAGTAATTTACAAAAGGAAAGCTTATGTAACAAATATTTATTTTACTCTATCGTTATCAAAACCAGAATTTACACAATTTTCATTGATCTTAAAAAAAATTGAAATTAATTACAAAAATTAATTAAGGGAACGTTCATAAACCACGTGGTCATTTTTTCGATGATTTTGAAGGGCCCTCCCTCCCATGAAGATCAGCGTAGTATTGTATCAAATTTTCGACCCCCCCCCTAAAGTCACGTGGTTTTTTTACGATTTCAAATTGTAAATATGTATACTATTAGTTTTTTAAAAACATTATTTTTAAAGTTATAATTTAATGATTTAATACCAGGGGCGCAACGACTCCTATCAGCTAGGGGGTTTCCTGAGTCCCCCCCGCTCCCAATAAAACTGACGTCTAAAAAAAAAAAAAAACGTTGAGTTCAATAAATAGACTGGTTAATTATCCCCCAAGCTCTAAACCCTCAAAACCGTGGACGTAGAGTTCAATAAATAAACCGATTAGCTATCCCCCAAGCTCTAAATCCCCAAAACCCTGGGCACCCAAGTTCAACAAAAAAACTGATCAGGTTATTTATTTCGTTAATTAAAATGCACTCATATTTTTGGAATAATTTAACTCGGGCACCCAGGGTTTTGAGGGTTTAGAGCTTGGGGGATAGCCGATCTGTTTTTTTGTTGAAGTCGGGTACTCAGGGTCTTGAAGGTTTAGAGCTTGGGGGATAGCCGATGAGTTTTTTTTGTTGACCTTGGGCGCCCAGGGTTTTGGGGGTTCAAGGCTTGGGAGATAGCCGATCACAAAACAGCTGCAGACTGCAGAGAACCATGAACTACAGAAGCTACCTACACGCGGTGATAATGAATCAGGTACGGGCCACTCAAATCAAAACTTTGACGAGTTTTTACTTGCACACGGCCATGCAGGTGCAAATCAGATGACATGTACGGATTCGGTTTTAACGTTCAACAGTAAAATATTATGAATCGAATCATCGATTCATGCACTTTAAAAACCACGTGCCTTTCTGAATCAACAGCCCTACCCCCCACGTAACCTTTCGTAGCCTTTTAATCGCCCCCTCCCCCCCCCCCTGTTTGGGCCACGTGGTTTGTGAACGTTCCCTAACTAGGAACGGGCCTTTTTTTTTTAATCCTAGAAATTTTTTTAAATTTTTTAGAAAGTTTTAAAACATTAATAAATTTGTGGTAGAAAATAATTTTTGTAAGTAATAGATAAATAGAAATAATTTATCTAAACATTTATCTAACTTTTGATTTTACACTTCATAAAATCAAAAATAATCATTTAGATTAATTATTATTTAATAATTTGTACATTGTGAGCTGATTTCCATTCAGGTGCAGACTTCATACTTTTCAAGTTCTCACAACCCTTTTATATTTATTAATACTATTTATATTATATTTATTACTATTACTATTTATTTTATATTTATTACGTATATTTATTAGTACTTTTATATTTATTAATAAATAAAAAGTTGATTTTTTATTACATAAAAATTTCAATTAAAAAATGTAACTTTAAAAAATTTGTGAGCAGATTATACTCGGAAACCAAAAAAAATTCTAAATCTGTGAATACTTAATCTGAAAATTTTTTTAAATCCAGAAAATTAACAACAGAAGAATGTTGGATTAATCAGATATTTTATAACCAAATTGCAAGTATTAATTTTCACTAATTTATTTATGAGAAATATTTTTGATTGTTATTTCAAAGATAATGATTATTGTTTATTTCAAATGTTAAAAAAACATGGATTAAAAAAACTGTTCTTGATTGATTCTGTTGTAACAATGACTGAGAGAAATGTTCAACACAGTCTGTATTTATTTATTTTTTACTAAAAATCAGCATATTTATGAAAAACTGTTTCAGTTTTAAAACAAGAAAATAGTGGAAAAAAAATTTTTATACTCCACGTTATTTATTGTTTTTTTAAAATCTGACCTAAGAAAATGTGTCTTTTATTGTTTACTAGCTAATTTATTTCATGCGCAAGTTTGTGTACTCTGATAACTTTTTAATTTTCGTACTTTTACTGTTCTTTAATGAATAGATTAAAAGATCAAAACTGAGTATGAAAATAAATAAATAAATAAATAAAACTGAGTAACTTTTTCGTGTAGAAAAGTCGGAAATTGAGTTTGATATCCTACTGCACTGTATTTGCAAAAAAAAAAAAAAAAAAAAAAAAAAAACGAAATTGATAGCAGTATTTCTAAATAAAATATTACACAACCTTTGTCTCTAAGGATGATTCTTCTAAATATTTTCAATTTCTTTCTTCGATTTACACCTGACCCTTGCATTCCTTAACTTTCAATATCCACTAAAATTTTCTCTAATCTATCTATCTGACTAACTAAGCTACTTCAAAACAACTGAAGTATTTTCACTTTTTTTTGTTGGCTATATATTAACTTATCTAGCAATGCGCCGTGATTGGCTGTACAATTCACGCTAAGAGAAATAACTTGTAAACGTGACTTAATCGTTCACAATTTTTCGTTTGCGATTTGCGCGATAATCGGTCAAAGTCGTTGACTGCGATTGTGTTTCCCGCTCAAATCAGCGTGTAAGAACATAAGAGCTTTGCTGTAGTTATAGCACCAAGAACATTAAGAAAAATGAATTTCCAAGGTAATTAATAAAATTTTATTTTTTTAAAAATGTACAACAAAAATGTTCTAGACTTACATTTAAAAATTTCATTGTTTTTTTGTAATTTTAAAAATTAACCTAAAACTTCACATTTTTCATGTTGAGTTATTATGGCAAAAATGTCTTTTATTCTTCTCATTCAACAAAATTGTTTCAATGAAACATTGAACTTATATTTTATCAATGAATATTGATCTTACAGAAGTTCCTGTGCCTGTTGGCGTGATGAGCAGTTCTAATTTGCCAAATGAGAATTATGTGGCGGCTAATTACTACATTGGTAATGAATCATATCCTCTTATAAGCTTTAATTTTTATACTGCAAACTACTTAGATTTACATAAGCTTTTCTTAGCCGTTTTAAAAATTTTTAATTTACAATTTTTTTGCATACAATAAATTCAAATTTAAAATTATACAAAAAAAAGTTACTAAAAGTTAATTAATTTATCTGACTGTTTGAAAAAAAAAGTTAAAAATTTGTAGTACAAAATTTTAAAATTTGTTTAAAAAAAAAAAAGTTACAAAATTATTATTATTATTTTTCCTAAAGCTTCGAGCAATGATTACATTAATCCTACTTCATTCCAAGTGGCTGATCATCAATTAACTACCAAGGGACATCAGAATAAAAAAGGTAAAGTTTTTACTAGATTTTTTATTATTTCAAAAAATTTAAAGAATATCAATATATATATACATTAAAAAATTTTTGTCTTTTTTTACATACATATTGATTCTTTAGTTTAAAATTTCAGGAAAATACAGAGGCAACCGAGGTGGTTTCTATGTGCAACTCAGTCGAGCAGTAGCTAATGCAGCAGGTTACACTGCATTCCAAAATCAACCTAATGGTGGTTCCAATAATAACCGTTTTTTGAAAAACCAGCAACATAGAGTTCACTACATGCAGCCAGTGATGATGATACCTGGAAGTACGACGAATGCTCAGCCTGCATATTTTTATCAGAATGTTACACAATTAGCTCCTGCTGCAAATGCTGGTTGTGATCAACCAATTTCTCAAAGTCAAGGACCAAGTTTAAAAGTGCCTGCTCTGAATCTGGTTCAGCCAGTAGGTTCCTACCAACTGATGCGTAATGATTCAATAGTCAACCAGACGTACCTCAGTAATCAGTTCCAGGTGTTTGAGGGAGCTGGTAACACACACCCCCACTCAAATCAAGGGCTAGATCCAATTGGAGAAACTGGTAGCTTCGAGGCATTTCATGCTCAACGCCAGATGGCTGCTCAAAGCACCCACTACAATCAGGGCCAGATGAGACCAAATCAGCTTGTAGGAAATGGCAGCACCCAGTATTTCCATCCTCAACTCTACGTAGCGACTCCGAACACCAACCACCAGGCTCAGCTGCCTCAAATCCAGGGGTTAGCTCCATCCGGAGGAACTGGTGGCCACCAGGCTCCCCAGATGGCTGCTTTAAACATAAGCTACCAGGCTTCGCTGCCTCAAAATCAGGGGTTAGCTCCATCCGGAGGAACTGGTGGCCACCAGGCTCCCCAGATGGCTGCTTTAAACACAAGTTACCAGGCTCAGCTGCCTCAAATCCAGGGGTCAGCTCCATCCGGAGGAACTGGTGGCCACCAGGCTCCCCAGATGGCTGCTTTAAACACAAGTTACCAGGCTCCGCTGCCTCAAAATCAGGTATTAGCTCCATCCGGAGGAACTGGTGGCCACCAGGCTCCCCAGATGGCTGCTTTAAACACAAGCTACCAGGCTCCGCTGCCTCAAAATCAGATATTAGCTCCATCCGGAGGAACTGGTGGCCACCAGGCTCCCCAGATGGCTGCTTTGAACACAAGCTACCAGACTTTGCTGCCTCAAAATCAGGGGTTAGCTCCATCCGGAGGAACTGGTGGCCACCAGGCTCCCCAGATGGCTGATTTGAAAACAAGCTACCAGGCTTCGCTGCCTCAAATGGGGTTAGCTCCATCCGGAGGAACTGGTGGCCACCAGGCTCCCCAGATAGTTGCTTTGAACACAAGCTACCAGGCTTCGCTGCCTCAAAATCAGGGGCTAGCTCCATCCGGAGGAACTGGTGGCCACCAGGCTCCCCAAATTGCTGATTTGAAAACGAGTTTTCTCTAACTCTAGCAAACAGCTTTTTTAAATGTTAAGTACAATACAAAATATTATATAAAAGAGCTATTTAAAAAAATAAATATAAATAAAAGGTGATGTAAAAAAAAGTGAAAAATAAATTGATAACTAAAGAAAAATGTTTTAATACTTTGTCATATTTTCAAATTTTTTTCATATGTATTTCAGCAGCAAGTTTATAATATATACAGCCTGATGTATAAGTGAGAAATTTTCGTGATCGTGGGCCGGGCAGGGCCGGCTTTCCCAATCTAACTCTGTTACGGAGTGGACCACTATTTGCTCGTAAATATTTCGGCTCATTCGCTCAACTTTAAATTGATAGACTACATGGCTCCATCTATGAGTCTAGGCGGGGACTTTAGTCCCAATTCTTACTCCCGCGCGCCGTAGTGCTGGGCAGTACCGCTGTCGCCGTTGCTGCTGCCACAGGCCTCGCGTGCTGGCTTCTGGTTTTGGTGCTCAAGTGTGTGTGTGTGCAGCAGAGAGTTCTCCCGGCTTTTTCACGGTTCTTCTCAACGGCTCTTCTCATCGCCTTTTTCACCAGGTAGTCCCGGAACCTGCCTTTTCACCGTGCACCAGCTCATCCGGACGATCACAGACAGTAATTCTGTGATCATCAACAACCTCGGAGCCGCGCCATTACCACGGGTATCAGCTACTCTTCACCGGTGGTCCACGGAGAATTTGTCTGGTTCAAGGACAATCCTCACTCATCGAACATCTCCAGGTATTCAGGTGCAAGGAACAGTCATTTTCTTGCCCCTTCTCACTTTTCATTTTCTCTAGCACAGAATTTACGACTCTGTGCTGATTTCGTCTATCTCAATGTGCACAAGCACGTAGCCATTTCGGCCATTTTCTCTCTCTCTCTCTCTCTCTCTCTCTCTCGGGTTATCTCTCTCTATTTTCAAGGCCACTCTCTGCTGCTACTCGACCAACGCTCACACCTTTTAACGTAAATAAGAAAACTCTCATAATTTAAGTTCAAATCAATATCGGTGTTTACATTTACTCATGACTTGACTGTTACGCTCGGGCCTCTCTCTCTCTCTTCAAGACAACGCTCGTGAATAGACGGTTTCACTCGCCATTTTGTGAAACTTCTCGGGTTTCTCTTGGTTCTTTCTCGTGACTCTTTCTCATCATCCTCAACGTAGTCATCTCATCAGTACAGTCAACTCGACGAATCATCTACTTAGTGTTGGCTCAACTCGGAAGACATTTGATCTTCAATTAACTCAAACGGCTTAGCTCAATTCAATTCTTGGGTTACTTGCTCAGCAAGGAGAGCTTTCATGGCGTGGCATCTTTAGGTATTTCGCTCAGAACCGGTAACAATAATTTACCGGTGTTTTTACATTGCCCTTCTCACAGCCAGAAAATCAATAAAATTACTGTGCATTCTCTTGCTCTCTCTCTCTTTTCTTTGTGCTGTCTTACACGCAGCCATTTTCTTTTCTACTCATTTCAAGGCCATTCTCTGTTGCTTTGTTTACCTCAACTGTACTCAAGCAAAACTCGTATTTATGGTTTGAATTAATATAATCAAATTCGTCAAGAGTTTTGACTAGGCGGTTTCTCAAATTAATTAATTTTCTTTACACGGAAATTAATGCTGGCAATTCTCAATTCAACATATTCTCATATCTCAGTTTCTCTCTTTAATCAATTATTATTCTCCTCTCAACGCTCAACTGGTCTACTCTCAAAAGGATCTACTCATCTTTAACAATCACCCAAGGACTCTGCTCAACAACAAAGAGGTTTTATCATAACTGCAAGCTCATTCATCAAGGTGTACATCAACTCAACTGAGTTGATTGCAACTCTTTATTATTGTAAATATTCAAGTAAGGTGTACACTATTGTTTAACTCAACTCAGAAGGTCTGTAAATATTGTAAATAAATAATCAAAATTGTATATAATGGTAAATAATGGTCTACTCAATTTATTTGACAACCCTCCTCTACTAGCTTTTAATCCGGCAAATAAAAATAAAAAATTAATATTACGGCAAATCCGTAACATTTGGTCCTTCGAGCTGGATAGCTGGTAGGTGGCTGGGTTTTTCTTGTCTTCTCTGCTCTTCTTTGCTCTTCTCTGCTTTTTCTCTTGGTCAGCTCTGGATTAAAAGAGTCACTTTGCTCATTTATTCGGTGCATCTTCAGGTACTCTCAACTTTCCTGCTAATTTGGTGCTCGCTGGTGGTACAACATGGATGAGAAGCAGAGTGCAGACACCAAGAAGTCCTCTAGGAGCAACTCACTAAGTCTCAGCAAGGAACCAGGTGATGCTGGCACTACTCCACAGGTCAAGTTCCGCAGCCTTAATCATTGTACAGCTCGTCAGTTCGTCACATCTCCAGTTACTCTCAACATCTACGGCTGAATTTGTCATGGACCGCTCACTGCAGGATAGGATGGAGGACGCTGGCTCTATGCTGGCTTTCAGGCATACCGCAACGTCAAATCTCACTCAGAAGCGGTTGGTGAACCCTCTGGTGAGAGATGATACCCCGGACAATTCAACTGGCGCTGCAGAACACACTCACTTCTCTGGGCCTACAGTCCAAGTTAATGGACTTGAGTACACTCAGGACAACTCTACAATCTTAGGCAGTGACTCTCAACCCGTACCTTGTTTCCTGGTAACGGGCCCTGCGAACAACTCTGGCCAACTAAACTCAACGTCGTCGGTGGTAATACACGATGACTACGGTCAATCTCTGGTGGACAACCTCAATGCTCAACTCAATTCATGGTCAAGGCTGCAACGGCACATGTTGGTTCTACTGGAACCTACTCTGCCGCCGTGACCAGACAAACTCAACCTACAAGAATAGCTCATTACCCTCGCTCCTTTGTGATGGCGTATAACACATTGCCTTCTGCCTTGGACTTGGTACCTCTCATCAGTAACACACAGGCGCTTGTTGTGGAGTAGGCGCTCTGTTTCAGTTCATTGGGAAATTACTCAGCTAGGAATCGCCATTTCCAAACACTGTGTAAGGTAAGCTCACTACACCATAATTCACTTTGAGACAGAAGTCGATCCTGGGACTCCTGTTCAAAACTATGCCAACTCAAACTCTTAATGGAAGACAAGTTCAAACAGCTGGTACGTTTCATCAAATGCTCGGCTCACTTCTAGCTACTGCTGTAGCATTTCTCATCACCATGTTCGCATCTCACTTGGTACAAATTCTCATCGTTCAAAGCATGGAATTGCCATTTTTCTTATCTGTCATCGGAGAAACATTCCAGTTTCTCACTCACTCATCGTCATCCAGTATTGGTACTGGTGGATTCCAGTCTGCTCACGAAGGTCGTCGTTACACTTCACTTTATCCATCGCATCGCTCAACATGCAACTTGCTGCGGATTCAAGTTGGTAAACGCTCAATTTGGTTAAACACATAATTATCAAGCAACACATTCTCAAATAGAAAAAAAGGCTACTATCATTGGCTCTTTTCACTTTGGTTGGTTACTCTTTACAATCACGAAGTCGTCTTAGCACATCTCATCTGCTTGACTGCATTCAATAACAATGCAGAAACTTAACTGATTTCTCGGCTTCACTCAACTTGTCCATACACCGCTGGAGGGCTATTGACTGAGTCGGCGTCAAAGTGGCTAAATCTTCTCACCTGCAAATCACTAATCAAGACAAATTCACCTGGCAGAAGCTCACGACGACTTTTCTCTTCAAGAAATCCGATAAGGTTTGAAGTTCAGAAGAAACTTTAACCTTTTTAAATCACACTTGGGCCTCCATTAGCTAGGCACTCTCAAAACTAATCATCTGGAAGGTTTGTGCACGGCGGGCGGTTTGTCATTGGTCATGTCAATCATCCGGATTTCTCTAAATTGCCTGCATAGACCGCAAGTTGATGGTAAAATTTCAGGTAATCACTTCAGCGTAGATTGTTTGGGTCAGCTTGGATGTCAATCAATCAGCTGGTGACTCTCACGCCAAACACACCACTCACGGATCTCACTTTAGTTGGTCTCATCGGGACACACTCCACGGTGTCATTCACCTCAATCTTGCTGAAAGTAGACAAGAATCTGGATTCTCGGTGGTCGAGCTCTTGTCAAGTCTCACGTTGTGATCAGATGTGTTTAGGGCTTGACAACGGGGTACTCGGGCTCGCCTACTCACGGGATAACTATCTATAGCTAGGGTAACTCCCACTCGTCCTTGGTCTTCTCACAAGCTCAAAACTCAATGGTGGTGGTCCACGCCACAACAACTTCTGGAAAGGACGAGCTTTACAACTCATAAAGGTCAGGATGTGTGTTTTGGCAATTCATTCATTGACTGTTCACTTGGGAACAGTCAGTCTCAACTAAACTGGTGGTCTCAGCTCAGCGCGCTGGCGTCTTACAACTTGGCGTGGACTCTTTTATACTCAGGTATAGGTACAAAATTTAACATGGTCTTTCGAGCTCACGGGCGCTCGATAAGCTCTGGTCATAAACTCAAAAGAACAGCTCAGCCCTGGTGTCGTTACTGGCAAACGACAAAGCTCCTTGGCAATTTAACTCACCCATTACACCACACTCGGGTGGTGTACGGTGCGAACAATTGGTGATTTCCTCGTGACTGCTGAAACGTCATCCTGGAGTCATTGGATTCACCCTCGTGGTGATGCTCATCCTGGTTACCTCAACACTCTAAGGGACGAATTAGTGGTCCTCTCGATCTACTCAACTCAACTTTAATCAACACTTCGGTCACTTCGGACACTTCGGTTGATGGCGGGCGGAATGTTACGGAGTGGACCACTATTTGCTCGTAAATATTTCGGCTCATTCGCTCAACTTTAAATTGATAGACTACATGGCTCCATCTATGAGTCTAGGCGGGGACTTTAGTCCCAATTCTTACTCCCGCGCGCCGTAGTGCTGGGCAGTACCGCTGTCGCCGTTGCTGCTGCCACAGGCCTCGCGTGCTGGCTTCTGGTTTTGGTGCTCAAGTGTGTGTGTGTGCAGCAGAGAGTTCTCCCGGCTTTTTCACGGTTCTTCTCAACGGCTCTTCTCATCGCCTTTTTCACCAGGTAGTCCCGGAACCTGCCTTTTCACCGTGCACCAGCTCATCCGGACGATCACAGACAGTAATTCTGTGATCATCAACAACCTCGGAGCCGCGCCATTACCACGGGTATCAGCTACTCTTCACCGGTGGTCCACGGAGAATTTGTCTGGTTCAAGGACAATCCTCACTCATCGAACATCTCCAGGTATTCAGGTGCAAGGAACAGTCATTTTCTTGCCCCTTCTCACTTTTCATTTTCTCTAGCACAGAATTTACGACTCTGTGCTGATTTCGTCTATCTCAATGTGCACAAGCACGTAGCCATTTCGGCCATTTTCTCTCTCTCTCTCTCTCTCTCTCTCGGGTTATCTCTCTCTATTTTCAAGGCCACTCTCTGCTGCTACTCGACCAACGCTCACACCTTTTAACGTAAATAAGAAAACTCTCATAATTTAAGTTCAAATCAATATCGGTGTTTACATTTACTCATGACTTGACTGTTACGCTCGGGCCTCTCTCTCTCTCTTCAAGACAACGCTCGTGAATAGACGGTTTCACTCGCCATTTTGTGAAACTTCTCGGGTTTCTCTTGGTTCTTTCTCGTGACTCTTTCTCATCATCCTCAACGTAGTCATCTCATCAGTACAGTCAACTCGACGAATCATCTACTTAGTGTTGGCTCAACTCGGAAGACATTTGATCTTCAATTAACTCAAACGGCTTAGCTCAATTCAATTCTTGGGTTACTTGCTCAGCAAGGAGAGCTTTCACGGCGTGGCATCTTTAGGTATTTCGCTCAGAACCGGTAACAATAATTTACCGGTGTTTTTACATTGCCCTTCTCACAGCCAGAAAATCAATAAAATTACTGTGCATTCTCTTGCTCTCTCTCTCTTTTCTTTGTGCTGTCTTACACGCAGCCATTTTCTTTTCTACTCATTTCAAGGCCATTCTCTGTTGCTTTGTTTACCTCAACTGTACTCAAGCAAAACTCGTATTTATGGTTTGAATTAATATAATCAAATTCGTCAAGAGTTTTGACTAGGCGGTTTCTCAAATTAATTAATTTTCTTTACACGGAAATTAATGCTAGCAATTCTCAATTCAACATATTCTCATATCTCAGTTTCTCTCTTTAATCAATTATTATTCTCCTCTCAACGCTCAACTGGTCTACTCTCAAAAGGATCTACTCATCTTTAACAATCACCCAAGGACTCTGCTCAACAACAAAGAGGTTTTATCATAACTGCAAGCTCATTCATCAAGGTGTACATCAACTCAACTGAGTTGATTGCAACTCTTTATTATTGTAAATATTCAAGTAAGGTGTACACTATTGTTTAACTCAACTCAGAAGGTCTGTAAATATTGTAAATAAATAATCAAAATTGTATATAATGGTAAATAATGGTCTACTCAATTTATTTGACAACCCTCCTCTACTAGCTTTTAATCCGGCAAATAAAAATAAAAAATTAATATTACGGCAAATCCGTAACATTTGGTCCTTCGAGCTGGATAGCTGGTAGGTGGCTGGGTTTTTCTTGTCTTCTCTGCTCTTCTTTGCTCTTCTCTGCTTTTTCTCTTGGTCAGCTCTGGATTAAAAGAGTCACTTTGCTCATTTATTCGGTGCATCTTCAGGTACTCTCAACTTTCCTGCTAATTTGGTGCTCGCTGGTGGTACAACATGGATGAGAAGCAGAGTGCAGACACCAAGAAGTCCTCTAGGAGCAACTCACTAAGTCTCAGCAAGGAACCAGGTGATGCTGGCACTACTCCACAGGTCAAGTTCCGCAGCCTTAATCATTGTACAGCTCGTCAGTTCGTCACATCTCCAGTTACTCTCAACATCTACGGCTGAATTTGTCATGGACCGCTCACTGCAGGATAGGATGGAGGACGCTGGCTCTATGCTGGCTTTCAGGCATACCGCAACGTCAAATCTCACTCAGAAGCGGTTGGTGAACCCTCTGGTGAGAGATGATACCCCGGACAATTCAACTGGCGCTGCAGAACACACTCACTTCTCTGGGCCTACAGTCCAGGTTAATGGACTTGAGTACACTCAGGACAACTCTACAAGCTTAGGCAGTGACTCTCAACCCGTACCTTGTTTCCTACACGGAAATTAATGCTGGCAATTCTCAATTCAACATATTCCCATATCTCAGTTTCTCTCTTTAATCAATTATTATTCTCCTCTCAACGCTCAACTGGTCTACTCTCAAAAGGATCTACTCATCTTTAACAATCACCCAAGGACTCTGCTCAACAACAAAGAGGTTTTATCATAACTGCAAGCTCATTCATCAAGGTGTACATCAACTCAACTGAGTTGATTGCAACTCTTTATTATTGTAAATATTCAAGTAAGGTGTACACTATTGTTTAACTCAACCCAGAAGGTCTGTAAATATTGTAAATAAATAATCAAAATTGTATATAATGGTAAATAATGGTCTACTCAATTTATTTGACAACCCTCCCCTACTAGCTTTTAATCCGGCAAATAAAAATAAAAAATTAATATTACGGCAAATCCGTAACAAACTCTGTTTTTTTTTCGTTGTACTTGAACAACGAAATACAAATGTTAAAAATCTCTTTTGGATTATTATACGACTCCAACGTCAGCGAATTTGAGCTTTTTCCAGCGCATCTTTTTACACACCACACAAATCTCGTAGTCGTAGGTACTTTGAAAAACTTTCGATGAAAATTTTTTTTCAACTCCCGCAGAGATAAATTCTGGAGTAAATTCCATGAGCAGGACGTTGTTTTCGTAAAGCTCTTTTTTTTGCCACACTTTACGATAGTCACCATTCTCATGTTGTAATCACTTCGATAACAAAAGATTTGTACCGCTGACAACAATTTAGATGATAAAATGTAAGTTTAGATAGATAGAGTTGCTTGCATGTACTAATAAGCATAACAGGAGTGAGAGAGAGAGACAGAGAGAGAAAGCTGCAGCATCTGCTTGCCGTAGAGGAGCGCGTAAGTCACGTGACATCCGCTTAGGCTACATGCAGCTCATGCAGAGAAACCGGAAACTAAAAGTGGAAATCGGAAAGTAATAATGATGATGATGATGATGAACTCCGAAAACGAGAAGAAATCAGCGCGTCGAAAATTGAAACGCTCCTATCTCTTAAATGCGTGAATATTTTGGGACAATTTTTTTTTTAAATTACTCAGGGGATATGCGCGTAGAATAAAAAATAAAATATAAACGTAATTATCAGCTCAACACTGTTTTTTTCATGATTTATAGGTTAGGTTTCCGAAATTCAAAGTATATAAAGCGTAGTAACCTTTCACGGCAGTCGTTGTGTAAAAACAAACTCGCCGTTAAAGGGCTACCGCCCTTTAGGATAAAATTAAATTTTGGTTCAATTGACATAAAAACTCAATATTACGGGGAAATGTTTATGTTAAAAAAAAATAAATTTTTTGGCCTTACTAACAACATTCTTTTGTCTATTTTTATTTGTGTATTTCTTTTTTTATCAACTCTTTCGAATTGTTCGAAAAGAATTTGCTCGGTCGATAAGTCCGATCTGCTATACCGACCGAAAAAATTTATCGATCAAAGTTGTGATAAGTAAAAGCTCGCTATCAACCATTATTAAAAAAAAACAGCGGATTGTAAGGTTTTTTTGAACGAGGTTAAGTTAAAATTAGTTGATAAATAATAAAAACATATTATTGTTCATAACAAAAATTTTCGAAGGTGTGGTTTTGATTAAAGCAAAGTTAGCGCAAAAAGATAGAACTAAAAAATAGAGTGCAAATTCACCAAAGATCATCAGGCAACTCATGACGAAAATAGATATAAGATTTGTTTTCTGTGTCTTCAAAAAACTGAAAAAATGTTTGCAATCAGTGATTCTTTATTAGAAAATTAAAAAAAAGCTTTGAAATCTAACGTAAACCTCGAAGATCGTTTGCCATGTTCATTGTGTAGCTCGTGCAAGAGAAAAGTTTCGTTTGCTATATCCGAAAATAGTACCCAAAAAACTAATCTTAAACTGCCTGATTATACTAACTTTTTAGGAGGAATCAAAATTACAAGATCGAACTAAACGCAAAAATGCTCTTGTTATTTGTGTCATTTTGCAATAAATTTATACGTTGGTAAAAGCAAAAATAAATCTCACGCTAAATTTTAAGAGCCACAAGAAAGCAGTGTGGTAGTTACAAAATGTCAGGATTGCTACGGAGAAATAAGAAAATGGATAAATCATCAGTGCAATAATTCGACTTGTTTCAAAAATTTAACGCAAGAAGTAACTAAAAATTATATTCTGCCCAAAAACAAAAATTGATCAAAACATTATTAGAAAAACAGGGTGAAAACAGCAACGAACAAGCAAAAAAAACTCAAAAATCTTTAGAAAAGACTGCAGTCATAAGTAATAAAGACATGTTAAAGATAAAAATCAAACACAATCTTAGCAGTGAAGTTATTATAGGTTTGGCGTCAGATTTTCGTGCAGCGACTCGAAATCTAAAACTTTTTGAACCAGGTCTTAAAAAATCACTTGTCGAAAAAAATCATCTCATCGATGATTTTTTTTCAATTACAAGTGTTTACAAAAAGTAAAAACAAGACTGTAACTAGTCTAGATCAAACAATTATTTACTGCATGGATTTAATATCATTTATAAATTACGTGAAAGATAATATTTTAAATGATCAGATAAAATTTGGTATTTACGGTGGTCGTGGTTTTTTAAAAGTATGTTTATCAATTAAAAACAATGATGATTTATCAATGGTGGATCAACCTAGTAAAAGTAAGCAACGAAAAATGATAGAAGGCGTTGATGATGGTAGCTTTGAAGCAGACCTTATTCTAAGGGACTTTTTGAACTGCCGAAAGCCAACTTAAGACCTAAAAAAAAAAAAAAAAGGTCATCAGGTCATCAGCTACTCAGATAAATGTTTAAATAAAAAAAACAGCCCACGTTAAATATGTTCTATTATTTATTTATTATTTTATTCATTAACAAATTCATTGTTATTTATAAATAGATTCGTTTTTACTTAATTTTACATATTTTTTAAATTTATTTATGTAAACTTGTGCACTGAATTTAAACTTTTAAAAACATCGCTGTTTTTTACTGCTCTTTTCTTTGACGATTTCAGCATCCTGTTTTTCTTCTTCATCTTCCTCATTTGAGTTATCTGCTTCATCAAAAATGCCTTTGTACCAAGGTTGTTGTCAAGCTTTGGGACAGTCCTTAGCCCTTCGATTCTTCATCTGGAGCCATGATACTTACAGCTGGTCTTGGATCCCAGTTTTCCAGATTTTGCATATTCATAACAACGTATAAAAATAAGTTTTCAGTTTCAACTGCCATTGATGATCTTTTGGGTGATTTTAGAGTATTGCTGCAGCTAATAATTCTTTCAATATCTGTACTTGTTGGTTTGGCAGCAATAATTCGAGCAAGAACTTGCACCAATGTAGGGTACATTTTTTGATCAACTAAAACTTTCAAAATTTGTGAGAGTGATTTTCTATGTTTTAGATTGTTAATTGCTTCCAACTTACAAACTTCTGAATACTCCATATCAATCTCAGATGCACTCAAATCTGAAGCTATGAGTTGATGAACCTTTTCAATATCAGCGGTTTCATCGAAGCTTGTGAATGGTTTGAGAATTTTAAAACTCTCTTGATCAACTTGAAATCGATCATTTAAAAAACTGACCAATGAGTGAACCAGTTCATTTAATATTGCATCAGGACTTCTTTTTAAATGTGACTTGCAAGCTCGGCCTGTAGTTTTTCTTTTAAGCTCTATTCCTTTTAATTTGGCTTTGTCATCTCATTCTCTTTCAATTTCTTTTTCTAGAGTTGAAACCCATCCTCCAACCAAAGGTTTATCTTTCATGATAAGAAGTTTTTACACATGTTTTCTTTAAGTTTATACATGTCCACGAGAGTTTTTTGATCATGCTGTAATCTTGTTTGAAAAGACCTCCAGAACATCACATGTAAAGGCCAAGACTTTTAAGGTATGTTCCTCAGTTAAAAGTTTCAAAAATCCTTGAGCTTCGGAATCATTGGTTTCAGAGAAGTAAGTAACGAGAGCTCGCCATGAAATGAGAACTGCATTGAGCAGTTGCAACGAGTACAGTGTCCAGCGAACTTCAAAAAATTCTGGAAATCTTAAAACTTTGAGTTTGCGATCGGAAGCAATTGTTTTCAATTCTTTAGTACAGAGTCCGCTGTTATGAAATTGTGACGCAATTGATGACACATTTCGCTAATGAATTTTTTTATTTCTGTAACAGTTGCACAACCTTTTTTCCATGCCAAATCTGATCTATGAGCTGCGCACCAAATTTTTAATAGCGGCGGTAAAGGTGCATCATCTTCATCATCGGCTCCATCACTTTTATCGGTGTCTGACTCTCTTAATTTTTTTTCAAACAGAGCCCACAAACCCGATGATTCGCCAGTATTGACTGTTGTTCCATCCGTTACTAAAGAAGATGTAGACTTGATAATATTTTTGGAATCAGATCCTAACACAATGCTGCTGCCTTTCATAACTGCTCCCAATAAACCTTTTGTTCCTCGAACTTCTGGTTCAACTGCACCAAGAAATCTTAACTTCTCTTCTCCCGACTCAGTGACAATCTTCATCAATGTAAAAATTTTGTCAATTTGAGTTCGATCAACGGATCCATCGTACCTCAGCGACTTACCCAATGGTGCTTTGATTTCTTGCTTCAAGAGTGGACGATGACATTATACTATTATTAGTAGCATTTATCGAAAACTTGTTGGCGATACATACTGAAAATTATAAATTAGTTCCTCAGTGCTGTTAAAGTCAAAATTTTCAGCCATATGAGCAGTTATAACTCTGGCGCAGTAATTATTAGAAGTCAAAGTTAATCTTTTTGCTGTACTATATACATGATGCATCAGTTTTCCAATGTGATTTGCCAAAACCTGATTTGCTGACACCATTTGACGGCCAATCGTCGTTTTGCTCATTTTTTTTGCAGCCGAAAGCTTGGAATTCACAGAAGCTTTAATAGACATATCGTGCATCTCTGAATTAAGATAAGCTGTTAGTATAATTTCTTGAACTCGAGTACCTTCCATTATGGCAATTAGTGGTAATCTCTTCCGTTTTCCATAAAATTGAACAATACCTTGAAAATCCATACAGACTTTGCATCGTACATATCGATTGTTATTGCTATGGAATTATTCAAAACATTCATTTTTTTGAATATTTTTTGCATATGGTTCCAGCTGCTTAACATTTTTCTGTACATCTTTGGACTTGGATTTTACTGAAATGAATAAAAAGGAAAATTTTTGAATAATGGCGAATTGGAGAATTCTTAATTCAATACTTTATGCTACTCAAAATCACTCATTCAAGTTTGATATTAAATCGATAAAAAATATTTTTACCTAATGCTTCTTTTTCAACTATCAGCGTAGCGGTTACTTCTTCTGGTTCAGCTGAATTTTTTAACTAATTTAATAATTTATTACTGACTTTAATATCTTTTGGAGAATCCACTTAAAAAAAATAAAAAAAAAGAATCTAACTCACGGAGAAAATAAAATTTACTCCACTTCAAAATGCTCAAGACCAAAGCTCAAAAAGCAATAGTAGAGTTTGTAAGATTTACTCAGCTTATATGCTGATTGTTGAGCCACCTACTTAACCTTATGAGTAAGTAGTATATGTACCGCTTTGGCGAAAGTAAACAAACATGATTCATTTACTTCGCCAGGCGCAGTGCTCGGCGGCGGCTGCCTCGTGTGTCGCGAGCGCAGTAGGGTTAGCGGTGTGGTCGGGGAGCGCGTGACTGCTTCTCGCAGCCGATGCTGACTCTGCATGAGAGAGAGCATCATCATATTAGCTTTTTCAAGGCGGCGGCTCGCGGTTGCTGCGGAAGGGGGTGCTCGGGGCCGCTCTGGAAGGAGTAGGAGGGCTTCCTGGTGCGGTGACGCGGTCGAGGCGGCGACTCGCGGGTGCTGCGGGAGGTGGTGCTCGGGGTCGCTGAGGTGGCTGCGCTCGGACGTCGCGACTGCTGCTGACTCTGCAGGAGCTGCTACTGCTGCGGCATCTGTATCTTGTTCTATTCTTCAAGAGATTATTTAATTCTGGATCGGTCATTTTTAAATTAATAAAATAGTTTAAGAAATCAAAAAAAATTAGAAATTAATAATATTAATTTTTAAACCTTAAAAAAGTTTTAAAAAATTTTTATGAAGTAGTAAGTTTTACCAAACCATGAAAGATGAATAATGTTTGACAATACGTTGCATTTTACTACCCGTAGACTTTCCAAAAAAACAAAAAAAAATCAATACAAATTGTTTTTTAGGATTTAACAATGAAAAATTTGCATCTTGTTCTTATTGATTGTTTTTAGGATTTAACAATGAAAAATTTGCATATATTTTAAGAAAGAATTTTAACTCTGCTCATGTATTTACTCTTATCGCGCAGCGTCAGCTTTCATGGTTTGCCTTCTTTTACCGTGTTTGATACGAAGCAAAAATCACGGCAAGCATATTTTGTTACACTGCAATAATAAAATTTTTATTGAAAAATAAAACTTCACAAACATTGTACTTTACCGTGTGAAAAAATGCTTATCTAGATCCTTTACTTCTCTTTCTATTCCAACGATCAGTCGAATGAAAGCCGTATGAGCTTTCGAATCACACGCGTTACTCAGAGCATTCAAGCATATTTGAATATAACATTTTTTTCATCATGTCGGAAGTTACATTGAAAAAGGTAGTGAATGTTATAAAGTGCGTTTTGAGGGTCGCTTATCAGAGAGACCCTTACATCAAAACAATGTGTGGTGAAGTATGGTCAAAAAATTTAACAAGTTTAACCATGGAAGTTTTGGAAAAAAAGCTGCATTTTTTTATTTTGCACTGCAGCGAATGTACAATCGAGTACCTATATAATCGAGGAATTTTCCACGACCAAAAAATTATTTTGATTTTGAAAAACGTTTTAAAACTTTAAAATTTATTGGATAAACCTTCATTCAAGCTTCTCAACACCTGTAAAGGTAGCTAAATTGTTTGTGTTATTATTATTATTTAACTTCTAATTTTGAAACTTTTTTTTAACTTATAATTTTAGAATTCGATGAAATGATGACTGATCAAGAAGGAGATGAGTTTATCAACCGTTGCGTATATGATCTGGGTGAGCCATCGACATCAGCTGAAAATAACAATCCACAGCCTTTGTCATCTGAAAGTAGCTCTGATTCAAACGATTCAGATACCGATACAGCTGCTGATGATGATGATGATGATGATGATGATGACGACGAGCTCCAAAATGTTAATAGTAAGAATTAATTGTTTATAGAGTTGAAAAATAAATTCAGACTCTTATAGTTTTTTATTTTAGATGTATTTTTACAGGCTGGTAATGGAAGACAACAAAATCAACGAATAGTCATAGATAGCGATAGAAGTAGATATTATCAAAGATTTGGAATCGAAGGTCGTGAAATAAATGTAAGAATAGTGCCACCGCATGTTGAAACCAATGTTTTTCAATGGTTAGAGGAAGCTTTACGCGATTTGCACGCTGAACTTGTTAAAAAAGCGACTCCTTCTGATTTTATCAGACTTACAATAAATTCAGAAAGACTCACTCATGGTCCAGTGTGGCTTTCATTTAGGCCAGTGCGTGATTTCAACGCAGAAGAGTTATGGCAACTGCTTTTTAGCATATCTTAGAGTTCAAATGAGTACAACATCAAGGACTCTTTGAATATAAATTGCAGTATAGTTAAAAATATAACAGGTTGCGGACGCGTGAGGTTGACCGAGGACGCTGTAAAAAAAAAATCAATACTTACTATTCGAAATGACGATAATCTATGTTTGCCGCGTTCTCTCGTTGCTGCTTGCGCTTACAGCATCAGAGTTAAACTACGATCAGGTGTTTTACATGATTATTGGAACAGCATACGACAGATCAATGGGACAGTTCAAAAAAAAGCAGCTCTTGATTTAATAAAATTAGCTCGAGTTGACATTCCTGAAGAAGGTTGTAGTTTCATAGAAATTGAAAAATTTCAGCAGTATCTTGCGACAAAAGGAATCGCTATAGTTGTCTACTCTTTTAAAAATTTTGCACGGGGTGAAAAACCTGTTTACGATGGAACGAATTTAGTTAATTACAAGCACAAAAGCGTCGATTATATTATTCGTATAATGTATTATGAAGCTTTACATCATTTTGAACCTATACTTAATCTCGTTGGGGCATCAGGAAGTCATGGCTACTGCATAGCCTGCAATAAAAGCTATTCAAGATTAATTAATCACAGATGTACAAACAGGTGTTCAAAGTGTTTGCACTACCCTGCGTGCGACGAGAGACAAACATTAATCAAATGTCACTTGTGTTTTAGATTTTTTTTAGGCCAAGAGTGTTTTCAAAATCATTTAAAAACGAATTTATCTGAAAAATCTAGTGTATGTTCGAGTATTAGGATTTGTCAAATATGTTTCAAACTCGTTTCTAATCCTAAACACGAGTGCGGAAAAAGTTTTTGTAAGACTTGCTGCATGTACATGCCAGACCATCAATGTTTCATGCAACCGATCAAAGCATCTGAAAAGTCAAACAGAGTCATATTTCTTTTTTATGATTTTGAGACTCAACAAACTGTGCCTGTGCTTGGAGATGATGAGAAAAAAATTCATAAACCGAACTTGTGTGTTGTGCATCAAGTTTGCAATTTTTGCTTACAAGAGAGCGATATTTCGGTCTCATGCGACAAGTGTGGAGAACGTGAATATGTTTTCAAGACCAACCCTGTGAAGCAATTCATGGATCTAGCTCTGAAGCCCCGTAAAAATTTTCAGCGAGTCGTGTGTATAGCTCATAATGCTCAAGGTTATGACGCACAGTTTATGCGTATTTTGCGTACATGTAAAAATTAGACTTTCATCGCAAACCGGATGTCTCTATCTCAATTCTGTTTCTCGGTATATTTTGTTATATAGGTCAAAAAATGGCCTTTTTTAACTCTTTTAATAAATTCTAACTTCTACTTGAAATAAGATAAGGAGTCGCGGTTTACGCTTACATTTTGCTTGAAGTTACTATTTTTAGAATACATTATTTGTACTAATTTCTGGAGTAATTTGAACGCACCCTTTGTCTTGAAGGTAAATGCTATTTTTACTCTATTTGGTGAATCTTTGAACGATTGTCGCGTCTTGTGGGTGCCACTTACACACGAAAAAATTGCAGAGTTGCTAAATAATAGTTGAACTTTTGAGCTTTCCAACGATACATAATTTTATATAGAAATTTGTTTTAGAAAAAAGTTATAGTCAGTTAAAGCAAAAACAGCCATCGGTGCTACAAACCAGAATCGACTCACGTCGACTTAATTCTCCACTCCCCAGTCTGTATAGTATATTATTCCCGCAGGCGAGATGGTTCGATTTGGCCTCCGAGAGGTTTGCGACCCGAGCCGAAGGCGAGGCTAAATCGAACCCTCGAGCCTAAGGGAAATATACTATTTTTCGTCCTTCTAACCGAAAACAAGGGGCGAAGTTCCGATTTTGAGGTTAGAGGGACGAAAAAATATTTAGAGTGTAAAAGACCTGCAGGTCGTTACCTCAAATTTATAATTATGAAATGTGAATTTTTTTCCTTGTGTGCTTTGAACTTGCAATCAGGTTGTAGTTAACTATTAATTAATTATTTAATTATTTTTAGTTTTAACGTTTACAATATCAGTTGACTTGTTAATTTTCTTATATTAATACTTTCAAAATTACCATTGATAATTATGTACTATGTAACTTCGATAAACAAATCAATGAGTAAGCTCAATTATTTGCAGAAAATAATTGTATACAACATTTTTACTATCTCAAAAGTATTCAATAAATATTCACTTTATTGCAGGTATAAACAATCATTTTTTCGCAGCATTGAAAGAGGTTGTGAAGAATTTTCCAGACGCTCAAAAATGTATTGTTTTGATTTGGGACGAGATGAGTTGCGAACCACATCAAGATTACGATCCTCGCGAGGATCGCGTCAAGGGTTTTCGAGAATGGGGCAGAGAACAACGTTCCGAAGACATCGCTGATCATGCTCTGACTTTTATGATAAAAGGTTTACTGTCCGGCTGGAAAATACATGTTTCACATGGATTCTGCGCAGCATCAATGCCAACACACCTTTTGAAAGAGGCAATAAGAGACAACGTCCGAGCACTAAAAAACGCTGGTCTTACTGTTGTGGCTTCGACGAAGGATCAAGGAGCTACAAATCGAGCCGCAATAAGAGAGTTTGTCAATGAAACGCATGTTGAGATAAGAAGAAAAAATAATTTACACAATTGTAAGTTTAAATTTGTCAGTATTAACTTTTACGTCAATTGCTTTTTACATATTAACGCTCAATAAATGTTCGTGTTCAACTGAAGGATACTTCAGTTTATCGAAATGTCACAAGTTGCAAATCTTTTTAATCGTGCATGTCAAAAGTTATTTTGTTTACGTAAAATTATTGAAACAATTATTGTACAGTAGGACCTCGCGCATTGTCGACCTCGCGCATTGTCCCTGCAAAACCTAGGACATTGTCCAAAGATCAAAGATGCCTACAGGGACAATGCGCGAGGTCCTCGGTCCCGACGAATGGGCAATGAGCGAGGTACTACTGTACGTGGTCTAGTAATAGGGAAACCGGTGAAAATTTCACATAAAAAAGAAAACACAATTTTTTTCCAAATAAGTTATAAGTAAGCTAGTTGTTTTCTTTAATATTTTCAGTCTTTTCTTATTGAAAGCATGTACGTTTTAGTGATTGACAGTGTGATTCAATTTTATCACAATACTTTTAATTTACGATAGGTTTATTTTGTAAATTAATAATATATAAAAAACAAAATTCCATTTAAATTGTGTAAATCTGTTTTGTCCGTTACGTACTAGAAACAAATTTTTTACTGTAATGATATTCCTTAATGAATATACTATCGTATCGCTTACTATTATGTTGTAATTGAAAATTATATTTTTTATTTTAGCTGGTACGTACTTGATTGAAGGTGTAGAAATAATTCCGATCTTCGATGTTGCACACATGAAGAAAAGAATCCGAAACAACTGGTTGAAAAAATATTTGGAAGATGGCTATTCGAAAGATAAGCCTGTGGACAAAAGAAAATTGGGCTCTTGGGATGACGTCCAAACAGCATTTGAAATCGACGCTTATGAGTTGTCTGGTACTCGAGTAAGGAGGCTCCCCAAATTAACTGATCGTCACATTTACGAAAAGAGCATGAAAAAGATGAGTGTCAAACACTGCTTTCAAGCTATTAGTAAGAGTACGGGAACCGAAATCAATCGATTATTAGATTCTGAAGGTTTGTTGTTAATTCATTAAATTTCTTTCCAGTTACTGCATGGTTTATTTAAACGACTTTTTTTTTCTCTCTTCTTTATTTACACTATTTTTAACACATTTCAGTATTTTTCTTAATATGGGAATGTAAGTAAATTAAAGCTTGGCGGCTACTATCGGTTTCAGTCTCGCTAATTAAGAATCTGAGGAAGAATCGTGCTGTAGAAAATTCTGCCTACCTCAATTTTAGTTACAAATATTTTTTATCAAACAAAAAACGAACTACTTGAATAAATAGAAAAATTTTTTCCCATTTATTCAAAAACAATAAATTTTCAAAAAAGTTGTCCGTTTTAAAATCAATCCGATCCGTTTATATATGGTAAGTGTGCCAAATATGGCCATGCTAACCGAGACTGGATGCTGCGGTTCACAAAATTAATATTTTTTAACGTTCAAGGTCTCATTTTAAAGCTTGATCTAAAAGCATTCAAATGAGACCTGGACTGTTTCATTTTAATCAGTTGAGGGAAAGTACCATTGAATTTGCTATAATGTAATTTTTGTAGATACCAATAGCTTGCGTTCCTATTATGGCCACCTCCTCAGCTGTTACTCTTAGTTTGACCTATTCTGTCATTTCAGACCTTGGAATAATTATTATTAAAAATTAATGAAGAAAGAGAAAAATGTTGTGACTATATACTTTTAAAGAGTTGTACAAGCTAACAGAAATTTTATTTTTTCATTATATCTACATTTATAAAATAAAGTAAAAACACGTTTTAAAATTAACTTTATTGAATAAATTTTGCCAAACATGGTCTAAAACACGTTGCAAAGCTTTATTTACCATTAATTTAAAATACTCCAACCATTTTCATGATTTATTACTGATACACCGAGTATACAGTTCAAATTGAAGGGGGTGGCCATATTTAGCACATTATGGTCGATGCAAAGTAAAAACTTTTACTGTTGGGTCAAATTTGATAGAAAATGCGTTAGTTAAACAATAAAAACGGGAAAAAATAATTAAAAATTTTTTTAATAATTTTCAGAAGTTGTCATGACAAGGATGGGTTCAAAGCAATTGATGGAAGATGCTCGACTAACTGCCGACATAGTTTTATTTTTAGATGAACTTTTTGATGCTCTCAATGGCGGTACCTTACAAGAACAGAAAGTGAATCCACATCCGAAACGTACACCGATTAAAGAAAGCAGCTATCACCGACAGTTTCTGAAGGATTCGAAGGCTAGAGTACACAACATGAAATTCGTCAACAAATTAACTTTGAAGCCAGAGTCAATTCCAACACTGACTAATCTAGAGTCGACGATGGAGAGTGTTTTGCAGCTTCAAGCAGTACTGCAAAAAAAGGGAATACCAGAATTGCAGCAACGGTTTATCTCGCAAGATCCAATCGAAAACCTCTTCTCACGTGTCCGGAGTTACTGCTCTCAAAACACCAATCCAACGCCGGCTTTATTTTCGAGCATATTCAGAGCATTGCTTATTACGCTTCTTACGTCTCGGAGGGCAGTTGGCTCCAACTGCATGCTGGACGAAGGAATGTCCTTGGACATGCTTCTTCAATTTTTTGAACAGGATTCCATTGCAGAAGAAGCACCAGAAGTTATCATACCTGATGGAGAAGAAGACGTAGTGCCCTTTGCCAGTGACATCGTTGCTCGAGTCAAACCAGACAACTTTTTATGGCGAGTTTAAAAAAAATTACTTTCATTAAATAAATGCTTTAGTTGCAATCACGCTTTCGAGACTTTAAACGCATGTCACCGGTGGTTATTAGAATTACATAAAAAACTAATCGCGTGCATTACAGATGTTTTGTCTAAATTTTTACATGTAAATAATTTAACTCTTGTATGCCTTCATTTTGTTAAGCAGACAGTTCAGTTTGAAATGATACATTGTTCGGTTCATCGCGAAGACATTATTTTAGAAATGGTTAACGTTGCTTTAAAGGATGCTGTTGTACCGATAACTACTCGTATTAACAATGTTTTAGAAGGGAAATTCGATGGATTAAGAGAGGTCGAAAACAAGTTTCTTGTAGCAGCTTTAGAAGTTCAAAAAAAAAAAAAACGTAAAATAAATCGCGTGAATCCTCTGTTTGTCACTGAAACTCAAAATTAAAAAATTAATTCGTTTAAATTTTATAAAATTCACAATTTCGGTATTATGTATTTGTATTTTTTATAAGGGAATTATTTAATTTTTTTTTAAAGTTCTTGAAAAAACCATATTTTTATGAATTGTATACACAAAATTTACTTTTTATTTTACAGTAACTTTTAACTTGCACTGAGGGATCTACTGCAAAAGAGATACTTGGATAAAAAAAAAAGATCAACATTTTGGCTTGTACAGGCTCCCAGAAATGATGTACCGCAACGCACACTTAAACTCGAAAAGATGTTTTTTGTAGAGTTTTATGGAACTAACATAAACCATTATCGCAGCCTGAAGAAAAATGTTGAAAAAGGTAAATATGTTAATTTGTTTCTTACAACAGTCAATTTGTTTTTGTTTAAAAACCTTTTCTTTTTTTTCCTGAACACACAATGGTGTTACTGGTTTGGATGGACTTCAAAAGCAGCAAATCAAAGACCATCATTATAGAAAAGAGTACTTGGTAAAAAAAAAAAATAGATCAACATTTTGGCTTCCACAGGCTTCAAGAAATGATGTACCGCAACGCTCACTTACAATGGAAAAGATGTTTTATGTACAGTTTTATGGAACTAACATAAACCATTATCGCAGCCTGAAGAAAAATGTTGAAAAAGGTAAATATGTTAATTTGTTTCTTACAAAAATCAATTTATTTTTGTTTAAAAACCTTATCTTTTTTATCCTGAACACACAATGCTGTTACTGGTTTGGATGGAGTTCAATAGCAACAGATCAAAGACCATCATTATAGAAATACAAAGTTTGAATCACACCATAGAGGTATTAAAACATTAGTATTAAAATTTTATTCAGTTCGACTAAAGTGTCTGTTAAATTTATTTCAGGCTTTATTGTCTACATAAAGATGTGGACAACAACAAACTGTGAAACGTGCAATTCGTGATGGACCTCGCGGAAAGGTATCTGATGCCGAAGGCCAACTCCAGTGCACAGTTACTGACAGTTTGCGTTTACACGAACATGTTCTGCCACCAGACGGCTCGCTCTGTAGCCACGAACGAGCTCCCCGATAATCACTCCAGGGCAAACTCTCCGCTCTTAGAAGAATATTTGTCAATCCGCTCATAGAAGAATATTAAACAATAAAATTAACTGAGTTTTATATATTAAAAACTCGAAACTTGAATCTCATCGTAGAAATTTTAAGCTTTATCCACTTGTAGCGTTTTCATTGTAATGTTGTAATGTTGTCTGCATTTATGCAGTTAAGAAAAAAAAGAAGTAGTATTAAGGTAGTTCTCCCCTGAATAACGTTTATTCGAGAAAATTTTGCAATTTTGGAAATGATTAGTTTGTACGTTCATACATACACTCACGAAAAATTGAACCGATTTACAATACCGTTGTTTTTCTAGGCTCTTTCAAAAGTAACTGTTTTGGCAAAATTTTAAGAAAAAGTAACCTTTCAAGCACAAAATAAAACAAAACGTCAAAACTACATTCGAGATATGTCTAAAAAAACATTATATCATAGTTCAAGTATTCATTTATGTAAATACGCAAATTTAAAAAAGTTTACAATATAGTTACGGAGAAATTGCGATTAGAAATTAATAATTTTTGTAATTTTTTTAAAAACATGAGTCAAGTTGTAATGATGCTCGAATATATATATAACAAGAATAATTGTAATATAACCTGTTCAATATGATGGATGATTTGGAACAAAGTGATTGTGTTCATCATAATTTTTTTATTTTTATTTTTACATATCGCCAAAGAAAACTTCATTTTATATAATATATAACATAAAAATAAACAGTCATATTTAACAAATTCTCTAATTATCTCGTAAATTAAAATTATTTAAAAATAACTATAATTCGAGCTATAATTTAAAACTGATCATATTTTAGAAGAGATTCAAAAAACTAATTTTATTTTAAAAAATTATTTATTGGAATTATAAAAATACATTTTTATGTTGTTAAAAAATTACAATCATCAATTACGCCGAGCATTTGATAAAGAGAATGCAATGTCTCGTTTTTCATTCAAAAGTTTATCCCTAAATTCTTGGCGTTTTTTTTTCAAGAGCTTCTTTGCATTTAAATCTTTTATTTAAAACCGTTTTTTAATAAAACGACCATTATGTGTCGATTTTGAATACTTAATTATACAATAGTTAATTAACACAAAAACTACTCCGACATAACCTTTGAAAATATTTAAGAACAATTTTTAAACGAAATATGAACGAACATCAACGTTGCCAAATTTTTAAGAACAAAAACCGATTCAAAAATACTCGGTGTGTCGAAGCAGAGTCAGGGGAGAACTACCTTAATAGCTCAAATATTTCTTGTAAACAATCTTTTTGTGCCTGGCCAAAAAGACGTCTCATCTGCGTTGTAATTCATGATTTGTAGTAAGAAATTTAATTTACGATGTAAAATTTAATATGGAGTTTGGTTTTTTTGAACTTGTGGACAAAAAGGAAATACATTTAAATATTTACCGAATTTACGCAATAAAATCTTTAAAAAATACTTTTAAAAAAGTAATATTTACGGCGATTGGTTTTTTAAAAAGGAATCTAAATAAAAAATTATACGCTAAGTATGATCTTTAAAAAATACTTTTAAAAAAGTAATATTTACGGCGATTGGTTTTTTTAAAAGGAGTCTAAATAAAAAGTTTTACGCTAAATATAATAATCTTTTTTTGAAAATGAATTAATGAAAGAAGTGAAATCAAAAAATTTATTACGGACGACTTGAGGCCGAATTACTTATTATTTAAAAATAATTTTCTCTTCTAAAAGATGATTATATTATGTTGAATCACCTTCAATATACGTAAAGTTAACATTTTTCAATTATAGCACATACATGGGAAAAGACATGCAAATTGCACACAACTCAAACACTTTTTAAAATTAAAACATGTTGTAATTGAGTTAGAAATCAACTAAATCACAATGTATGGCTATACTTGACCTGTAAAAATTTAATATTCTTTGAACTAAATTATCTCGAAAAAAAGCATTGATACCTGTGTTTTTTAAATTATATTTTGAATGCTCAGTGTGCTTCTTAACAACATATTTTAATTTTTAATTTTAAAAAGTGTTTGAGTTGTGTGCAATTTGCATGTGTTTTCCCATGTATGTGCTATAATTGAAAAATGTTAACTTTACGTATATTGAAGGTGATTCAACATAATATAATCATCTTTTAGAAGAGAAAATTATTTTTAAATAATAAGTAATTCGGCCTCAAGTCGTCCGTAATAAATTTTTTGATTTCACTTCTTTCATTAATTCATTTTCAAAAAAAGATTATTATATTTAGCGTAAAACTTTTTATTTAGACTCCTTTTAAAAAAACCAATCGCCGTAAATATTACTTTTTTAAAAGTATTTTTTAAAGATCATACTTAGCGTATAATTTTTTATTTAGATTCCTTTTTAAAAAACCAATCGCCGTAAATATTACTTTTTTAAAAGTATTTTTTAAAGATTTTATTGCGTAAATTCGGTAAATATTTAAATGTATTTCCTTTTTGTCCACAAGTTCAAAAAAACCAAACTCCATAAATACATCATTAATATTGTTGAAATATGTCTTAATAAATGATTTCACGATCTTAACAAATTCTAAATAATTTAACAATAACTAAGATACATTCAATTATTCTGATGTAAAACCACGACATAAACCAGAACCCATAAAAGTCCTAGGTAAATCAATTTCATATGTAAAAAAAAAAATTCAATTTAGTATTTACCTATTTTTTAAATGTACATTGCATAACTTTATTTTAATGTAAATTTACATTGAAATGTAGCAAATACTCATTTGTAACCATAAAATGATTAAAAAAAAGATTAAAATTTTCAATGATTGGTTCATGTTAACTTAGATAAATCTAGTTCTTCTGTTTAAAATTTCTTTCATATAATTTTATCATTAGCCAGAACACATAAAAATCATAGACATAATTTATTGTTATGAACTACTTTTGAATTCGTTTTGCATACATAATAGATGGACAAACTAAATCCACTCTAAAAATAATGGAGCAAATGCTCATCCGTACTTTAAAAATCCATGCCAAATAGAATTCATAATTTTTGGTCCACTGGATACCTAGACCCAAAACTATCTATTTCTTTTGTACTTTTTAATTCTTGTAAAAAAAAAATTAACCAATTTTAAAATTTAAAATCACCTTGGCCTCATAACTTAAGCTTGCTTACAGAAAACAAAAAAGATAAAAATTTTTAATAATTGATTCATGTTGACTTGGATATATCTAGTTCTATAGGTTTAAATTTCTTTCATATAATTTTATCATTAGCCAGAACACATAAAAATCATAGACATAATTTACTGTTATGAAGTACTTTTGAATTCATTTTGCATACATAATTGATGAACAAACTAAATCCACTTTGAAAATAATGGAGCAAATGCTCATCCGTACTTTAAAAATCCATGCCAAATAGAATTCATAATTTCTGGTCCACTGGATACCTAGACCCAAAACTATCTATTTCTATTGTTCTTTTTAATTCTTGTAAAAAAAAGTAACCAATTTTAAAATTTAAAATCACTTTGGCCGCATAACTTAAGCTTGCTTACAGAAAACAAAAAAGATAAAAATTTTTAATAATTGATTCATGTTAACTTGGATACATCTAGTTCTTTAGGTTTAAATTTCTTTCATATAATTTTATCATTAGCCAGAACACATAAAAATCATAGACATAATTTACTGTTATGAAGTACTTTTGAATTCATTTTGCATACATAATTGATGAACAAACTAAATCCACTCTAAAAATAATGGAGCAAATGCTCATCCGTACTTTAAAAATCCATGCCAAATAAAATTCATAATTTCTGGTCCACTGGATACCTAGACCCAAAACTATCTATTTCTTTTGTACTTCTTAATTAACCAATTTTAAAATGTAAAATCACTTTGGCCGCATAACTTAAGCTTGCATACAGACAACAAAAAAGATAAAAAATTTTAATAATTGATTCATGTTGACTTAAATATATTTATCATTAACACCCTGAGTGAATGTAACAGTTACAATCAAAATTAAAATTCATTGTCAGACATCAAGTTTATTTTAGAAAAAAGGTGGGATTACAAAACTTTCAGACATCAAGTTTATTTTTGAAAAAGGGTAGGATTACAAAACTTTAACAGTTCAAGAGTATTGGCTCAGAGCATATACATTTCTATGATGATTCTATGAAATTAAGCGATAATGCGTATGACAATGACATTATGTGCTGCAATTGCACCTTTTGCAATTTGCAAGTTGGGTGGATTATAAAAAAGTAATTTGCAAGTTCAACCTGACACACACACACACACACACACACACACACACACACACACACACACACACACTCACTCATTCAGAAAAAACTTTATTTTTTATATTGCCAATATGCACCTCCAGCCATCAGGTTCCCAACACAACCACAGCACAATTATCAACTCACAGGGCACACCACAATAATTGAAAAATCTTTGATGATGATGATCATAGAAAGACTGTAGAGATTATTTATTTCATACTCTTTTATTGAAATTAAACAAATTAATAATTGTAAATTCTACCACTTATTTAATATATAATGAAAATAAGAGTCTTCAGTACTGTTTTTTCTATGACAATCAATTATTTATAAAAAAGTTATTGCTCATAACACATTACAAGCTGCTCGGCTCAGCGGCTCCGCAGTCAGCTGTAGTCAGCTCACGAGTCAGCTGTAGGGAGCTGCTAATTGATACAGCGCCACCAGTCGCCTCATGGCTACAGGCTCGGGCCTACATGCCCCCGTCTGCCGCGGTAGGTAAGCCGTATGAGTGAGACAGCAAAAATAGACACGCCCACCGCATACGTCACGTCCGGTTAAGTCTACAGAGAGCGCAGGCAGAGAGACCGGATGCTCGAAACTGAAATCGAATTCCCCTGACCAAAGGGAATCAGCGTTTCGAAAAATGAAACGTTCATAACTTTTCAATGCGGGCTTTGTTCGGGATAATTTTTTTTTTTAATTACTCAGGGGATCATCAGCTACGCGCGGGATGTATAATATAAATGAAATAATCATCCTAAAATAGTTTTTCTTTGAAGCGTCCTAACCTAAAACCAAAAATCAAAGTATATAAAGCCCTACAGGCTTTCACGGCAGTCGGTTTAAAAAAAACCAAATCGCCGTTAAAGCCCGATTGGGCTTTAGGATATCATTTTAAAGAGTTAATTAACAATTTTTTGTATAATTTCAAGTATTCTTCGATGTAACTCTCTATTTTTGAAAAACTTTTGTTTATTGTCATCTATACATCTTAATATATAATAATAAAAAATTGCAATTTCGAGATTAAAACTTTTTTTTTAATGTTATACCAAAAAAAAAAAAAAAATAGATAAATAACGAGAATACAATGCGTTATTTTTAAATTATTCATCAATAACTTTTGAATTAAAACGTTTGTTCATTGATCATTGAATTATTATAGTTTCTTTAACAATGAATTGATCTGCGACATCAAAAATTAGCCATGTAAATAATTAAAAAATTTTATTTTTATTGATTTAACTAAAAACCAATTTTCAACAATTTCGTTAGTTTCATTTTCTCAATTAATATTTTTTTTACACTAAATTCATCGAATATCCTTTGCAACATGTAACTAAGTTCAGTTCGACATTTTGGTATTTTTAGCTTTAAAAAGTTGTTGTTATAATAATAAAGATTCTTACTTTATTTAATAGAATTGTAGAAAGAAATTAAGTCCATTTACTGAAACAATAAATTCAATTATTCAAAAAATTCTTGCAAAAAATTTTTAGTAACAAAGTATTCAATACTTCAAATTAAGGTCAATTCGAATTTTGAATTTAACATTCCTACCGGTCAAGCTAGTCTTTGATTTTTATTTTTATTTTTTTCTAAAAATATTTTATTATTGACAGAAGCAGTTATTCGATATTACATTTTATAATCCAATCTTACTTATGATATTTTTTATTCTTTCTTTGCACTTAAGGATTGGCAGAATCTTTCGATCCTGGAGAGAAAAATAAAAATCAGTTCTATTTCGCGTCTCACTGGTGACGGCCCCTATTTACTTGAAAATCTCTATGAAAATTTGGAGTAATTTAAAATTCATAATTTTTTTATGTCAGAGTTGTAGCAGTTGGTACCAGTCAGATTAGGTTGTGCTAGGTTCACGTTTTTTTTTTCGTTCCCGCCTTTTTCATCTTGTTGCACTTTTTGTCTGCTGCAATCCACTCAAATCCACTGCAATCTGCTGTTAGTTGATTGTTGTTGATTGTCATTGATTGTCATCTGTTGTGATCCTCCGCCCGTTTTAAACTTTATAGTAAGGGTAAGTTCCAACATTAATTATTCTATTCTTTAAAACTATATTCATTTTGTTTATTAATACTCTAATAATCTTTAGATGGCCAACATCGTTGCAGATATGCAGGAGTTGCACGACCTGCTAACTGGAGTCGTCGTACAATTAGAGGTTGTTCTTGGCGAGGGTGGAAACCGAGAGTTGCTGAGATTGGAGCACCAAACAACAATTGTGTCAGTACAACGGTATCTCGAGTCAATCAGGATTCCCGAGAATGTAAATAACGTGATGGCAATCAACTCTAATTTGCTGTTGGTCCAGGAAATTTTTACTTTACTCGGGAATCCTGAGATTTTTCACCAAGACTCTATGACAACGACGGAACCATACTACTCGGTGCATGGTGACGAGGAAGTTGAGTGGGTAAATGGAAATAACCCTGAAACGCCCGAAGCGTCCGAGGAAGACGAGTAAAATTTGTGTATAGGTTAAGGTTTTTACGATTTGTGTTCAAATAAATTCAAATAAAAGTGTGTTAGTGTAAGTGTGTGTATTTATAATAAAAGTAGACAGTGTTGCTACGAAATCTCTAAATAGTTTCATTGAATCGAGCCTTAAATTTCAATATCTAAGCTGCATACAGCTATCCTTAAGAGTGGCGCGGATGTTAATGTTATGACGTGGACGGTAAGGAATTGTGAGTTTTAGCTAAAATATTGATTGCAAGAGATGGATTTTTGTACTTTTTTATTTATGAATTCTTACTCTTCGATTTAAAAATTTAAAATTAAAATTTAATTTAAAATTAAACTTTAAAATTAAAATTCTTACTCTTTCTTTGGTCTGAATAAGATTATAATTAATTAATTTAAATTTATTTATTTATTTATTTATTTATTTCTTTAAATAATCAAAATTTTAATTATTATTGATTTTTTTAAACATTTCTGAAAACCTTCTACATCTAGCTAAATATGTACTCCAAATTCCTGCTGGCTGATATTATTTAGTTTAAATACGTCGCCTCCACAGCCAGGAAATTGACGGCGACAAACAATTCTCCTGCTAATTTAGAAAAAAAAAATTTTTTCGTGGGTTTCAAGCTTGGAGGGTTATTTTTTTTATTAATTTTTTTTTTTTATTGTAAAATTAAACTACGGCGCCCTCGGTTTTGTAGGTAACAAGCTTGGGGGATCATTTATTTATTTAAAAATTAAATTCGGGCGCTCAGGGTACCGTCGGTTGAAAGCTTCAGGGATTATTTGTTTATTTATATATATTTTTTTCCATTAATCTAACTCAGACGCCCAGGGCATTTATTTATTTAAAAATTAAACTCGAACGCCCAGGGCATCTAGGGTTTAAAGCTTCGGGGATGATTTTTTTATCTAAAAATTAAACTCGGACGCCCAGGGCCTCCAGGCTTTAAAGTTTGGGGGATTATTTATTTATTTGAAAATTAAACTCGGGCGCCCAGGGCATCGGGGGTTTAAAGTTTGGGGTATTATTTATTTATTGAAAAATTAAACTCGGGCGCCCAGGGCATCGGGGGTTTAAAGCTTGGGGTATTATTCATTTATTTAAAAATTAAACTCGGGCGCCCAGGGCATCGGGGGTTTAAAGCTTGGGGTATTATTCATTTATTTAAAAATTAAACTCGGGCGCCCAGGGCATCGGGGGTTTAAAGCTTGGGGTATTATTCATTTATTTAAAAATTAAACTCGGGCGCCCAGGGCATCGGGGGTTTAAAGCTTGGGGAATTATTTATTTATTAAAAAGTTAAACTCGGGCGCCCAGGGCATCTAGGGCTTGAAGCTGGGGGGATTATTTATTTATTTAAAAATTAAACTCAGGCGCTCAGGGTACCGTCGGTTGAAAGCTTGAGGGATTATTTGTTTATTTATATATATTTTTTTCCATTAATTTAACTCAGACGCCCAGGGTATTTATTTATTTAAAAATTAAACTCGAACGCCCAGGGCATCTAGGGTTTAAAGCTTCGGGGATGATTTTTTTATTTAAAAATTAAACTCGGACGCCCAGGGCCTCCAGGCTTTAAAGTTTGGGGGATTATTTATTTATTTGAAAATTAAACTCGGGCGCCCAGGGCATCGGGGGTTTAAAGCTTGTGGAATTATTTATTTATTAAAAAGTTAAACTCGGACGCCCAGGGCATCTAGGGCTTGAGGCTTGGGGGATTATTTATTTATTTAAAAATTAAACTCGGGCGCTCAGGGACCGTCGGTTGAAAGCTTGAGGGATTATTTGTTTATTTATATATATTTTTTTCCATTAATTTAACTCAGACGCCCAGGGCATTTATTTATTTAAAAATTAAACTCGAACGCCCAGGGCATCTAGGGTTTAAAGCTTCGGGGATGATTTTTTTATTTAAAAATTAAACTCGGACGCCCAGGGCCTCCAGGCTTTAAAGTTTGGGGGATTATTTATTTATTTGAAAATTAAACTCGGGTGCCCAGGGCATCGGGGGTTTAAAGCTTGGGGGATGATTTTTTTATTTAAAAATTAAACTCGGACGCCCAGGGCCTCCAGGCTTTAAAGTTTGGGGGATTATTTATTTATTGAAAAATTAAACTCGGGCGCCCAGGGCATCGGGGGTTTAAAGCTTGGGGTATTATTTATTTATTTAAAAATTAAACTCGGGCGCTCGGGGTATCGGGGGTTTAAAGCTTGGGGTATTATTCATTTATTGAAAAATTAAACTCCGGCGCCCAGGGTATTGTGGTTCGGAGTTTAGAGTTATATTCGTTCGTCATTTCAAATTACTATGGCCGTTCCGCGCTCAACCAGCTGTTGACTACAGCGCGCCCTCTCCGCCAGCAAACGAAATAGATAGTGGCCAATTCGCCCATCTGAGTCGGCGTACCCTGGTCAGCATCGGCTGCGAGAAGCAGTCACGCGCTCCCCGACCACACCGCTCGCGACACACGAGGCAGCCGCCGCCGAGCACTGCGCCTGGCGAAGTAAATGAATCATGTTTGTTTACTTTCGCCAAAGCGGTACATATACTATTTGAGTAGGCGGATCTTTTCTTCTTAACTACCTTTCCTCAACTTGTTTTTTATGAATAACTAATTAAGAAAACTTTTTCAACCCTAATATTTTTTCAATTAAAATTTTAACTAAAGATTTTTTTATAAAACTTTTTTTTGGTAACTGCCGGAAATGAGCATTTGTAACTGCCGGTTTGATACTACCGGCACACTTAGAATAAGGTCTGCTTTAAAGATTCTGGAGTCAAAAATAGTACTTTTCATGCAGGTACCGAAAAAACAGTCGAAATTTGGGTTCTCGCTACGCTCGCAGCAATAGTCTGCTCCTAGCACAAACTTCTGACTGTTTTTTATCGGTACCTGCGTGAACAATACTTTTTTTTCTACTAATCGCTACGTGGTTCTTTTGACAGTATGGTCAACAAATACAAGTATATTTTAATTCAAACCAACTAAAAAAAAATATTAAAACCAAAACCTGTTGTGTTAATCAAACTACAGCATTGGTTTTGAACTTTGATACATGGGCACGCACGGTTTGCTAAGTTCACACCACGGATCCTGCGGCGCGAAAAATTTCGTCTGCTCCCCTAGAAAAATACTTTTCACGTATTTTTTTTAATTATTTCACTTTATCTAGCAAGTTTTTAAATATCATAATTATTTCGTAAAGATATAAAATAGTTAATTTGGTGACCGTCAAGAGCGTATAATTGAACTTTTTATTGAAATTACTGATGTAGATGACCACATGTTTTAAAAATTAAGCAGTTGGCGACAGTTATAAAAGTGATAGTGGCAGTGTATTTTAATTACATTAAATTTTTTTAATTTCTATTTTTTTATTTTATTTATTTTGCATTTAACAAGCGGGTTCTGCATGTGCGTGTATTAGGTTAGAATGATTATTTCATGATGTTATTATTACGAAGAGTAATCTAATATTTTAATATTAGATATTAATATTTATATTGCTTTTTATAAAATACTTTATGGAAAAAACCTCATGAAAAAATTTCAAATTAAATTTTTATAAATATCTTACAATTCTTTTCTTACACAATTTTCATCAGGTAGAAAAAGATCTCAATTTATAATAAAATACTCTGTATTGCAGTTATAGACTTTAGAAGAAAAAAAATGATTTCATTATAATTAAGTTCTGATCGCCCAATAGATAAAAAAGGCATTCGGCCTATTTTTTAAGCCTTTGACCCCAAGCTCCACCACCAAAAAATCACTCGGCTTCTAATTTATACAAAAACGAGATTTTTTTTAAATAAAAAAGGCGCATAGCCGAGAACTCTTAATCTGAAACCCCAAGCTTGTAAACCAAAAAATCCCTGAACCTCTAGAAGGATAAAAATCAACGAAATTATCCAATGAAAAAGGGCATAAAGCCAAGTTTTTTTTAAGCCTAAACCTCCAAGCGAGTGGGCCAAAAAAACCCTGGATACAAAAGATTGACACCTCAAGCCCTTACATTTGAATGACACAGGGCTCATGTAGTAGGTGAAAAAATCTAATCACTCCAGCTCCTACACCTGGAGCTGTTACACCTACATAACTCTGGGTTAATAAAGGCCAAAAATCTGATCCCTCAAACTCCTACACCTAAATAACGAAGAGCTGAACGAGTGGGAACATTTCAACCCTCAAGCTCGTACACCTGGAGCTCTTACACCTAAATAACGCTAGGCTCATCGAGGCAATAAATCGTATCCCTCAAGCTGCTACACCTAAATAACGCAGGGCTGAACGAGTGAAAAAATATTAACCCTCAAGCTCGTACACCTGGAGCTCTTACACCTAAATAATGCTAGGTTCATCAAGGCTATAAATCTTATCCCTCAAGCTGCTATACCTAAATAACGCAGGGCTGAACGAGTGAAAAAATCTCAACCCTCAAGCTCGTACACCTGGAGCTCTTACACCTTAATAACGCTGGGCTCATCGAGGCAATGAATCTTATCGCTCAAGCTCCTACACCTGGAGCTCTTACACCTAAATAACCCCCAAATACCCTGGGTGCCCAAGTTCAACGAAAAAACTGGTCGGCTATCACCCAAGCTCTAAACCCTTGAATATCCTGGGTGCTGGAGTTCAACAAAAAAACTGAGCAGCTATCCCCCAAGCTCCAAACCTCCAAATAGCCTGGGTGCCCAAGTTCAACGAAAAAACTGGTCGGCTATCACCCAAGCTCTAAACCCTTGAATATCCTGGGTGCTGGAGTTCAACAAAAAAACTGAGCAGCTATCCCCCAAGCTCCAAACCTCCAAATAGCCTGGGTGCCCAAGTTCAACGAAAAAACTGGTCAGCTATCATCCAAGCTCTAAACCCATAAATATCCTGGGTGCCGGAGTTCAACAAAAAAACTGAGCAGCTATCCCCAAGCTCTAAACCTCCAAATACCCTGGGTACCCAAGTTCAACGAAAAAACTGGTCAGTTATCACCCAAGCTTTAAACCCTTAAATATCCTAGATGCCGGAGTTCAACAAAAAAACTGAGCAGCTATCCCCCAAGCTCTAAACCTCCAAATACCCTGGGTGCCCAAGTTCAACGAAAAAACTGGTCGGCTATCACCCAAGCTATAAACCCTTAAATATCCTGGGTGCCGTAGTTCAACAAAAAACTGAGCAGCTATCCCCCAAGCTCTAAACCTCCAAATACCCTGGGTGCCCAAGGTCAACGAAAAAACTGATCAGCTATCCCCCAAGCCTTGAACCCCTAAAATCCTGGTCACCCGAGGTCAACGAAAAAACTGATCAGTTATCCCCCAAGCTCGAAACCTCCCTAAACTCTGGTTACTGAGTGGAATAATTTTAGAAGTTATGCGTAATTTATAATATTTGAATATCAAGTCCATACAAGTGTTTTTTTTTTTTTTTTTTTTTTTTTTTGTCCTACAAAAAGGTTGTGGTGTACTTTTATTTACACTTCTTTAAAATATAACAAAATAATTAAAAAAATATGTTTGTGAATCGCGGAGGATACGCTTAGGGTTAAGGGAATAATTAACCGCGATCGGGAGGGAGTTTGAAAGGTAAAAAGCGAGGTTATTTAAAAGCACAACACTTGTAGTTTTAATGCTACACTTAAACTATTTATTGAAACTATATATATATAACTTTGTACAAATGAAGAGAGAGAACTCGCCGTTTTGGCCGGGAGCCTCTCAACCTCAGGCAAACTGGGTAGAATCGTCGTAGATAGCGGGCGATCTACGACGACGGCGTTTAATCCCATGACACGTGGTAGCGGCATCACGGTCGTAGCAAGACTCCTGAGGGCGGAAACTGGTCACTCCGGGCAGCTCTGGCGTGGGTTGCTCGCGTTGACCAATCATGCGTGGCAATAAAAGGCGGTAAATCTCAAACATTCCGCCCACCTTAATCAACTGTAGTCGATTAATAATAATGTCTGTGAACATAATAAAAATAAAAACAATATTAAGTAGTATATAAAAATAATTGTGGGTTAAGTCTGGGGTAGTTAGCAAGCGTACGATTAAACGTAGGGGCTTACTGGACAATTTTGGTAAGAGCCTGATGCTCTGTCCAAGGAAAATTCCTGGGTTGAAAACCCAATAGTTAAATAAAGATACAGCCAGGGCCTGAAGATGAGGCACTTCAAGTGGCTGAATGCTTGAGATCGTGATTGGGGCCTGAACCTGGAGTGGTTCAGGTGGCTTTATTTTTGCGAGTATAGCTAGTGCCTGAAGCTGGATTAGTTTTATCATGGTAGCCGGCGCCTGGACTTTAATTGTCGCAGGTGGCTGAATTCTTGAGTAGTTAACAGGAACCTGGACTAGGACTGTCGCAGGTGGCTGAGCTTTAAGACACGTTGTCGGTGTCTGAATTTTACACATCATCAAAGGTGTCCTGCGTTTAGTAGAACATGTCTTTGACGAAGTAGTCGTGGACACGGTCTACATCCGGCAGTTTCTTAAAATTTGGTCATTTTTGACAAACTCTTGCCAGAGTTGTTCGAGACGCAGGATGCGCTTCTCTGCTAACTCGCGAATCATCAAATCTCCTTTTCGCTCGAAGATTTCGAAATGAGTGACGATTTGATATCGGATTATAGCTTGTCTGCTAAGGATTTGCGCAAATGAATTTGGTTTATTCATTTTGCAAGGTAGAGCGATATTTGAAATAATAAATCAATAGGTAAAATTTAAAGAGTATCTTTTGGCTTGAGAAAATTTAAATTAAAACACAATTTAAATTTGTTTTCTAAACTTGAGGCGATTTGGACATGGCAAAAAAAAACATGAGTGAGGAAAAATCCCGCAGCGGCTCAATCACGGAGGTGACAGGTTTAAATAAACCCTAGCACAACTCTGTTTTTTTTTTTAAACTTGAGGAAATTTTGATTCGGCTTGAATCACATGAGTGGGAAAAATGTAAATTGAAACACAATTATTCTTTAAATGAAAGAGTGGAAAAATATTCAAACTTATGAATATCACTGGTGGAACAATCTTTAATTGAAGCACAATTAAGATGAGGCAATTATTTTTTAAATAAAAGAATACTGAAAAATATTCAAACTTAATACTTAATAACAACTAATTCTTTGAATAAAAGAAAATTGAAAAATATTCAAACCCATGAATATTACTGGTAAAAAATAATTTAACTGAAATACAATTGAAATAACAAACAACTAAGCCAGGCAGGTGGCTGATTTTGGAAGAAAACCCTAACATAATTTTTATTGAAAGTTTAAAAACAAAGAAAGTGAAAAATCAAAAAATTAAGGTAGAAGAAAAAAGGTAAATAGATCAACAAATAACTAGAGAGAAAAAAAGAAATAAAAATCCTTAAACAACTCTATTTGGGTTGAGTGGGGGCAAGGGTTAGTAGGCAGTTGGATTGATCTTTTATATAAAAAGATCAAAAGGTATTCAAACAAACTGAACACTGCTTAGATAAAAACAAAGTAAAAAATAAAAGTTAGTACGTTGGGTAGAGTGGGGGAAATGATTGTCTTGAGGAAATTGGTCTTGAAACAAACCTGAAATGGATAAAAAAATTCAATCAGAATTTTGATCATGAAAATATAAAATTGGAAAATTGAGACAGTCAATTTGGCTTCAGCAATATAAATGATTTGAGATTATACAATACGAATAAGGATTGGCAAAATTTGGTTCCAACGCTGACTCTGACAACCATAAAAAACAGTAATTTTGAACCCAAGGCTTTCGAAGAACACAGAGATTGCTGCTGCAGCTGAATAGCCACTCGAGGACTACCAGTTGGTGAAGAAAGTCCCTTTGCTTGCTCCCATAGGTGCCAAAGGTTGCTCGGATGTGGTTGAACTGTAAGCGTAAACCTCAGTTTAACAGGTAGTTTCACCTGCAAATTCAATAATGTAAGATAAGGTGGAAAAAAATAAAATGAAATTAAGTTATCAGGTGATCTCAATATTAACAAAAGTAAAAATTGAAAAAATTATTCCTAATTTTATTGGTCACTTGACCCTAAAATTATCAATTATTTGCCAAAATAGTAGCAGCTGTACTCAATTATTGAGTAATTGGGTCAACTGACTATTTGTTTTGGAAAAAGGGTAAACATAAACAAACTTAAGAAAAGGCAAGAAAAATTGAAAACAAGTGTAGTCAACTTTACCTACACCGTTCAGAATCTAAACAAACAATCAAAAGAAAAGAAATATTAATTATTAAATTGCGCAACACAAGTTTGCGACTTGGAGCGGACCCACCGTATTAGCGGAGTCAGCTGATCGAGGTGCCTTCTCTCTCTCTCCCACTGCAGAGGAGCTGCAGTGCGGCAGATACGTGGTAGGCCGACGGGCTACAGATGACAGCAAGCGGGAGTGTTGCTGCCTCCTTCTAATCCACCGTCGTCTTAGGTTTGGGTACTGGTTACGCGGGTGGCGTGATAGGCTCCGGGGTAACCTGGATGGTGAGGTGCCAACAAGATGGTCGCTCTTGTTGGCCGATGAGTGCTCGCTGGACAGGCCGCCTTGGGCCAGCTGCGAGCGCGGCTTTCGGTATGGAGCGCGATCGTCCGTCTCTCTTTCTCCCACGATGATTACTTGCTGGTACTTACGCGGCTGTGATGCGCGCGCCACTTGTCATCGCTGGGTCTTCTTCTTCAAGGAGAAAAAGCATGAAAATGGCCGCGGTGTGGCACAAACTTTTCACACTTTCGTCTCACTCGAGACGCGCCTTTTTTTCGGGGAACTTTTCCCCACAAGGGATGCCAAATGTTTGTGAGTCGTGTAGGATACGCTTAAGGTTAAGGGAATAATTAACCGCGATTGCGAGGGAGTTTGAAAGGTAAAACGCGAAGTTATTTAGAAGCACAACACTTGTAGTTTTAATGCTGCACTTAAACTATTTATTAAAACTATATATATATAACTATGTACAAATGAGGAGAGAGAACTCGCCGTTTTGGCCAGGAACCTCTCAACCTCAGGCAAACTAGGTAGAATCGTCGTAGATAGCGGGCGATCTACGACGACGGCGTTTAATCCCATGACGTCTGGCGTGGGTCGCTTGCATAACCAATTCCGTGGCAATGAAAGGCAGTCAATCTCAAACAAAATATATAAAATAAAATAAAATAAATAACCAATAAACAAACGAAAATTTTTACTCTATTCTCGAAATGTGTCTCATTCTTAGAAACATTTAATATAGAGTTAAAAAAAAAAAATTGTTGATAATATTGCAAACAAAGAGTTTAACGATAAGTTAAAACTTATAGCATTTTCCTGATCAATCACAACAAAGGTATCATTACAAAATCATTTATTTCTTTAACTAAAATGCACTCATACTTTTAGAATAGTTTAACTCGGAATCCCAAGGTTTTTGAAGGTTTAGAGCTTGGAGGATAGCCGATAAGTTTTTTTGTTGAACTAGGGCACCCAGGGTTTTCGGGGTTATTTAGGTGTAAGAGCTCCAGGTGTAGGAGCTTGAGCGATAAGATTCATTGCCTCGATGAGCCCAGCGTTATTTAGGTGTAAGAGCAGATGTAGGAGCTTGAACGATAAGACTTATTACCTCGATGAGCCCAGCGTTATTTAGGTGTAAGAGCTCCAGGTGTACGAGCTTGAGGGTTGAGATTTTTTCACTCGTTCAGCCCTGCGTTATTTAGGTGTAGCAGCTTGGGGTTTAAGAGTTAGAGTTCTCGGCTATGTGCCCTTTTTATTAAAAAAAAATCTCGTTTTTGTATAAATTAGAAGCCAAGTGATTTTTTGATGGTGGAGCTTGGGGTCAAAGGCTTAAGAAATAGGCCACATGCCTTTTTTATCTAGTGGGCGATTAGAACTTAATTATAATGCAATCATTTTTTTTTCTTAAGTCTATAACTGCAATGCAGAGTATCTTATCATAAATTGAGATTTTCCTCAACTTGATGAAAATCGTGTAGGAAAAAAATTGTAAGATGTTTATAAAAATTTAATTTAAAATTTTTTCATGAGGTTTTTTCTATAGAGTATTTTATAAAAAGCAATATTAAAATATTAGATTACTCTTCGTAATAATAACATGATGAAATAATCATTCTAACCTCATACACTTACATGCAGAACCCGCTTGTTAAATGCAAAATAAATAAAATAAAAAACTAGAAATTAAAAAAATTTAATGTAATTAAAATACACTGCCACTATCACTTTTATAACTGTCACCAACTGCTTGATTTTTAAAACATGTGGTCATCTACATCAGTAATTTCAATAAAGAGTTTAACTATACGCTCTTGACGGTCACCAAGATGAAATTAACTATTTTATATCTTTACGAAATAATTATGATAGTTAAAAACTTGCTAGATAAACTGAAATAATGAAAAAAAATTCTTGAAAAGTATTTATCTAGGGGAGTAGACGAAATTTTTCGCGCCGCAAGATCTGTGGTGTGAACTTAGCAAACCGTGCCCATGTATCAACGTTCGAAACCAACGCTGTCAAACTGTACTTTCTTTTCTCCTACGCAAGCGCAAAAATTGTAATCTTTGAATTTAGAATTGCTTTTGAACACACAGTTACGTCAACTTTTACAGAAATCATGTTTGTAATTTTATATGAAAATAAAATTTATGAATGAAAAAATTTACTTTATTTATTTGTTTATAATGATTACATAATTAAAATCTAATACAAAAATTATTTTATAATGTAAAATACATTTTTAATAATATAATAACTGTTTTACATATTATTTTATACTTAACGAAGTAAAGTATTAAAAATTACTAAATAAATTTTCACGTTTTTTTATCACTACAAATTATAATACTGACATTGCAATGACTAATTGAAATATCACATTTTTCTAATTGTTTTTAATGACTTTCTAAAAAATAAAATTTTAGATCTAGAATTTAAAAAACAACATGTTGTCATGAGAGTAAACCAATCATTATAATGTCAGGATTACAATGCGAATTTATTGTTAAAACAACATGAAAATTAAAATATTAATATGGCACTTATTTTGTATGAAAACAATTTTTTTTTAATTTTGATTTTTTGGATATTTTAATATTATAGCCTTAATTCTAAGAAAATACTTATTAAATTATTTATTTCTTCATAATAATAACACAATTTGAATAATAATTATTACAAAAAACTTTTTTCACTTTGGTTTCTGAATCATTTGGTACCAACTTATTATGAATTTGATAAGATATTTCAGGAGATAATTCTGACTCAATGACAGATACTGCGTTACTTCTAATATCATTTATATTAGGTTTTGAATTTTTCTTTTTAGAAAATTCAGGTTCAAAATCGTCAAAAATTTGTTGCGATAGTTCAGGGGATAAACTAAAATCATCTACTACAGGATTTTTTTCTTACAAATTCTATATTCCATTTCTTGTGTGAATTCTTGAGAAAGATCATCAGGAATAATATGTTTTTCATTTTTGTTTTTAACAACATCGGCATTTAATTTTTCAGTTAAATCTGAAGATAAATCTTCTATTTCATCCACTTTATGATCAGTATTGTATTTCTTTTCTCTGCATTCTCAATAACAAAGTCACAAATATATTCTTGAGATAAATCATCTAGAACTTCATTTTCTTTTTTTTTCTTTTTCCCATTAACAACAATTCTTTTTTAATACCTTCTTTTTAAATTGTTTTTCACATCATTACTACAAGATGGCAAATTTAATTTTTTAATTTTTTCTTAAATGGACTTTCATTTTCATTCGGTAAATTAATTGCTTCTGCAATGGCATTTGCTGCTTTTTTATACTCGCTTTATTTTTTTCACAATTTGTTTTTGCAACAGGAATACTTTTCCAATCTCCAAAATAAGATAATTCAACAGAACTAAATCCTTAATTTCCAATAATAGTGCCTGAAGTACGTCTAAATGTATGACCAATGTAATTTTCAGGATTACTTTAATTCAAAAATTTTGCAGTACGTTTTGGAGTTTGAACATTCTTTTGATTCCAGTTGGCTACATAAAAAGATTCAAGATTATATATGTGTAAGGGTAATATTTAAAATCTGAGCTAGAAAATTTAAGCAAAATTGAAAAAGACTTCATGATTGAAAAATTTGATGGGAAAAATGCAAATGCTGGTCAGTGGATCAAAGATTTTGAGAAAGAATGTGAAAGAAACCTGATAACAGAAGATAAAAGAAAGATTGAAATATTAAAATGCTTTCTCGAAGGATCCAGTGCAGATTGGTATGCCAGTATGATCTTAAAATTTTCAGTACATTCGGAGTGGGAAAATTGGAGAGAAAATTTTTGTGAAACATTTGGAAATCAAGGGTGGTCCTGTATCAGGTATGCGTACATTTTTAAATACCAGAGTGGTTCATTGTTAGATTATGCTTTGAAGAAAGAAAAACTTTTGACAAATTAATAAAGCAATTGATTATGACACATTAATAAATCTTATAGCTATGGGTTTACCAAATTATGTGTTAGATAAAATTGACAGAGAAAAATTAAAACAAACACAAGATTTATTTAATGAAATTGGCACACTGGAACACCTGGCTAGCAAGAAAAACAGTGAAAATAACAAGTTTATAAAAAATCAAGAAACAAAAGAAAAGATGGGAAAAAAACCTTGTAAGATACGTACGAATAAAAACAAAGGTGTACGTTTCCACGCTGAAGAAGATTGCTGGTTCAACAAAGGTAACCAAAATCAAAATTCTAATAGCTCAATTTTTTAATTGGAGTTGAATGACACTGATCCAAAAAACTAAATATCCCACCATTAATTGAACTCAAATTGTTACTGAATGAAACAACAGAAATGACAGGAATTTATGATTCAGGTTCAAATGTTTTATTAATAAATGCAAAATTATTGAAGTTGAGACAAAGGAAGAGAAAAAGTAAGGCAAATTTGAGAACAATTAATGGTGTGAATAAGTCTGAAGGAATAGTTACTGTGAAAATAAAAATTCTAAACATAGAAAAAGAAGTAGATGTTTTTGTAGTGAATAATGAAAACTTCAAATATGAGTTTTTGATTAGACTAGATTTAATCAGGGATTTTCATTTAATTCAAGATGAGGACCTGAAAATAACTCAAAAAATAAGTCCAGAAATAAAGGAAGAAATTGAAATGGACGAAAGTTCCAAAACTAATATAGATAAAAATTTTTTAGAAAATAAATATAATAGTCTCTCTCATAAAGTAAAGACAGAGCTATTGAAAATGAAAGAAGATGTGAAATATGAACAAGAAATTCTAGTTAATTTTAACGAACATGTTAATGAAAAAGATTTTAAAACGAAAATAAACCATCTGAGCACACAGCAAAAAGATGAAATTAATAAATTGATAGACAAGTATGCCTAAATCTTTGCAAAAAATAAATATGATGTAGAGACAGTGAAAGACTATGAAGCCCGCATTGATTTAACGATAGATAGATGCTGTAGTAAGAGACCTTACAGGTGTAGTCTGGACGATAAGAAAGAAATAGAAGGCCAGGTAGCACAGCTGTTAACAAAAGGGCTGATAGAAGAGTCATGTAGCCCGTTTGCGGCCCCAGTGACGCTAGCGGATAAGAAAGAAGAAAAAAAAAAGTCCAGATTATGCATTGACTTTAGAGATCTAAACAAGATAGTTGTCCCCCAAGCACAACCGTTTCCACTTATAGAGGACCTGATGATAAAAACCAGAAATTGAAATTACTTTACAACTTTGGATATTAATTCTGCGTTTTGGTCCATTCCTTTAAGAATTGAAGATAGAAAAAAAAACAGCTTTCGTAACTCAGGAAGGACACTACCAGTGGACGTCTCTGCCGTTTGGACTAAAAACATCACCGGCTATATTCCAAAGAATTCTTAGTAATATTATAAGAAAAAATAATCTAACAAATTGTGCGGTGAATTATGTTGACGATATTCTGATATTTTCTAAGTCGTTTTCGGAACACATACAACACCTGAATGCGCTCCTGCAAGCAATAGAGAAGAAAGGTTTTAGATTAAAATTTCAGAAGTGCTCCTTCGTAAAAGACTATGTCAAATATCTGGATCATATTATAAAGAATAATACGATAAAACCGAGAAAAGATAATCTTGTGGCAATAAAAGAATTTCCCAAACCAGAAACGAAAAAACACATAAGGCAATTCTTAGGAAAGATAAACTTCAATAGAGAATATGTACCAGGAAGGGCAATGATTTTAGAACCATTACACAACCTGCTGAGGAAGAATCAGAAATTTTTGTGGACTAAAGAATGCCAAGAATCCTTTGATAAAATAAAAAACATACTAATTTCAGAGCCAGTTCTAGAAATCTTTGATAAGGACTTACCGATCCATATCCATACGGATGAAAGCTTACTGGGAGTTGGAGCAGTGTTGAAACAGGTACAAAAAAATGGAGAAATAAAACCGTTTGCGTTTTTTTCGAAAAAACTAAATCAAGCACAAAGAAGGAAGAAAGCTATCTACTTCGAGTGTCTAGTTATTAAGGAAGCTGTACGATTCTGGCAATACTGGCTCATAGGTAAATCATTTTTAGTCTTTACAGACCATAAACCCCTTGAAGGCATGAATCTGAAGTTTAGAACAGACGAAGAACTGGATGACTTGACTTATTACCTGTCACAATATGATTTTCAAGTAAAATACTCGCCTGGGAAAGGTAACGTAGAAGCAGGTTGCCTAAGCAGAAATCCGGTATTAGAATGTAACGAAAATAAAGATGAGCAACTGAAAGTCGTGAACTTACTGTAAATAAAAGATACTGAAAATGATCAACAGAATAACGAATATATACAACAGAGAAGGGATAGGCTAGTAGAGAAAAATGGAATATACTTTAAAAAGACATGGAAAAAAGAGAAGATTGTTTTGTCACAAGAGTTCAGTAAAAAATTTATAAAAAATGTCCACGATTGCTGGTGCCACATTGGAGTAAAACAATTGCAAAAAAAAAAATATCTCCATTCTACACAGCAAAAAATCTAACAAAAAATATAAAGTATGTTAGCAAGACCTGTGAGACATATATAAAAAATAAAACAAGAGGTTGCTACGCCTTAGTTTGTATACTAAGCGTGCTACTATTACTTCGTACTTTGAGCAACGTTCTAGTCCTGTTTTCTGCCAAGTCGCATGCACCGGAGCTAATTGTTTATTTTAATTTTACCTTGCGGTCCCAATCGGCTCACAGGACGAGACTTAGCATCCGACCAGATCTCTGGTAAACAGTTTCACCTGTGTTGCTCCAAGTACGAAGCTTGAATCTGTTTAACAATCTATTTTGATCTTATTAATATTTATGTGACAAGGGAATGGGTGATCAAATGAAAACTCCAATCGTTTACGATACAATTTAATGGCTGGGCTATGGCCTTTTATTACCTGGTTGCTGACTACAAACTAAGCTCTATAAAAATAACTAAATATTTATACTTGTAGTGGATAAAGTACATCAAAGAAATATTCAAATAGTAATGTATGTTTTCAAACAACTTCAACCAATAACTCCAGATAAAAAAAACGCAAATAGCTTCAATTAACCTTTAAAACTTTCAATCAATCTAATTGTCAAACAACCAGGCCTGCCAGATTTTGTTTAATGCAATTACAACTTTTAATCTATAATAAAACGTACTTAAACGCCCGAGTTTCTTGTTAATCTTCCTCACGTTGCACTGGTTCATGATTCAAGGGCTTCCTTATGTTAGGATACTGCAACACACATATCAATTGCTGGCTTTAAATTTACTCCACGTTATTTAAACGTTAACAAAAAAAAAAAACTAAATGTTAGTGAGCTGATTCTCTTCGGAATTTTAATTTTTATAAACGGGTAAGATTAGTTTTTTTTGTTTTTTTTTTTAAAGAAAATAGTAACCCCGGTTAATGTAAATTTAATGATGGTAGTTTGAACGCAACCTAGATAAATAATAATACCTTGTTTGAATAAGCAAAGCTGTAACTGTAGCAGATGTCACAGAATGTACGACGGCCAGTACTTCCAGGGTACCACAGGACCAAGCCGCCCGTACTCGTACTCGAACCTACACGATTCCCCTGAGATTACCCGCGGACCAGGGCTACGACGCTTGACCCTCGTTGACGCGAGCTCGTACTTCACTCGTGACCCCTAGACGTACCCACGATTGGTTGTTGGTCGATCAGGGTTGCAAGTGTGTGTGTCCGCACGACCAACGTGTCCAACGACTTGTTTGTGTGTGTGTGTGTGTGTGTGTGTGTGTGTATGTGTGTGGTTCGATGGTTGCACGCCTGTCGCTACTTTCTGTAAGTTTACTCTAAACAAATATCCATTGCTCTATGATGGCTCATGATTGGCTCTATGATCTATGTATGATTGGCCCTGAGCAAGTAACCGATTCAGATTAATCGTAAACAATATTGAGAAACTCAGATAAAATAGATTTTTTACTTTTTATTTTATTTTTTTTTATTTTTTTTTTATATTCACTGTTATTAAAGTGGAACGAACCTTACGTACGTTGTCTCGAAGTATTTACTAAATAAAATTTATTAATTACGAAGGTTTCTTTTATCTCTTAGAACCGCGTGCTATTACGGTTGGTCCAAAATGAAAGTACAACCTATTAATTTTATTAAGAAAATTTCTATACTTTCGGCTTATTTAGGAAAAAAAAATCTTATATCCACCAAAGACCTAAGTATTTTTCTTTTATTAATAAATTGATGAAAAAGTTTGCTACTCTCTCTAAGCGCGTATTTATTTCTATTAAGTACACTAATTAACCTCTTTACAAACAAAATTAATTTAAAAATAAAATTTGAACTTACGTCCGTGCATCTAAATAATACCTTTATTTTATTTATTAAAAGAGTACTGCTGCGATGCGATGTAGACGTTTTGGTGGTCAGGGAAAGAAGAAGGAGCCCCGGCAGACCACGAGTCGGGCGACGCGAGACCGAAGAATTCGCGCAGGAGTGGGGATGTTCAGCGGCGCATGTCACGCGAGTCTCACCATGCGACCTCTCCGCTCTCCCCGTCGCTGCGACCGTTTTCAGCTGACCGGGAATCTCACCTTTAATTTGTAATTTTAAAATTCAAATTTTCCGAGACAAAATACGGTCAGCTGTAATTTTGCACTCTAACAAGGTCAACAAAAGGTGGGTCTGATGTCATATTTAGGTCCTGCTACAACACCATTCGAGATAATTTCACTGGATACAATAGGTGGATTTGGTGGGTCCCGCTCTACAAAAAAATACCTACACCTTTTGGTTGACCATTACACAAGGTATGCATACATTCTGACGTCTAAAACGCAAGTCGCAAATGATTTTAAGAAACTAGTCGGAAATGTCACAGAAGACAACCAAGTTGACTTAGATTTATCGGATCAATATCCAGGAATAAATTCGAAAGAATTTAAAGAATTTCTGGATGAAAAAAATACAAAAATGGTTTTTACAGCGGTGGATTCACCATTTTCAAATGGACTCAATTTGAGGTTGAATCAAACGTTAGTTAATAAGACAAGGTGTAAGATAAACGAAGAAGGAAACAAACGAGTTTGGACGACGATAGCGCAAGAATGCGTAGAGAAATACAATACTACAAAACACTCAGTTACCGGATTCGCACCAAAATACTTGTTAGAAGGCTCAGATGTTTCGATTCTCCCAGATGAGCTAAAACAAGAATTAAAGAGAGAAAAATAGTTGGAAGATAGACAAACAGCCTTGGAAAACTCCATCAAATCCCACAACTATAATAAAAAAATTTTCGATAAAAACAGAAAATACCATGAATTCAAAGTTGGGGATGCAGTTTTCGCGGAAAATGAAAATAAACTCAACTGAAAAAAACTCAACGAATTGAGAACCAGTCCTTTCAAAATTATAGAAAAACTGTCAGACTCAATCTACAAAATAAATATTGGAAGAAAAAAAGCCGAGTATAATTTTTTCCACATAACGAAGCTGATTCCAGCACCTAATAAAGAAAGGCAGGAAGAAGACATCTGAGAAAATTCTCGTTCGTGAATTTTCTTCCCCTGGAGGGGAGATGTAAGAGTAATATATTCCCTTATTCAAATTTCCCACGCTCTAACGACCGTGGCTAAAGTAGATCCCGTCTGGACCGATAGAGAGGGCTTTACCATAAGATTTGATTTTTGATTTTGATAAATTTATTGATTGTACATTATGTTGTACAAAATACATAGTTGATCAACAAGTAAACCATCAAAGGTTAACAATAGTAAATAATAAATAATAAAATAATAAAATGAAATAAAATAAACATAATAATAAAATAATGAAAAATAATAAAAATAAAAATAACGGTATACATCAAGATATAACAATATTTGGTAATATACTTTAACAAAATTTAATTCCACTCAATCTAAATCAGTGCCTGCAAAATGTCTTTGCAAATCAGCCATTAGTAGCACAACAAATCCTCACACAGTTTAAGCACAGGTTGTTCAGCGGCACAGAGTACTCAACCTTCTCCCTCGGTAGTAAAGATGCGTGATTTAATGAGATGTTTAAAGGTTGAAAATGATGATGCCTGGCGAATATGAAGGGGTAAACTATTCCAGATGTAGGCAGATGATACATGAAAGGAGCGTTTCAAGCACTCTGTGCGGCAGGAGGGAATAATCAGCGCATCCCAAGTGTGCTGATTCACCACCCTCTTCGGACGCGAGCTGTGCTTTTCAATAAAAAAATTCGCCAAATAAGACGGAATTCCCGAATTCAGTATTCTATAGAGCAAACAGGCCGCAAAGTAGTCTCTACGACCCGACACTCGGAGCCAGCCAAGCTTACGTCTGAAAGGAGTGATGTGATCACTCTTCCTAACCCCAAATATGTATCTGATCCCACGATTGAGCACACGCTGCAGCATCAGGTCCTGTTCATCTGAGATATTCCGATAAACAAGACAGCAATAGTCAACGATAGGAAAAAGGAGGGTTTGTATGAGGTGCTTCCGCAGTTCAAAGGTGGTGCTGCGTCTGAAGTGGTTAAGACGGTACATGAGAGAATTAGCTCTGCGACAGACATACCGAACATGATCTTTCCAGGTCAGCTTGGAATCCAGCACCACCCCCAGACTACGTGTAGACGAGACAAACGGGACAGTGCACTCCCCAAATTGTAGGGTGCGAATACCCAATCTGTCAAAGTAATTGACATAGGACGCGGTACCCAAAATCATGGCTTTAGTCTTGCCAGCATTCAAAATCAGCCCATTCGCAGTAGCCCAGTCCGCAACATGCACAGCACCTCGGCTCAGTCTGTCCAGAATGGTACGTATGTCCTCGACTCGGCCTCGCACGTAAATCTGAAGGTCATCCGCATAAATTATATGACAAACACCAGGACCAAGACCCAGGGCAATGTCAGCGACAAACAGAGCAAAAAGCAGGGGACCCAACACAGAGCCCTGGGGCACACCCTTATTGAGGGGACGAAAAGAGGTGAAACTCCGGTCCTCAGCCTTCACCGCTTGCGAGCGGTCAGATAAATAGGAAGCAATCCATTGCAAAACCCTGCGCGAAAATCCAAGTGACTGTAGTTTCTCGAGTAGCAATACGTGAGAGACCGAGTCGAAGGCTTTGCTGAAATCAAACAGCAACAGTGCAGTCACCTGTCTCCTGTCCATGCCCTCTCGGATGTCGTCTGTAAGTTTCAGTAGTGCAGTCTGAGTACTGTGCCCTGCTCTAAAACCTGCTTGATGTCCATCCATCAGTCCCTGCGATTCAACAAAAGAAGTAATCTGGTCATGGACCAGCCTCTCAAGTACTTTCGACAAAAAACAAAGCAGGGAGATCGGACGGAAATCATTCAGGCAAGATGGAGAAGGAACTTTGTTGAGAGCAATAACAATAGACTCTTTCCACCGCTCAGGGAATGTTGATGTGGATAAGGAAGTATTGAAAATGTTGTGGATAATAGGGCCAATGGATGGGAATGCTGTTTGAATGAAGCTCTGAGGAAGAGAGTCCACGCCCACCGCTTGAGATGCCGACTGGCTAACAGCAGTAGCGATTGCGTCCATTGTCACAGCAGAGAAATCAAAGACACCATCATCTCTCTCATTTTCCAAGTTGTTTAGAAAATGAGAGAGATCCGGTGCTGAGGCGTCAAACGAAACAGAGGCAAAGTGAGCGTTGAGGTCCTCCACAGAGAAACCACCCAAGTTGGAATCAGGACTAGGAGAGATGCCAAGTTGTCTAAGTTCCTTCCAGAGCTGTTGAGGGTCAGAGATGTCCTTGAGTCTGTGGTAGTAAAAGTTGAGTCTTGCAGACTCAATCTGCTCATGAGCAAAATCACGTGCCTGTCTATATAAGAGTTTTTCAATATCAAGTCTTGAGCGTCTGTAGCGTCTGTAGAGTCTATCTCTTTCGGATATCAATGAGCGATGATAGGTGGTGAACCACGGATGGCGATTCTTCCTATGTTTGAGTGTTTTTAGTGGAGCAAATACGTCACGAGCAGCATACAGATTAGCATACAAACAATCCAACCTCGCACTAAGAGAGCTCGTCCCATCCGTGACAACCGACCAATCACATTTGAGCAGAAAATCGTTCAAAGCCTCAGAATTCACGGATTTAAAGTCACGGTAGGTAAAATCATTAGTCATCAGTTGTGGCGTTTGAATGTCAAGAGAAGCAGTCAGTAAGTCATGCCCCGCAATAAATGGAGTATCGGTCTTCCAGTATTCAGTCACAGTATCAAGAGCATCGACAAGACACAGGTTAAGCCAGGTATCCGAGTGAGAGGTGTGGTGTGTAGCCCCATATGGCACAGAGAATAATGAGTTCTCCTCAATAAATTTACGCACAAAAACCGCATCTGCATCTGAGTCTGACAGCTGGTCAGCATTAAAGTCACCGAGGATAACTTTGGAGCCATACTCGTGCATAGTATCACGCAGATCAGACACAAAATTGGTACCAGCAACAAAGGGGGCCTTAGGAGGTCTATACATCACAGCAGCAAACACAGGGTCACTCCCTTTAGTGGAAACCTTAGCAAACAAATATTCAGGATGACCCGGCTTACCGTCCCATTCTGTAGTTGACGAGCAGAGGTGCTTTACCGAAAGCGTCTCATGCACAAAGAGTGCAACCCCACCCCCCTGAGTATTGCGGTCCCGCCTAAGGATGACATAACCATCGAGTGCAACAAGCGTGTCCTCAATCGAAGGGCTCAGCCAGGTCTCAGCAACAGCTATCAGATGTATCAAGGGCTGCGTCAATAGAAAAAGCCTGACCTGCTCAATATGGCCGCGCAGAGAGTTCACATTAAAATAACAGACACGAAGTCTGCCCCCCTGCTTCCGCACAGAATACTGAGAGGTGTGAGGTGGGTTTGAAGGTGAACAGGGGAGTGTGTTGCTTGAAGAGGGATAAAAGGGTGAAGGATGAATAAAATTGTAATGATATGATGAGAATGTGATATTACCGCGAGAGAGAAGATGTATCAGTATACCTGTTATGCTAAAAACCGCATGAGATCCTCTTCAGAAGTGATGGGTGTAGGGACATCTCCCTTTTTTCTCCTGACAAAGACTTGACCATTGCGTACAAAAGTAACGAAGCCAGAATTCGGAGCACGTAATTTCTGGTACACAGTACGGCGAAGATCAAAGATGTCCTTAGGTAAAAACTCATTGATGTTAATGAGAGCAGGTACGAGGGACGTAGCTGCGATGCCTGCAGGAAGGTTGGGTGTAAGCGCAGAAGTATGCAGCTTACCCAGTTTAATTTTACTTCTGACGACCTCCAAAAGCAGTGCACGGGAGCTCAGAGTAACTATAATCGAGGGTGGTCGTGACTGGCGCGGAGATCTTGCAGGTCCAGCAGAGGAAGAGGTAGAAGGCGGCTGCAGGGGGCAACTGCCCGGCACATTTGTAACTGCCTTGTCAAGGGCTGAATTTACAGCAGCTTTGCTGATAAGCAAGCGAGTCGAGATGATGTCGCGTGCTTCAATATCTGCATGGACAGTTTTTAGTGCAGCGAGAACCAAGCATTTCAGGGATGCACCATCTGGAACAGACAAACCACCAATTACCATCTCGGTGGATGTTGACGGTCTGGAGTAAGAGACCTGTGCGAGGCGTGTAGACAGCTCTGCATTTTTCCGCTCGAGCCCAAGGACTTTGTTTAGAAGCTCTGGATTGCCATTCGAAACTGAATCTTGTTGAACCTGTGGCAGCTCGAGTCTTTGCTTAATTTCATCGAGCTCGCGTTTAAGTTCATCGAGCTGAGCCTCAGCATTGTCAACTTTTGTGACCAGGCCAGGTATAACGTCGAGCCCCTGAAGCTTCACGTCTATCCCATCAAGACGTCCATTAACTGAGGATTTAAGGTCCTTCATATCCTGCAGGAGTAACTGAAGAGTGTTTTCAGTGGAGGTAGCAGGCACTTCCGAATGAGGCATACCAGCCGTGGCAGATGTTGTTTCTGCACACTCGGTGACGTTCGCAGTGGCACATGTCTGACAGATTTTTGCGGGAATACCACTTTTGTCGCAGATTGAAAATTTAGTACAGAGTGTGTGAAACAATAGTTTACACTCTGAGCACGGATGAATCAGGTTTCTGCTACGCTTTGGTAGTTTACAGACCGAACAAATATCTTCACTGAGCATCATGGAACGAGTACAGTTCAAAAAGACCAGCAGAAAAAGATGTCAAAAAATTCAGGCAGGCGAGTAGTAAAGTCTAGAACAAGTGCGGCAGGTACTTCAAATTTGAATTTTCGCGGCTTCGAGACAAATAGATTAATCAACGTAAGGTCAGACTCCACTCCGTCGATAAGGCCAACAGTGCTGCCACCTAGCGGTGAAATTTTAATTACGGAGCGCAGCGACGTTACCACAACAAAGCATTTAAACTAACCTCAAAGTCACTAACCGCACTAATACTTCACTCAAACTGTGAATAAACAAAGTTACGCCACTGCACAAAAGTCACAAACAATAGCAGAAAGTCTATCAGATCCGGCACGACACAATTCAACAACAGTTAGCAGCTTAAAGCAACGATTCAATCTCCAAAAGTCCTGATGCACTTGCGTAGCTGTGTTAGCGCGGGAGCGGATACGGATACGGGACAGAGAGAGAGAGACAGCAGAATAGTAAAAATTATAAAAACATGTGCTATCACTAATTATTGAAAGAAATAGTATTAGTGTAAATTAGGAATTGACAATAGTGAATAATAAACTTTAATTGTCGTTTCTTTGTTTACAGGTAGGATGATATTGTAAAAATTGTAAATAGTGTAAATAATAAATCTTAAAAACTTTGTTTACAGAGCAACCAAACAGTTTATGTTATTGTCAAATTCCTATCCTAATAATCAAGATTATTATATATGTACATATGATTAATTTATGGACAAAATAATAATATGAATATATTGGAATCAATTTAAGGAAGGATATAAAATAAATAAAACGAGTTTATCTCAAGTAAACTTTAATCAGTTATCTATTCTAATATGCACATGTAGTACGCTCTGCGGTCATGGACACACTGACTAACCGACGGACAGAGTCGGAAGAGCGTACGCTTATCGAAATATAGAGGGCGACACTGCGCTACCTGCTTACAGCATTCAAATTATAACATAACTACTCTGACACTCCCTCCTTATGTTCATAATTCCAATTCAGTCTCAAATGTTTACAATGTCAATCACCATCTGGATCGAGGATCATACGTAGTCATACAAATTCTATCAAAATCATCTAGCTTAGTAGAATTCAAACATCAATCATCCTTCTAGAATTTCAATATCTTACACAGTAAAATGATTCACATTACAAAGGTTTTACAAAAGTAATAAAACTTAAAAACTAAAATGCATGACTAACAGCTTGAACAAATGCTTGACTAACAGCTTGAACAAATGTAATAGATCAGTCTGCCAAAGATACTGAGATTTGAGAATCGTCACTGGTACTTTGGCAATCTCAATGACGGTCACTCTGAAGATGTCTCTGAATCAGCGCCTGAAATCAGAATAAGAGTTATAGGAAAAATTTAAAGAAAATATATATATATTCATAAAATCTAGTCAATTTATTCTAGTCTATACTTTTCATCAATTCTAGTTAGCGAGGTTAGTTATTAGCTCAATCTCAATCTTCATAGTTAAGCAACATAGCTCTCAATTTTCTAAACCTATCAAAAGCAAGTGGTTTTGTGAAAATATCTGCAATGTTGTTTTCACCACAAATCCAATTATTTTTTACCTGTTGTTACGCGATACAAGATTTTATAAAATCACAGTGAGTATCAGTCATATCCCTTTTTCGTCCTTTGCGCTCTCTAAATTCTAGATTAGTTTTTATCATTTTCAAATCATCATCAAAGTAATTAAGTTTATTACTACCATCCATTTGCGTAATTTTTACTACAGACGAGTTATCACACCACACGGTCGCAGGGTACAGGCACGTACCACTCATGTCTCGCAAGGCTTTGTCTCAAGCAATTATTTCGCGACAGGACTCACTCATCGTGACATATTCGGCACCACAGGTGGATGGTTGGGGTAAATTTTTTTTGTGGCTCCTCCAAGCCACTGGATCGTCGTACAGTCTAACTACATACCCACATGTAGAAATGGATCTAGCATTATCACAAAAACTAGCATCGGTGAATGCTTCTAGAGTATCCTTCTCAGCTCTAAAAGTCAAACCCAATGTTGACGTACCTTTAATGTATTTAAAAACCCTTTTTAAATCTTCCCAGGTTTCCGGGGTGAAGTCTAACTGCCTTTTAGCCAAATAATTTGTACGATACGCTATATCTGGTCTAGATACATTGGCTAAATTGAGCAAACTTCCGATTGCCTCTCTGTAAGGAATTTTAATTTTTCTAGACACTACTTGTTTTTCTTTGCTTTTGATCTCTAGTTTCTTTGCTTGTCTAGTAGCCATAGGCGTTTGAAAAGAGTGGCTGTTTTCTAGATCAAATCTCTGTAGCATTTTATTAATATATTCTTCCTGGGTGATACTCAAAATTTTATTAACTCTATTTCTAGAAATTTTCATGCCCAAAAACATCTTAGGTTCACCAAGATCTTTCATTTTAAATACACTACTCAGTTTAATTTTAATTTTATTGAGTTTTTCTAGACAGTTACTGGCTATAAGCATGTCATCGACGTATAAAACAATAATCGCTAATTTACCCCTAGATCGCCAGGTAAATAAACATGGTTCATTTTCACTGGGTTGAAAGCCTAATTTTTCTGCCTCTTCTCTAAATCTACGATTCCATTTTTTAAGGCTTACTTTTAAACCGTAAAGGGATTTTAACAGTTTACACACTTTCCTTTCTTCAGTTTCTTCATCGCAATTTATCCCCTCTGGGATTTCCATATAAATTTCCTCGTCTAGAATACCGTTTAAAAACGCGGTTTTAACGTCCATCTGAACCACTTCCAGATCATTTTTATTTATAAACGCGAGGGCAGTTCTAACTAGGGACAGCCTTGAGACTGGGGCGTAAGTTTCTCGCAACTCGTACTCATTTGGGTCTTGAAATCCTCTGATAACGAGTCTAGCTTTAAAAACTGTTTTCCCTTTTTCATCTAGTTTTCTTTTGAATACCCATCTAGAACTAATTAATTTTGCTTCATTTCTGGGTGGTCGATCTACAAGTTCCCATACGTGGTTTTCTTCCATAGATTTTAATTCATCATTAATTGCACATTTCCAGTCATTCTTTTCGTTTGAATTCATCGCATCTTTATATGACGAAAGATCTCGATTTATGTTTGCAAATATGGCAAATTTTAATTCATCCTCTTCTAGCTGTTTTTCTGGACTTTTGCAGTCATGATCGTTTTCCTCATAGAGGTTGAATTTGACAGTGCTTAAATTCAATAATTTAGACTTAAAATATTCGAAGCTAGAGTCTTCGAACTTGAAAGGAGCTTCTACATTTTTCGCGTAAACTGTGAAATCTCGATTCAATTTCGGTTTTCGCATGGGCATTCCTCGTCTAACAATCTCTTCATTTTTTCTTTTCTTAGTTTCTAGATCTAGATTTGTAATTTCAGCTTGACGTTTTCTCGGCCTGCCTCGCTTAGGTTTTTCTACCTCAACTACATTTTCATTTTCTACCTGGTTTTGTTTTTCATGAATATCTAGATTTGTAAGCCAACTCTCATCGGCCAGGTCTTCCCGATTGTCACAGTCATCTGGCTCTTTTATTGCGTCCTGCAAATTCTTTTTGTAGGCGTTTTTATAAACCACCCTTTCATTAAATCTAACATGCCTAGAGTTAAGTAATTTGCCCGATTTGGGATGCCAAAGAACGTAACCAGTTAGTGAATACCCAACTAATTTTCACGTACGCTAGACAGCCGAATCTTCTAATTCTAGAGAAATGAAGATTTTTTATTCCGGAAAATTTTTTCAACGGGATTTCGAAATCTATCGAGCTGTGAGGTGATCGATTATGCATGTGGACCGACGCTTCAGCAGCAAAGATCCACATGGTTTTGGGTAAGCCGCTATCTATCATTAGTGACCTGATTTTTATTTGTTACGTCTCGTTGAATCGTTCGGCTACGCCGTTGTGTTCTGGAGTAAACGGGGGACCCAAATTAGATTCAACGCCTTCTAGATTCATAACTTCGAAAAACTTTCCGCCGGTGAACTCAGTCCCTTTATCCGATCTAATATAGCATAATTTCTCATTTTTTCCCAAAAGATTTCTAGTAGTTACTAAATATTTTTCTAAACATTCACCAGATCCATCTTTGGTTTTAATACAGTACATTCGAGCGAATCTACTTTAATCATCAACAAAAACAACTATGAATCTGTAACCTCCGGGAAATGAGATTGGTTTGATAGCGCCCGTAGTGTCGCAATATATCATTTGCAGAGGGCGCTTAGCTCTAGTTCTTTTTTCAGTGAAGGGTAATTTTTTCATCTTGGCTAAAATACATATTTCACAGTCTAGAATATTATTGCCAAATTTGATACCCTTTAGTTCTTCTACGGTTTTTTGAAGTTGGCGCAGGTAATTCAGTGACACATGACCAAGGCGCATGTGCCAAAGCATACCCTTATCTATTTTGTAATTTACATTTTCGGCATTCAAAGGTTGATCAAGATATCTTTCACTAAGCTCATTCAAAATACCTAACTTCTCGGCGTTAGCTATTTTTCTACCCAGGGTATCTTCAATGAGATCAAAATCTACAATATCGGCATTCGCGTTTTGATTGGAGTCACTCACTACAGAGAGCTCCCTTTCATTCTCCCTCCCAATCTCAGCCTGAGGAAGATTAAAAATGTCAAGAGTCTCTCCCTCCGAGCCATGAAAATCGAAAACCTCTTCCTCAGTCCGAGATTGATTGAGGAGCTCTTCTATGGTGCCTATTCTAGCTTCACAAGTATAATCGTCATAATTCATTTCCCCATCGCTCAATCCAGTTTGAGCGCTCAGGGATATCAACCAGTTGGGTTTCTAGTAGTATCCGGACAAATAAACGTCATGTGTATCTTCATCAAAGACTTTCAAAACTTTTTCATCTAGATAGATTCCTAAACCAGCTTCAGCAAAGCGTCGCAAAGAAATCAAATTATCACCTCCACCCGAGGCCGAGATCACATTTGAAAGTCTGATTGGTTTATTATCATCGCGTCTAGATAGTAAAAATAAGTCACCCTTTCCATCAATCTTTATATCAGCTGACTGCTTCTTATTCGCGCATCCAATAACTTCATCTTTACTTTTACTAAAATTAGAAAAAATTATATTCTTACCCACGATGTGCTCTGTGGCACCCGAATCCGCTATAAAGAATATTTCATTATCATAAGAGGATAAATTTTCAGACGTACCTGCCTGATTTACCCTCGTTTTAGGATTTTGTTCGGGGGGTGTGTTTTTCTGTCTTGACTTGCCAGCCTGGTGTGGTCTCACATGGCGTTTAAACGACCCACCTCTACCTCTGTTCAAAGACCCTTTGTGTGGAACGTTATTATTTTTCGGTATACCTCTACCACGACCGAAAGCCCCACGACCTCTACCTCTAGAATTACCTCTAGTGATCTGACTTGTCCCTCTCCTATCATGATTATTTTTACCTCTAGAATTTGTATTATTTTGGTTATCTAACCTTGAATTATTCGGGCAGTTACTAGAGTTGTGATACTCTATGCTGCGGCACACATAGCAAAACATGCCCAGAGATTTGTAACGGCACGTCGGTTCCTGATGACCATTTCCATCGCAACGACGACATCTATTGTCCTGCCTGTTTCCTTTGTTACCATAAGCGGTGTTGGCTGCTGCTCTAGGGGCCTGTTGTTGGTTTGTGTTTTGTCTAGATGCCTCTAGCTGTAAAACAAATAATTTCATTTTTTCTAGAGTCATAGGTTTATCGTTAGTTGACTGTACAAGATCAGCTGTCACCAGTTCTGGGACTACATTATAAAATGCAGCTCTCTGTTCCTCAGGAGGAATCGGTATCCCTCCTTCACACATTTCGGATTCTCGTATAATAGCATCAAATTTCTCACAAAAATCATTAATTCTTTCTCTAGGGTTCATTTTTAACGCGTATAAACGAGATCTAACGGATGCAGCTGTAAAGTTCGTTTCCGCCTTTCTATAATCTTTTAATTTTTTCAAAATAACTTTAGGATCTTTCAGGTTCATAATTTTTCTATGGTAATATTCATCTAGATGGTTAATAATAATATCTCTAACCGTATTTATTCTTTTTTCATGAATATCTAGAGGAAAAATTTTATTTGACATAACTCTTACATCAATGACGTCGAGTAAGTCAGAATTAAACAGTTCAGAACGTAATGAATCCAACCTTACGTTCAAATCAAATTTTAGTGTTGATTTATAGTCGCGTTTAAAAGAGGACTTTACCGTATTATTTAATTCTAGAGTTTTACTAAGCTGCATTAATGTAGCATTCAGGCTTGGAGTAAAATCGAGGTTTGTCAAACACGACTGATTATTTCTAGTATTTATTGAGTCGTTCTCGGTAATATTCTTTGAAGTGGGCTCGGGCGATTTATTTCTAATTGTTGAATTTAAAAAATTACCTCTAGTTACTTGGGCACTCAGAGTTTTTATGGCCTCTGCTATAGACTCCGCACCACGACTCATCTGATTTGTGCAGGCTCGCATGACATCAGTGAGCTCTTTTTGCTGCGCAAGAAAATTGGTCTGTAAGGGAGGTAGGGGTGGCAACATCACGTTTGGCTGTGAAAACGTGCCCTGTACCTTTCGCTGCTTCATTCTCTCTAATTCTTTCTTGGTTTGTTCCAGCTGTTGTTGGAGGAGTTCTTGCTGTTGTCGTTGTTGTACAGTCAGTATTTGATCCTGTTCGCTTTGCTGTCGAAGGATTTCCAGCTCTTGTTCTTGCTCTGATGTCGCGCTGACCACCTCCTCGATAACGTCGAGAGCATTATCAACTCCGTCGTTTTGGATTGTTACTTCAGGATCGATGTGTGTCGATGAGTTGTCACCAGACCCTGGATTCAAGCCAGAGCTTAAATCCGGACCCACGCCAGGCTTTTGAAAAACAATTGAATCATGCTCCATTTCATGTTCTTTGCCGTCTCCGTTGCTCGTTATTTGGGAGAGACTTAAGATTTCATTTGGATTCTGTGGTATGTTTAGTTTTATGCCATCAATTTTAGCGAGACTCATCAGGTAGTCTTTGGACTCGCTCGTAAGGTTGCACCACTCGGTCTCCACATAGGGTTCATCTGTAGATTAAAAACATCTAGTTAGATATTTGGATTTTCTAGAGTATTTTTGGTCGACAGATCTGTCAATTTTTAATCTAGATTTCTACAGATGATTCAGTTGAAAATAATTTTCAAAACAAACAAAAAAAAATTCTCGGAAATGAGAGAGAGAGAAAGAAAAAAAAATACCTTCTTGGATGGGATCTATACTCAGATATGTTTCCCCTGTAGTGACGACAGTCCCATACAAGCGATAAGTTTTTCGTCTAATAAGGTGCTGCATCCTTATGGCCTCAGCCATCTCTGGACTGATAGACTGTCGCGGCGGGCTCGAGCGGCTTGTTGAAGCTTGTTTACCGTTGTCGGTGGACATACTGTAATACCAAATATCATTAGAATTTATTTAAGTTGTCGTGGATACTAGCCAATAGTAAAAAAACATTGATCTCGTTAAAAGCCATTACTATGATCAGAAAACCGAAACAATGTGACTAGTATCCTTCTAACGTCAAAACGTACGACGCCGAAACTTGCGCGAATTCCTTCTGCACTGCATCGATCGCATGATCATGGAGCTTGGCCACCGCTTGCGCCCCGACTGAACGCACGATTTTCCGTCATATAACCGATAACCAGAAACCTTACCTTACTAAGTTCGATCTCTAGCACTGGCGTAACGTCATGAATGTTGTATTCTGCTTTCACACTAGTACACAAAAAAAATTCTCTCCTAGAGCACTACGTGACGTTACTAAGAATACGTACAAATTTATAATCACGCCGAGAGATATCCAAACAAAAATGTTCTAGACTTCAAAGGAACGAGGAGAAAAACCGAATATTGTTTGCGCGCCAAGATTGTCACTTCTCGGAAGCCGGGCTTACGGCGGCGGGCAACACGTGCACTGCTACATGTTGGCTCCCCCTCTCCCGCGCACCGACCGATCTTTGTCAAATGCAGGTTTAGACCTGCACGCACACGGGAATTTACATACGAAATTCCAATCACACTTTATTTTTCCAAATTTTTCTCTCGCAGTTTTACTTAAAAAAAAAAAACGAAGCAACACTCACAAACACGGCTTCTAGAAACAAAAGGCACTCTAGAAGGAAAAATTCTTTTTGTCTAGAAGAGTGACAACCAAAACTTGACTTTAATTTTCATCAAATCGTTTTACACTTACTTTCCGCTTTAGATTCATCCTTCTATTGACGATTTCACATCAAATGTTATTTCTAGATATTTATTATACTTACTTGATGAAAAATTTCACGGGGCACTCAGCACAGAGAGAACAAAGAGCACGCGCGTCCGGACAAAAAGCGTAGCTGGGCTTGCATAACCTATTAGAATCAATTTAAGGAAGGATATAAAATAAATAAAACGTGTTTATCTCAAGTAAACTTTAATCAGTTATCTATTCTAATACGCACATGTAGTACGCTCTGCGGTCATGGACGCACTGACTAACCGACGGACAGAGTCAGAAGAGCGTACGCTTATCGAAATATAGAGGGCGACACTGCGCTACCTGCTTACAGCATACAAATTATAACATAACTACTCTGACAGAATACATCATTTTACAATTAGAAACAAATAATTGACTTGTACTGACAAGTTTTTTGCAGTATGCAAATACTGAATCTTTGCTGTATCTTGCAATTCTAATTGCATTTGAATTTAACTTAAAATTTATTTAATAAATAAGTTTAATTTTTTTTTTTTTAATATTTAACATATAAATTATACTATTGACAAGTTTTTTGCAGTATACAAATACTGAAACTCAAATATATCATGCAATTCTAATTGCATTTAAATTTAACTTAAAAATGATTTTATAAATAAATGAAGTGTTTTTTACAATTTGAAACAAAAAATACACTTGTGCTGACAAGTTTTTTGCAGTACACCAATACTGAAACTTGAATACATCATTTTACAGTTAGAAACAAATAATTAACTTGTACTGACAAGTTTTTTGCAGTATGCAAATACTGAATCTTTGATGTATCTTGCAATTCTAATTGCATTCGAATTTAAATTTATTTTATAAATAAACTCAATTTTTTTTACAATTTGAAACAAAATATATATTTGTACTGACAAGTTTTTTGCAGTATACTAATACTGAAACTTTGATGTATCATACAATTCTAATTGCATTTAAATTTAACTTGAAATTTATTTAATAAATAAGTTTAATTTTTTTTTTTTTAATATTTAACATATAAATTATACTATTGACAAGTTTTTTGCAGTATAAAAATACTGAAACTCAATTATATTATGCAATTCTAACTGCATTTAAATTTAACATAAAAATTATTTTATTAATAAATGAAGTTTTTTTTACAACTTGAAACAAAAAATATACTTGTGCTGACAAGTTTTTTGCAGTATACAAATAATGAATCTTAAATACATCATTTTACAATTAGAAAAAAATAATTAACTTGTATTGACAAGTTTTTTGCAGTATGCAAATACTGAATCTTTGATGTATCATGCAATTGAATACTAACTGAATGAAAAGTAACTAGCATTTAAAAAAATATTAACTCTTCGAAAGAAATAAAATCTAAAACAAAAAACGTTAAGTTCTACGCTAATAGAGACGGCTCTTTGCTGATATTGATTTTGATCTGATACTTGAATCGATTTATCAATAAAAGTATTATTGAAAATTTATACAATTGAACTGTTTTTCAATATCGATAAAACCCTTCATCTCCACGGAGCCATATATTCATAACTAAAACTTAATCAATTATTTCAATTTTTATACTAGTACATGTTGTGAAAGTTGAAAAATCTATAAAAAAGTTCCTATCGTTATTTATACATGAAAAACTATGTTAAATCATTATTTTTTATTTCTTATTTAACAGACCAGAGCTAAACAGTGTTATCATAAAAATATTATTTATAAAATAGAGAAAAATTAACTGGCTCCGTCGAGATGAATGGTTTTATCGATATTGAAAAACAGTTGAATTGTATAAATTTTCAATTATACTTTTATTGATAAATCGATTCAAGTGAAAGTTATCTGAAAAATCAATATCAGCAAAGAGACTATTAGCGTAGAACTTGACGTTTTTTGTTTTAGATTTTATTTCTTTCGAAGAGTTCATATTTTTTTAAATGCTAGGTACTCTTTTTCAGGTAGTATTCAACCAATAAACCAACTCGTCGTTCATAAATTACATTTTTCAAATGTGCGTTTTTCTAAGATCTCACTTTTTTCGACGAGCTTTTAAAATTTGAGATGGTTTTCTACCAGAGCTAGTTGAAATTTTTTTTTTTTTTTTTGAATCTACATAATTCTATATTGTGTAATTATAGAAAGGGTAATTATTTTAGTGTGACAAATGTAAAAAACTTAACTCTTATTTCTTTTTTTTACACTAAATATTTTGAAATTTTAAAAATTTTAAAAATTGAAGCTTCAATTTCAAAATTTTAGAGATTAAAAAAATTTTTTTTGTAAAAATACATCTTGTTCTAACTGGTAACCAATTGAATCTTGAATTCATATTTATTAATCAATTTTATTCTCATACTTGTAGAATTACAAGGTGAGTCTTGACGGATTAACATAACTTTTGATCTATTTGTTTTTATTTAAATCCAACCCAATGTTGAATCATGCTTAGAACTAGCTAATTTCCAAAGCAGTAAATATTTTTAAAATGTACTACAAAAGTAGCTTATTAACCAAACAGAAATGAATTTATATTTATTTAAAGACTACCATGATGTAAAGTTATTTTAGCACCTATCAACTTTTTAACCCAAGTGCATTATAGATAGATTTCTTCAAACATAAGTAAAAACTTTTAAATGTAAGGTTTTAAGTTCATCAAAATTTATTTAAAAAAAAAAAAAAAAAATTGTTACACACTTCTGTTACGTTGAAACAACTACTTAAAAAATTTTTTTTTTGCTTTTTATGATGAATATTCATCAAAATAATCTTTATTATGAACATATACAAGTCAAACCAAATCATTCACAAATCCAAAAAATTTAAATGAACTTTACAAGAACTGGTTTATTTTACTTTAATTTATCCTAAAGGGCGGTAGCTCTAGACGGCGAGTGGGTTTTTAAAACCGACTACCGTGAAAGCGTACCGCTTTATATACTTTGAATTTCAGTTTTAGGTTAGGTCGTTCATGAAAAAAACACTATTAGGATGATTATTTTTCCTTGACCATATATTCTACGCGTAGCCTAAGATCCCCTGAGAAGATTAAAAAAAAATCATCCTGAAAAATTTCTGCGTTAAGAAGTTATGACCGTCTCAAAATTCGAAGCGGTGATTTCCTTTAGATTTTTTCGTTTCCAGTCCCTAAGCATCCGGTTTCTCTACATGCGCTGCATGTGGCTTAAACCGGATCTTACGTAACGCTATCTCACTTTTGCAGCCTGCAGCAAGGCATGCGAGCAGGCTGCGCAGGTGAGGGGCGCAAATGCAAGAGGCCGAGCCGCCGAGACCCGAGCAGCTGAGCAGAAGACAGCGGTCATAATTATTATTATTTTATTACATGATTTAGAAATAATTAAGTAATTAAAAAAAGAGTATATAATAAAATATACAGCGGCATCAGGCTAAATTCACTATAAACATAATTTAATTAATAACTATTATGACCGTTAACCATCAATAATTATAGAAAAATATTTGGCTATAATTTTTCAAACCAAAATATCTAAAGTCTCCCTATGATAATCATCTATGAGTTGGAGTGAGATGAACTTGTGAAACCTTCTGCTGGTGCTGTAGAGGTTTATTTATCCAGTGAAAATTGCTGCAACAAATGTCAATGACCAAGTTGAGGTAGTTTAAATGTGAATGGTGATCAATGTCTCATGAGGTTATTCAAATTGTCAGACAAGTAAATACATTTAAATCATCATTGGAATTTATAACTTCTGAGTCAATACACCAACATGGATAAGGTTTATTGTTCTAAGTTTATTTTCCAAGATGAATTTGTCTGACTATCAAGTTTAATTTTAGTTTTATCCGCTATATACCAACTACCGTAACTTGCTGCAGTAAATGTCAATGACCAAGTTGAGGTAGTTTAAGTGTGATCAATGTCTCATAGAATTATTCAAATTGTCAGGCAATTAAATACATTTAAATCATCACTGGAACTTATAAATTCTGAGTCAATACACCAACACGGATAAGGTTTATTGTTCTCAGTTTATTTTCAAAGATGAATTTGTCTGATTATCATGACCAAGTTGAGGTAGTTGAAATGTGATCAATGTCTCATGGAATTATTTAAATTGTCAGATAAGTTAATACATTTAAATCATCATTGGAATTTATAAATTCTGAGTCAATACACCAACACGGATAAGGTTTACTTTCTCAGTTTATTTTCCAAGATGAATTTGTCTGACTATCAAGCTTAATTTTAATTTTATCCACTATATACCAACTACCTTAACTTGCTGCAGCAAATGTCAATGACCAAGTTGAGGTAGCTTAAGTGTGATCAATGTCTCATGGAATTATTCAAATTGTCAGGCAAGTAAATACATTTAAATCATCACTGGAATTTATAAATTCTGAATCAATACACCAACACGGATAAGGTTTATTGTTCTCAGTTTATTTTCCAAGATGAATTTGTCTGACTATCAAGTTTAATTTCAGTTTTATCCGCTGTATACCAACTACCTCAACTTGGTCATTAACATTTGCTGCCTATAAATGTGATGGCGATCAATGTCTCATGGGGTTATTCAAATTGTCAGACAAGTAAATACATTTAAATCATCACTGGAACTTATAAATTCTGAGTCAATACACCAACATGGATAAGGTTTATTGTTCTCAGTTTATTTTCCAAGATGAATATGTCTGACTATCATGACCAAGTTAAGGTAGTTTAAATGTGATCAATGTCTCATGGAATCATTCAAATTTTCGGACAAGTAAATACATTTAAATCATCACTGAAATTCATAAATTCTGAGTCAATACACCAACATGGATAAGGTTTATTGTTCTCGGTTTATTTTCCAAGATGAATTTGTCTGACTATCAAGTTTAATTTTAGTTTTATCCGCTATATACCAACTACCTTAACTTGCTGCAGCAAACGTCAATGACCAAGTTGAGGTAGTTTAAGTGTGATCAATGTCTCATGGAATTATTTAAATTGTCAGACAAGTAAATACATTTAAATCATCACTGAAATTTATAAATTCTGAGTCAATACACCAACACGGATAAGGTTTATTGTTCTCAGTTTATTTTCCAAGATGAATTTGTCTGACTATCAAGTTTAATTTTAGTTTTATCCGCTGTATACCAACTACCTCAACTTGGTCATTAACATTTGCTGCCTATAAATGTGATGGCGATCAATGTCTCATGGGGTTATTCAAATTGTCAGACATGTTGCAAAAATTGTTAATATAATAAATTTTATCACCAAAAATTTTATCGGTACAGTATCTGTTATAACTACAGATCGCAATATTATTGTGAAACCTTCAAATTGTGTGGGTTTTAAGTCAGTTTAGTCATAGTGATGTGTTTTGAGAACCTCTTTTGTAGAGCAACAACAACACATAACTAAGAAAAAAAATCTTTTCAATTTATTTTACTCTCATTTTAATTGAGAATTGAAAAATTCATAATTATTGAAATATCATTTTTTTTTTAATCCTGCAAGATAGATAAAATTAAAAAAAAAAAAAAATTAAAAAATGTAAGATACCAATGGCGAGTTGAGTTTTTACTGTATAGTTGCTATAACAGAATTATCAAAATAAAAAAAATTTTTATACTTGATGTTTAAAAATCAGTGAAAAAAGTATACAAGAAAATTAGTTCATTTTAATTGTCCTTCAATATCGATAGAATCATTCATCTCAACGGAGTCATAAGTTGTTTGTTCTACTCAGGTATCAATTGGTAAATTTTACCATTTTTTTTTTAGTTTCACCTTATACCTAGCGAAAGAAATGAAATCTTTAAAAAGAGAGACCTTCTAAAAGGTAATAGTTTACGGTGAGTGGTTTTTTTTGGACAGAACTAAAACAAAAGTATATATGTTGTTACTTTCAGATCTATGTTAATATTAATCAATTTATCCCGAAAGATACGAACAGATGAATAAAATAAAAAAAATAATAAAAAACCATCTTTCAGTAGAGTTACAGTGAATTCTGTTTATTTTTTTTAACTTTAATTATAAATTAATTCGAGTATCTACTCTGATTTTGATATTATGTTTTAGGGGATACGAACAGATAAATGAAATGAAATCAAAAATCATCTTCCGGACGAGTTTTTAATAAATTTTTTTCAGTTTTATTTCTTTAATTAATTTTTACTCAAATTATTTAAAATTCCTACTCTGATTCTACTGATATTTATTTGGAATCTGAACAGATGAAGGAGATGAAATCAAAGAATCATCTTCCGGACGAGTTTTAAGTAAATTTTTCTTTTCTTTTTTACGCATCTTTTTTCTTTTTTTTTTTTTTAAACTTGAATTCAATTATTTTTTAGTAAAAGTTTACTATCAATTTATTCAATTTAGGTGTCGTTCAATATCGTTAAAATCATTCGGACTCGACGGAGCCGCAGATTTATTAATTAGAATAATATTAATTTTCAAAGGATCAATTAAAAAAAAAAAGCTCTTAGATTTTTAAGTCTTTTTATTTTTAGTTACCCTAATACAGTTTCTGCTTTTTGGTGATGCATGAATATCTTTGGTCGACTGTTAATCGTTAATCTGCGGTTCCGTCGAGTTCGAATGATTTTAACGATATTGAACGACACCTAAATTGAATAAATTGATAGTAATATTTTACTAAAAAATAATTGAATTCAAATTTAAAAAAAAAAAAAAGAAAAAAGATGCGTAAAAAAGAAAAGAAAAATTTACTTAAAACTCGTCCAGAAGATGATTCTTTGATTTCATCTCCTTCACCTGTTCATATTCCAAAAAAATATCAGCAGAATCAAAGTAGGAATTTTAAATAATTTGAGTAAAAATTAATTAAAGAAATAAAACTGAAAAAAATTTTTTAAAAACTCGTCCGGAAAATGATTTTTTATTTCATTTCATCTATCTGTTCGTATCCCCGAAAACATAATATCAAAATCAGAGTAGATACTCGAATTAATTTATAATTAAAGTTTAAAAAAATGAACAGAATTTACTGTAACTCTACTGAAAGATGGTTTTTTATTTTATTTTTTTTATTTTTTTCATCTGTTCGTATCTTTCGGGATAAATTGATTAATATTAACATAGATCTGAAAGTAACAACATATATACTTTTGTTTTAGTTCTGTCCAAAAAAAAACCACTCGCCGTAAATTCTTACCTTTTTATTGAAAATACATCATTACTTAAACTTATAATGTTTGATGCAGTTAAATCATCATACTTAAAATGCTTCTAGAGTAATCTGAATACCTAAATGCTGAAAAAAAATATTATATCTCCAAAAAAGTATTATTTTCGAGTTGCAGCTGAAATGACAATTGCAATTGAATTTATATAAGGTATAAGACAATAATTTTTTGGGTAAATATAAATGATTAATAAGAAATAATCATCAGAGACTATGCAGATGTATTGTAATGAAATCACTGCAATTCAATAAACTTCAAAACTAAAAAAAGATCTGCAAACATTTAATCTGTAAACAATAAAGTTATATTACCACTAAAGTTTTCTTTCTTTTAAAACTTCTAATTTCTTTCAAACAGATTTAAAATCTTAAAATTTAAGTCATACATAATTAATTGAAATGATTTTAAATCTTGAAAATTAATGATAGAAAAAAGTTAATCAAGCAACTGAAAATCCAGATTTTATTTATAAACACAGTGAAAAAATTAATCTAAAATAGTATATTATACACCGGGTGCTGGAAAAGAATTGGCCAGCCCTAGCAAACCCAAATTGATGCCCGAGCAGAAGGCGAGGGTGGCAAAGGTTTGCTAGGGGTTGGCTAATACGTTTCCTGCGTCGTGTGTAATGTTTTTTTCATTACGACGGTAGGAAAACCCAAAATCCCGTTCCGAGCCGGGGAGGGAAAGTGTTTTCGTGCCGGAGGTATGAAAAGATTATTTTCTTTGAGTGATCTAAGTACTTTATATGTACATTAATGTACACACAAAAAAATGTTATCTTTTCAAAATAAACAGCCAAAATAGACTGTAGAGCACTTAAAACTTCATAACCAAAAACAAACGTGAACAAATTCTTATTAATATTAGATATTTTTACACATTATCGTGACACAATCACTAAAATCACTTAAATTATACACTAAGTATGTACAGAGCAATTGCATGAATTGTTACTGTTGTATATATACATTGACCGTTGAGTTTGTAGATTAGAATGTAAATAAATATATTTTCCCACCCTGTATACATGTACATATATGATATGAGATATAGCTGCAGGTGCAGGCGAGCTGCGCCTAGCGTCTGCAGCACTTCAATCATAGATTTCAGTTGTGAAAAACTTCATATAAAAAAAGAACTGAAAAATAACTTTTAATGACAATGTCATCATGATTACTCGTTTATTGATAATGCATACAAACAACTAGGGCCAAGAGGCAATTAGCTGCCGCTTGCTGTTAGTCCCATGAGCGGGGGGGGGGGCACGTGTTGGGCACGCACACTGCTGACTGCAGCTCACAGCTGTCAGCTGCCATCTGTCAACTGCCATGCAGCGCTGCTCTGCTGCAAGGCAATGCACTCCTGCGCTTTGCGGACAGTAGCTGCAAGAGCCATGCCATGTGAAAGAGCGAGACAGCGTTACATCACGTCCAGCTGAGGCCACAGCGCCTTGCAAGAAAGCCTGTATAGAAAACCGGATGCTCGAGACTGAAATCGGATGTCGCCCGAATCCTCAGCGAAAGGAATTCAGCACTTCAAAAGTTGAAACGTTGATAATTTTTTAATGCGGGCTTTCATCGGGATAATTTTTTTTTTAATTAATCAGGTGATCATAAGCTATATGTGAGGTGTATAATACGAAAGAAAAAATAATTCAAATATTGTTTTTTTTCATGCACAACCTAACATAAAACCTAAAATCAAAGTATAGAAAGAGGTACGCTTTAACGGCAGTCCGGTGCATAAAACTCCTCGCCGTTAAAATGCTACCGCCTTTTAGGATTTACCGTTTTCAACTTCAGTATAAGTTTTGAAAACTTCACATTTAATGTTGTGACTTAAAACATTTAATGTTTTAAGACTTCTAGACTATTTTTAGGCTCTTTTATTGACATCGAAAAAGGCCCTATAAAACGCATTTATAGGCGAGTTATCGCGAAAACAAGATTGAACCGGCTCTAATAGGCCATATTTGGATATATTTTTCTCCAAAACTAAGAATAGGTCTTTCAAAGCTCTGACTGAGAGTCTTCATGGAGTGACAGGTCTAATACAAAATCATTTTTTGATAAAAAGTCAAAAAAATGTCCGATGAACAAAAATTTTGTAAGAATTCAGTTGACTCGGAACTATATTTTATTAACCATTATAAACTTCGGTACGAAGCTTGATAACTTCAAATTAAATTTTGTGACAGCTCTTAAGACTTATGGACTTTTTTTGGCCTATTTTATGTTATCGAAAATGGCCCTCTAAAATGCATTTGTAGGCGAATTATCGAAAAAACAAGTTTGAACCAGCTCGGCCAGGCCATAATTGAATGTGTCTTTCTCCGAAACTAAGCATAGGTCTTTCAAAGCTCTGACGTAGAGTCTCCATGGAGTGACAGGTCCAATATGCAATCATTTTTTGATATAAAGTCGTAGAATGTTCGATTAACAAAAAGTTTGTAAGAATTTGGTTGACTTGGAAGTATATTTTATTTACCGTTTTCAACTTCGGTATATGTCTTGAAAACTTCACATTTAATGTTGGGACAGCTTTTAAGACTTCTAGACCACTTTTAGGCTCATTTATTGACATCGAAAAAGGCCGGCTAAAACGCATTTGTAGACGAGATATTGCAAAAACCAGTTTGAACCAGCTCCATCAAGCCATTATTGAATATACCTTTCTACGAAACTCAGCATACGTCTTTTAAAGCTCTTACTTAGAGTCTTCAAGGAGTGACAGTTCCAATCTACGATCATTTTTTGATAAAAAGTCAAAAAATGTCCGATGAACAAAAATTTTGTAAGAATTTGGTTGCCTCGGAACTATATTTTATTAACCGTTATAAACTTCGGTACGAAGCTTGATAACTTCACATTTAATGTTGTGACAGCTCTAGACTATTTTTAGGCTCATTTTATGGCATCGTAGATGGCCTTCTAAAACGCTTTTGTAAGTGAGTTATCGCAAAAACAAGTTTGAACCAGCTTTACCAGGCCAAAATTGAATATGTCTTTCTCCGAAACTATGCATACGTTTTTCAAAGCCCTTATTTTCAGTCTCTATGGAGTGATGGGTCTAATATACAATCATTTTTTGATAAAGAGTCGAAAAATGTCCGATTAACAAAAACTTTGTAAGAATTAGATTGACTTGAAAGTATATTTTATTTACCATTTTAAACTCCAGTATGAGTCTTGAAAACTTCAAATCTAATTTTGTGGCAGCTCTTAAGACTTCTGGACTTTTTTTGGCCTATCTTATGTTATCGAAAATGGCCCTTTAAAATGCATTTGTAGGCGAGTTATCGAAAAAACAAGTTTGAACCAGCTCTGCCAGGCCATAATTGAATGTGTCTTTCTCCGAAACTAAGCATAGGTCTTTCAAAGCTCTGATTTATAGTCTCCATGGAGTGACAGGTCCAATATGCAATCATTTTTTGATATAAAGTCGTAGAATGTCCGATGAACAAAAATTTTGTAAGAATTTGGTTGACTTGGAAGTATATTTTATTTACCGTTTTCAACTTCGGTATATGTCTTGATAACTTCACATTTAATGTTGTGACAGCTCTAGACTATTTTTAGGCTCATTTTATGGCATCGTAGATGGCCTTCTAAAACGCTTTTGTAAGTGAGTTATCGCAAAAACAAGTTTGAACCAGCTTTACCAGGCCAAAATTGAATATGTCTTTCTCCGAAACTATGCATACGTTTTTCAAAGCCCTTATTTTCAGTCTCTATGGAGTGATGGGTCTAATATACAATCATTTTTTGATAAAGAGTCGAAAAATGTCCGATTAACAAAAACTTTGTAAGAATTAGATTGACTTGAAAGTATATTTTATTTACCATTTTAAACTCCAGTATGAGTCTTGAAAACTTCAAATCTAATTTTGTGGCAGCTCTTAAGACTTCTGGACTTTTTTTGGCCTATCTTATGTTATCGAAAATGGCCCTTTAAAATGCATTTGTAGGCGAGTTATCGAAAAAACAAGTTTGAACCAGCTCTGCCAGGCCATAATTGAATGTGTCTTTCTCCGAAACTAAGCATAGGTCTTTCAAAGCTCTGATTTATAGTCTCCATGGAGTGACAGGTCCAATATGCAATCATTTTTTGATATAAAGTCGTAGAATGTCCGATGAACAAAAATTTTGTAAGAATTTGGTTGACTTGGAAGTATATTTTATTTACCGTTTTCAACTTCGGTATATGTCTTGAAAACTTCACATTTAATGTTGGGACAGCTTTTAAGACTTCTAGACCACTTTTAGGCTCATTTATTGACATCGAAAAAGGCCGGCTAAAACGCATTTGTAGACGAGATATTGCAAAAACCAGTTTGAACCAGCTCCATCAAGCCATTATTGAATATACCTTTCTACGAAACTCAGCATACGTCTTTTAAAGCTCTTACTTAGAGTCTTCAAGGAGTGACAGTTACAATCTACGATCATTTTTTGATAAAAAGTCAAAAAATGTCCGATGAACAAAAATTTTGTAAGAATTTGGTTGCCTCGGAACTATATTTTATTAACCGTTATAAACTTCGGTATGAAGCTTGAAAACTTCACATTTAATGTTGTGACAGCTCTAGACTATTTTTAGGCTCATTTTATGACATCGTAGATGGCCTTCTAAAACGCTTTTGCAAGTGAGTTATCGCAAAAACAAGTTTGAACCAGCTCTACCAGGGGAAAATTGAATGTGTCTTTCTCCAAAACCAAGCATAGGTCTTTCAAAGCTCTGGCTTAGAGTCTCCATGGAGTGACAGGTCCAATATGCAAACATTTTTTGATGAAAATTTGAAATATGTCCAATTAAACCAAAATTTGGTAAGAATTTGGTTGACTCTAAAGTATATTCTATTTACTGTTTTAAACTTCGGTATAAGTCTTGAAAACTTCACATTGAATGTTTTGACAGCTTTCAAGACTTCTAGAATATTTTTAGGCTCATTTTATGACATCGTAGAGGGCCTTCTAAAACGCTTGTGTAAGTGAGTTATCGAAAAAACAAATTCGAACCAGCTCTACCAGGCCAAAATTGAATATGTCTTTCTTTGAAACTGCGCGTACGTTTTTCAAAGCTCTTACTTTCAGTCTCTATGGAGTGACAGGTCCAAAATGCAATCATTTCTTGATGAAAAGTCGAAATATGTCCGATTAAACAAAACTTTGTAGAATTTGGTTGACTCGAAAGTTTATTCTATTTACCATTTTAAACTTCGGGATGAGTCTTCAAAACTACACATCTAATTTTGTGGCAGCTCTCAAGAATTCTAGACTTTTTTGGCTCATTTTATGTTATCGAAAATGGCCCTCTAAAACGCATTTGTAGGCGAGTTATCGAAAAAACAAGTTTGAACCAGTTCTACAAGGCCAAAATTGAATATGTCTTTCTCCGAAACTGTGCGTACATTTTTCAAAGCTCTTACTTTCAGTCTCTATGGAGTGACAGGTCCAATATGCAAACATTTTTTGATGAAAAGTTGAAATATGTCCACTAAAACAAAATTTGGTAAGAATTTGGTTGACTTAAAAGTATATTCTATTTACTGTTTTAAACTTCGGTATAAGTCTTGAAAACTTCACATTTAATTTTGTTACAGTTTTTAAGACTTCTTTGCTTTTTATAGGCTCTACTTATGACATCAAAAAGGCCTTCTTAAACACATTTGTTGGCCAAATATCGCAAAAACAAGTTTGAGCCAGCTCTACCAGGCCATAATTAAATATGTCTTTTTCCGGAACTCAGCATACGTCATTCAAAATGCTTACTTAGAGTCTCCATGGAGTGACAGGTACAATATAAGATCGATTTTTGATGAAAAGTAGAAATATGTCTGATTAAGGGGGTACATATACCTAAAATGGGTTTAGGATTTAAATGTCCACTCATCACTTTTAAAATATCCTCGTACGATTTTTCACTTATTTTGGATGGTGATAACAGTTATTTTATTAATTCAAACGCGTCTGTATCTACTTGTACTAATAATTGTGCTTCATTCTTTTCTGGTTTAATATATTTTGCTTCAAAAAACATATCCATTTGCTTGACAAACGTTTCCCAGTCATCTTTATGTAGCACAAATTCTACACTAGCTCCCATTTCACCGTCGTTTTGGGGCTCTGAATCAGCCAAATCGGTTGCGCTTACTTCACTCACGTTGGCTCCTTCAATTTCACCCACTGACGTGCAGGGGTGTTAAGGGAGTACACTCGACGGACATCATATCTGTCCAGTGGTTTGAATTTGGCGGTCGATTTATGTTTCCCAACCTGAAAATTCCAGGGCCGTATGAAATTGATTTATTGTAAGGGGGCAATGGAGGCACCAGAATTAGAGGTTATGTTGTGTTTATCAGTGTGTTTTATTTATTTATTTATGTAACGAATGAAAATTTTAATGATTTATAGTTTAAAACGGTGTTTTTTTGAAAAACTTTTTTCGAAAACTGAGTGGTTTTATTTATAAATTATTAAAATTTTCATTCGTTACATAAATCAATAAATAAAACACACTGATGAACACAACATAACCTCTGATTCCGGTGCCTCCATTGCCCCCTTACAAAAAATCAATTTCATACGGCCCTGGAATTTTCAGGTTGGGAAACATAAATCGACCGCCAAATTCAAACCACTGGACAGATATGATGTCCGTCGAGTGTACATATACCTAAAATTTTTCAAAAAATCAATTTTCATGTTTTTGTGTTTATTGATGTTCTTTTACATCAGCTTTCAAATGCCGCAAACCGCGTTTGTTAATTCTTTAAGGAAAAAAAGTTACAGTTAATTGAATGAAGACATTCAATTTATTAAATCAACGTTAAAATGGCTTTTTTTGAAATTCAAGAATTTCAAGTCAGTTCTAGTAGCAGAAATACTTTCTACAATTCTAGGTACCAATGCTTTTTCGATTTTCTTTCCCTTTTTAAATTTTCGAAATGTAGGTATAATTTTTTTTATCTACGAACAGAACTGTATTTATATCGTTTTTGTCTAATAAAAGCGATGAAAAAACAGAAATTTTTTTTATCTTTGATAAGGTTTTTTTAGTGACATAATATCTTAATAATGAAAATTAAGAATGACAGATTAACTTTTATTTCAAGTCTAATGCTCAAAACAATTTAATAAGTTAGAATCGATCGCATAAAAAAATTTATAACATTTATGAGATAATATATGACATATATTACCTCTACGAGTCTACTTTAGTATATTACATCAATTAGTATCGAATATCGATCTATCGATATCAAATTAGGTATTTCTGCAGCGTTGCAAGTTCATGACGACTTTTTTGTTCTTTGAGTCATCTTTCTAGTGAAATTTTACTTTACTTGGTTTTGTTTTTGTTATTATTTTAATCTCAAGTAAATAAGTTATTTTTATTAAAAAAAAAAAAAAAATTCAGAATAAATGACCAATTCTTACCAGTTAAACTTATGAAGTTTTTTAGTTGTTAAAAAAAAGGTGTTTATGTACAAATGTGAAGTGCAAAAATAATTCTGTGATTTAAGGTTAAAGATAATTTTTAGATAATTGCATGTGAAGACTCCGCTGAGTCAAAGTCTTAACTTGGTCTTGGTTCCTAATAATGTGTAATCTGTGTTTTTAATAAAAAAGCTAATTGGGTCACTTTAGGAGCAGAGGCAAAAAAATAAAGTATCCGGCTATGTGCAAAAGAATATTTACATCAAGCAAGAGCCCTGTGACAAGTTATTTTCAAAATATAAGTGTTTATGTGTTAGTGTGTTACATTTTATTCATCAAAATCTGTTCAGAACTTTAAAAGCCATTTTCTCAAATATGTGGTTTTGGAGAAAATGAGGGCATTGCTCGTAAAGCCAAAACTTTTCCAGACAGCGGATGGACCCAGGACTTGCATCCGCCGACTTCAAGTCCATGTTGGTATCACATAGAAAGAAAAAACTTCGTCTAGGAAACTGCGAATTATACATGGAATTATATTTATGAATACATAGATGTTATCATAATGAAATATAATAATTTTAAAGAAAAAATTAAAAATGTTTCGAAACTATCATTAACAATACAATTTTCAAATGACGTGTAATAAAATTAAATAAAGAATTTTGTATTAACTTCATAAAAATGTTCAAAATATTTCATGCAATCATTTGATCATGCTCTTTTTCATTTAAAAAATTGAATCAAGATATAAATATAATTTTTAAGTTTTTGGCATTTAAGTATTTAATAATAATTATGAAAATAACATATTTACAAAAAAAAAAGTCGATTCGTTACAGTATTTATCAGTCTAACAATTAAGAGGTTTATTCATTTATTTTAAAATGGTAACAACTTGATATATCGACGCCTTAATGGAATAACACCGTAACTCGACAGAAACACCGTAACTCGATAGAAACACCGTAACTCGGAACTGTCGTAACTTGGCGATGATTAAACTTGGTAATAAATGGGCTCTCACCATCTCTCATCACAATTTTCGCATTGAATCTTTTTTTTTATTCTTTAAACAACCTTCGAAAACATTTTCACAAAAAAATTGTGATAAGAGATAGTGAGAGCCCATTTATTACCGAGTTTAATCATCGCCGAGTTACGACAGTTCCGAGTTACGGTGTTATTCCATTTAGGCGTCGATATTTGGTACTTAATAATACTAAAAATTACTTGTTCAAATTGAAAAAAAAAATTGTATGATATATTTTCTAATTTGCGTACCTGTACAAAATTTTTACTTGATGACAATATCACTCGTTACTAATTGATTAGATGAAAAAAAGAGCTCCCAAAAAAGTCGGTATAAAACATGTAAACTATATAATACACAAGAGAATATAATTTTTTACTGTCACTAATTTATAATTAATTCAAAACGAACATCTGATTAATAGACGTTTTTATGATAGTAAAATGTATTTCTTGCGTAATACAAGTCGTCGGTTTACGAATGACAATAAATTGACAGTTGGCTCTCTTTCGCTGATTCAAAAAAGCGCTAACTAGTAGCTGAAATATAAAACAAAAAAATTACTCAAATCAATAAATTATTACAATATTTATTTATGTATACATAAAATAATAAAAATATGAATTTCAGAAAAAGTAATATGAAAGATAATATAGAAACAAAATTTTTTTATGAATTTTCATCTTTTCTCCAATGAAAATATATCTTGCTTTGCTTTGTGAATTTTTATTGAAAGTTGAAGTCAACCGCGAGGGCGCAAGTGGCGTGGCGTGATCAGATCAGGGCCACAGTGTATTTTTTTTTCTGTGTTATTGTTATGTAACTGTTTTTAACCATTTTTTTTTCCTATTATCTTCACAAAAAACTAGAAGAAAACAGTGTAAGCGAAAAAAAAACCTTTTTTGTTTTTTTGTAATAAACAAATTCACACAATTCACGACATAAATTTTAAATTATTTTTGTAGGTTAGGCTGCGAAAATAATCACGCCGTATTATTTACTGCTCAATGAATATTTATTTGTCAATATAATAATTTGTTTCATACATTAGTACATACTATATTTGTATACATGTATAGTATATTTTCCTGTATTTAATCAGTCTGTTTAGACATGCGCAAAATATTGTTCACCAGTAAAAACTAAATTATAAAATCTAATATTCAAATCATTGATGATAACTTTTCACTGTTAAGACTTGAAGAGTGTGTGTAAGCTTATTTTTATAATCATTTAGCTTTAAAGATAAAAATAAGAAGTACAGCTTAACTCATAAATGAAATGCACAAAATAAGTCTGCTAAAATAAGTCAGTTACCACATAATGGTTTCATTTTAGAATTTAATAAAGATTGGCTCATCTTTCACTAAATATACTTCATTGATTATAAGATGTGTGACTGAAATAACTACTCAATGATTTTTTATTTCGAAGCTTATTTGAACTAATATGAAAATATCATTTTTCATTTTGGTAGCTATGAATCTTTAATTTAAATCTCTACAATATCTTTAATTTGTACATCTAAAGTATTCTGAAATTTTCGAACTCAAGCATTCGGAATCAGTTGTTATGAGGCTTATAGGAGCTTTTATTAACTGATCTAAATCATTTAATTGATTTGATAATATACAGAATTTGATATTTAATTTAAAGTCAGAAGAATCAAAGAAAAAAATCTAAAATTTTTTACATCCAAGCCTAATAAATCTGAGGATCTGGACAAACTAAGTAATGTCTATCAGGCAATTTTCCAAGTTTACTAGTCATTAAATTTTATTTTACTTTATTAAGCTTTTTATAAAGTTTTGAATCTTGTAATGAAAGGTGAATCTATTTTTTTCGCAAGCATTTATAAGTAGAAAAGTTATAACTGTACATATACCCTAAGAATTAGGTGTAAAAGTCTATGCGTCAAATAAAAAGTACACATAAAACCATGGAATTATGATCTTATTTATATAGAAAATGAAAATTAAAAATACTTGCAAAAAAATTGTGAGGTATTATCTCTATAGTAAAATTTGTATCATATTTTAATGGTTATTATAATTTTTTACTTATTTTGTTGCAAAAAAGAGTTTACAAATAGGTTTTTTGGCTTTATAAAGGTTTGATAGGTTTAAAAAAATATTGTTTGTGACTTTTTTGAGTTCACCTTGGAAAATTACAAGTATTTCAACGATTTTGATGTTTGAATGAGGCATTTGTACCTTAATTATAGGCAAAAAAAATCTTAAAAATCGATTTTATGGTCTTTAAAAAGCCTAAAACAGTACTTTAACATCATAGATTGTATATTTTCATGTAAAGTTGTAGAAACTATGAAATTTCTGGACCACCACCTATCCAAGATATTTTTAAATCGCAATTTAAAAGTTTAAATCCACTTTAGCAATATGAATTTGGCGTCAAAAATTTTTGAAATTTTTTTTTCTGAACTACACTTTTTTCAAACAAACTTTTCCCGCAAACCGCATCTCGCTAGTCCTCTTGGATTCTGAGTAATAAATAAAAGTTGAATAATAACTATTTTGGACCGCGCATGCGCACCATAGGGAGAAAAAATTTCCGGTTGGCTCCAAACTTTTAGTGATTTAACTTCAGAGGACTTGGACGATTTTCCGGAACTGACCGAAAAGGATCTAAAAATTCTGTTTACTGGCGGATATCAGTTGAAACAAGCTGTGTCTTATTAAGCAGAAATGCTTGATTTTAATGATGTACTCAGTTTAAAATTTCTTCAAGAAACCCTGCAAATATTAAGAGTGCAAGTACGATCCAGACACATTCGATGACTTACAACTGTTATATAGAATACAGTCCTGGCACTATTGGTTACGGAGGTATTAAAAGATGGTGTTGTGAATGTGCAAATGGGCAGCGAACGATTGGATGCTGTCCTCACGTCGCTGCTGTTGTGTATTACTAGTCTTGTGGAAGATTCAAATCTAAATTACTCAATCCATCCCATATTTTATCAGATCTGTTTGTAGAAGATGATACTATACCCGTGATCGATGATGACAGTGACTATGATGATTAATTTGTTTTAAAAAAAGGGAATTTATTCACCTTCATTTATTTATTTATTTATAATGGGATACATATTTTAAGCTTCCCAAGTATTATCTCTATAGTGAAATTTGTATCATATTTTAATGGTTATTATAATTTTTTACTTATGTTGTTGCAAAAAAGAGTTTACAAATAGGTTTTTTGGCTTTATAAAGGTTTGATAGGTTTAAAAAAAGATTGTTTGTGACTTTTTTGAGTTCACCTTGGAAAATTACAAGTATTTCAACGATTTTGATGTTTGAATGAGGCATTTGTACCTTAATTATAGGCAAAAAAAATCTTAAAAATCGATTTTATGGTCTTTAAAAAGCCTAAAACAGTACTTTAACATCATAGATTGTATATTTTCATGTAAAGTTGTAGAAACTATGAAATTTTTGGACCACCACCTATCCAAGATATTTTTAAATCGCAATTTAAAAGTTTAAATCCACTTTAGCAATATGAATTTGGCGTCAAAAATTTTTGAAATTTTTTTTTCTGAACTACACTTTTTTCAAACAAACTTTTCCCGCAAACCACATCTCGCTAGTCCTCTTGGATTCTGAGTAATAAATAAAAGTTGAATAATAACTATTTTGGACCGCGCATGCGCACCATAGGGGGAAAAAATTTCCGGTTGGCTCCAAAAATTTTCTTTTTTTATGTTCTTTCGAATGGTATAGGTTTTGTAGGGGTTTGCACCGGGGGCCTTTTACCCCCCCCCCCCTTAACCGGCTATACCCTTTTCTTATAGATAATGAAGCAGTTGATCAAAACGAAGTTGAACTATTTTCATACTACGACGAAGACACAGACTTTCCAGATGGTTTAGATTTGGAATTTACACCTGATTCACGCTATGTAGCAATTAAGGATAAAAAAGGAAAAAATAAAAAAGTTAAAAAAACAACATTATGTTGGTTTTTTAATAACCATCATAAATTGAGTTCCGATAGATTAAAAAGGGTGCAACAAAGTGAAACACCACAGAAATTTCCAAGTTCTGGAGCTCAATCGTGTGTTAGTGGGCTTCACGAAGACTCAACTATCTCCACCTCGGATTACTGTGTTTTTGAAATACCAGAACAAAATTTTTATCTCATAGGATTAGCTAAAAATTTTGCGTATTTTACGGAAAAAAATGAAAAACACAGGACAATTTATCAACAGAGCGTCGATATTACCGAAGAAAATAAAACAAATATTGGGGTAAGCGCTATGTGGTTTAGCATGGATCGTACAAACAGAACATTAAAAGTTTTTCCCATGAATCAACACAGTTATATACCATTAAAATATTATTATGCAACAATACCTCCACCAATACTGGTTAATAACAAAAGAAACGTGATTGAACAATCAACTTTTGATAAAATATGTCATCTCATTAAAAATTCCGTATAAAACTAAATCGCATTTTTTTATTGTTTTCTGTCGCGTATTCAGATATTTTAGTATTCTAATTAAATGGTTGAAAAATCGAATAATTTTTTCTACTACATTGTACATATTCTAAGATCAATTAAAAATATTTCATCAAAGATTTGACCAAATTTTGAAAATTATTCAAGTGTTAAACTTTAGATCACAATTACATCATCTAGTAATAGTTAATTGCCAGCCTACTCGTTTATTTTGTCTCCGAAGGGTTTGCGGGCCGAGCCGAAGGCGAGTAAAAAATTCAATTTTTTATTTTATTTAAAGTAAAGTAAAAAATTCAATTTTTTTTTATTCAACTTTTGTGACTAGAGTCAATTGACCGTGGTTTTCTCGCGTAATCGTAATATTTCTGGTATGAGTTTTAAAAAGGTCAAAACAACCCAAAATTTCAATTTTAATTAATTTTACGATTTTTATTTAATCACGTAAAGCTTTGAGCACTCAACAATAAAATCTAGGTAAAAGATCTCCGAGAAAATCTCTATCGATACAAAACAGTTTAAATTAAAAAAACTGCACTATTTAAATTTTTTTTCATTATTATTACTTTTTTCATACAAACTTAATATTATTGTTATAAAAAAAATAACTATAAAAAATTTTTCGTAGTCAAAACAAATTTTCACCTTTAGAGTTTTTAAATACGCTATTAAAAGATATCTAATTTTTTTTTATATTAAGGGGGTACATATACCTAAAATTTTTCAAAAAATCAATTTTCAGGTTTTTGTGTTTTTTGATGTACTTTTACATCAGCTTTCAAATCCCGCAAACCGCGTTTCTTAATTCGTTAAGGGAAAAAAGTTACAGTTAATTTAATAAAGACATTCAATTTATTAAATTAACGTTGAAATGGCTTTTTTTGAAGTTCAAGAATTTCAAGTCAGTTCTAGTAGCAGAAATACTTTCTACGATACTATAGGTACAAATGCTTTTTCGATGTATTTTTTCCTTTTTTAATTTTCGCAATGTAGGTATAATTTTTTTTTTATCCACGAACAGAACTGTAAGTATTTATATCGTTTTCGTCTAATAAAAGCGATGAAAAAACAGAAATTTTTTTTATCTGTGATTAGATTTTTTCCGTGACATAATATCTTAATAATGAAAATTAAGAATGACAGATTAACTTTTATTTCAAGTCTAATGCTCAAAACAATTTAATAAGTTAGAATCGATCGCATAAAAAAATTTATAACATTTATGAGATAATATATGACATATATTACCTCTACGAGTCTACTTTAGTATATTACATCAATTAGTATCGAATATCGATCTATCGATATCAAATTAGGTATTTCTGCAGCGTTGCAAGTTCATGACGACTTTTTTGTTCTTTGAGTCATCTTTCTAGTGAAATTTTACTTTACTTGGTTTTGTTTTTGTTATTATTTCAATCTGAAGTAAATAAGTTAGTTTTATTCAAAAAAAAAAAATTTAAGAATAAATGACCAATTCTTACCAGGTAAACTAATGAAGTTTTTTAGTTGTTTAAAAAAAGGTGTTTATGTGCAAATGTGAAATGAAAAAATAATTCTGTGATTTAAAATTAAAGATAATTTTTAGATAATTGCATGTGAAGACTCCGCTGACTCAAAGTCTTAACTTGCTCTTGGTGCCTAATAGTGTATGATCTGTGTTTTTGATAAAAAAGCTAATTGGGTCACTTTAGGAGCAGGAGAAAAAAAATAAAGTATCCGGCTATATGCAAAAGAGTATTTACATCAAGCAAGAGTCCTGTGACAAGATATTTTTAAGATATAAATGTTTATGTGTTGGTGTGTTAAATTTTATTCATCAAAATCTGTTCAGAACTTCAAAAGCCATTTTCTCAAATATGTGATTTTTGAGAAAATGAGGGCATTGCTCGTAAAGCCAAAATTTTTCCAGACAGCGGATGGACCCAGGACTTTGCACACTTGTTGTACATGTGAACCCTCATGAGCGCAACCTCAGGCAACCAAATCTAAGCATTATTAAGCTGATGGCACACCATAAATTGACTAAATGATAAAAACTATCAAAATTTTAACCACACTAAGCAATTTTAGAGTATGCAAGTAGCTTAATAGTGCTTGGATTTGGTTGCCTGAGGTTCCGCTCATGAGGGTTCACATGTACAACAACTATGCCAAGTCCTGGGTCCATCCGCTTTAAGGAAAATTTTTGACTTTACGAGCAATGAACTTTCATAGCCTAAATAAGCTGAATTTTATAACACTTATAAAAACACTTATTTTAATTTTCTAAATGTAAAAAATTATGTAAAAATGTGTGTATATTATGGAAAAAAAATATCTTTTTAAATAAATCATTTTTAAAAACTTACACAATTTTTTCTGAGTTTTTTTTTTTAGGTATATGTACCCCCTTAAGAGTGAGCGAAAATAAAGCGAAAACGCGACTAAGGTACAATCTCGTTTCGTGCTTTCTCGGTCATTATAATGAAATAATCTTGTATTTAACATTGACAAGATTTACAAAAAACAAAAGTAAAATATTTTTCTAATTGAGATTTGCAAACAGGATTAGTTGTTGTAGGAAAAGTTGTTAACGTTTAAAATTTAAAAGTATAGAAAATTTTATTAGAAATTTGCATTTATTCATTCATTATAATATATATTTCTCATTATTAACATGTATTCATTAAAATTTTCTCAGCTACTATAATATAAAATTACTTATTAATTTACTTACATCTAAAATACAATATAATTTAGTAAAAGTTGACTTATTTGTGTATTTCAAAAAGTACTTTAACGGCGATTAGTTTTTTAAACGGAGTCCATAAATAAAAAAGTATGCTCTGAATATGCTAATATTTTTTTTTGAAAATGAACTAATGAAAGAAGTGAAATCAAAAATTTATTACGGACGACTTTGACTAAAATTACTTATTATTTAAGAATAACTTTCTCTAATCTAAGAACATACTATGTTGAATCACTGTAAATATACGTAAAATTAACAATTTTTCAAATCAAGTAATTTTCAATATCGATAACCACCATTCCCCTCGCAAAAAACTTTGATCACAAAGTACGTAAAATAGTATGTCCCAAAGTATGTCCCGGAGCATGTCCTTTTGGACGTCCCATTAACGATTTCGTAATTTTTAAAAAAAAAATAATAATAACTTCACCATTTTTATCGTGGCAAAGTTATTATTAGGTAAATACAACAATTTTTGGTGAATAAATAATCTACAAATAATTGTAAAAACAATTTTTAAGATTCTTCGACTGCTGAGAAAGTGAAAACATTAAAAAAATTTTATTTCAAAGATGGATTATTTTTTCGTTAATTTTTTAAATGATTTCAAATCGGTTAATGTTTCTGAAAAAAGGTACTCATGGCGAACAAAAGTTTTCTAACGTAACGTTATTTTTTAAATATTATTATGGACCGATTTATACTGTGTTAAATTTTGTTACAAAATTTCTGTTAAAATTCCCTCGATAGTTATGAAACTGCTTTAAGATCAAATTAATTACCCAGTATCTGTCATTCAGATTGGCTAAAAAATGAATTCCATTTTATTTAACAAATTTAACTATTTTTAAAAATAACTTAGCAGAAGTAATGAAATATTTTTATATTTTAAAAATAATATAAAAAAGTGAAATTCGTTAATTTAACGATCTATTTTACCAGGAGCCCTAGCAATCCTGGGTGCAAGTCGGGTGTATAAATAATAAGGACACTTGGCGTATAATAATATAAGTATATTTATTATAGGCTTAGGTTTAGGTAATACAATACACGGGCGCTTGGCAGGTCTGCTCGGCGCAGAGGCCCGGTGCACACTGAGTGCTATCGCTCGGCTCGACGCAGCGAGCGTTGCGAACACCGCTTACATTCGCTCTCTCTCTCACTCTACCGTGGTCTCGCAGAGCGGAGCCCACAGTACTCCCCCCCAAAAGGAAGATTTCTGCAAGGCAAAAATTAGTCGAACAAACACGGATAAACAAGTGGGCCCAAAATTGGCCGTGACGTATGCGCTTGCGAGGTGGTTGCGAAAAAAATGTATACGGAAAGGTGGAATGGGAGTCGCGGTCTGGGTAGCGGCCCGTAGGTGGACACGGTTGTGAGGGTAGCGAACTGTAGGTTTTGGGTTTATGAAAAAAGACTACGGCCGGACCAGGGATCTGAGCGGGACTCTGGACAACCGTTCGGCACGAGATAATAGACGGAGTTGTCAGTCCGAGGGGCGAAGACGGATTCTGCCCGAGAACGTTGACGACGGGGGTCTTAAGAGGTGTGGGTGAGCTGTGGCTCACGATCTTGAAGAAGCAAAGAAAAAGTTAGGTCCTTTGTAAAAAATTGGCGGTTGGATCGGAGATCTCAGCTGGGCTTTGAACAACCGAAAGGTTTACAAAACGCTGGGTTGTAGGTCCAAAGGGCTAAGAAATATCCGGCCCAAGGAACTTAATTACCAGGTCTCGGGTAGCATAAGTTAAGGCGGAGCTAGAGCTCGCGACCTTGGAGAAGTCGACGGAGAACGACCAGACTGTCTGGGCGCACTCGAGGACGCACGAGGACGTAACTGGGTCATCCGGTTGAGATTGTTGGGTGTCGGGCTTGCGAGTCGAGGGAGTGGGCTCGACCTCTGTCGCGTGATTGTAGGATTTCGAAGGCTCGCTGTCACGGGTGGCAACGAGAAAGCAAAGGCGTTTATTTCCGCCATGGGTGGCCAAAGCGACGGGGCTTTCCGTGGAGTTTTTCAGCATAACAGGCGAAGATCCAAGAAGCAGAGTTTGATCAGTTGGCTCGCAAACGAAACCAGACAGATCGTCGCTTTCGGGGATTTCGTCAGAACTGATAGCCGAACTAACGTTCGAGCTTAGGTCGCCGTTGGTATTGGCTACCGAAACGGCATTTGTGATGTGAAGGCAAGGGCCTTGGTCAACCTTGACGGGACCAAAGGTTAAGATGTCAGCCGAAGAGTGTTGCTGCTGGGTGTTAGTGTTCGAAGGAACTCCAAGGAGCAATTGGGCTGTGAGGACATGTGGTCCGTTAGTAGGGCAAGGAAGTGTGCTTAAAGATGCACCATTCTTTGTGAACGTATTCTCTGCGAAAGCTGGGTAACTCTGAGATTCGGACGGTGGCGTTTGAGTACGCACAGATACTCCATCAGGCACGAAATCCGCAGCATTACGGTCCAGGAGACTTGAGGTCGTTGTGCCAGGGGGTGGCGGAAAATTGAGGGACGAAGAATCGATCGAGCATAGGGCAAAGATCTCTGAAAAAATCTGAGCCAGGCCTTCCCGGGATGAAAGGCTTTGGAGAACGTCGATCTGGCGCTGAATATCCCCAAGGGTCGGAGAATCAGGATCCTCCGGTGAAGTGGATAGTAGCATCGCCTAGAGGCGAAGTGAGCTGCGAGAGCTTAAGGTTCACGATTCGTTCAACCTCGGAAGGGACTACCACGATGCCGTGATTTTTGAACGCGGACAAAGTGCCGGAGACAAGGGTGTCGCGGTACTTGCTCGTGAAGTTGCCGATATTGCGCGAGAGCTCAATGAGTTCGGACTCGTTCGCGGTCGGACAACGACTTCCTTCCGAGGATTGAAATCCTCCGTGGTTGGACATTGTGGGGACGTAGGTTTTCCACTTTGCGGGGGATAAAGAAGATCGACCACAATCGCCAAAGTTGAAAAAAAGAAAATTTTTACCTACGTTCGTCGTTGGATGTAAGTAGGCTCACAAGGACAAGTCCTACTGCACCACGCCGCGACTATGAATCTGAGCACACGCAGTGTGCCGCTTTCTAATTTTTATTGGTTAAAAACTGGGTGAAAAGCGGGGGTGGTATGCGCGAGGGTCACGAAAAAATTTTAGGCTATAATTGCAAGATTAAGATTAAACCAACTCCCAAAATTCAAGGCGTGAGGAATTGTTTTCGCGGAGGGTAGCGTGGTTCTTGATAAACCGAGAGAAAAAAATATTGCCGGTACAGCGAATCGAGAAGCCGGTAGCCCGCTCGCGGAAAAAAGGGAGGGTACGCACGGTAAGGTAAACAAAACGCGCACGCACTCACACGTTCACACACACTGATCGCCAAAAATTTCTCACTCGAAACGAAAAAAAGGTTTTCTTGGCGAAGATGTTCAGTGTCAGCTCAAGGCTCGATGGAAAGCTGGTCGGTGGTGATTGCCTGGGCGACGAGCGCCGATGCCGATCTCCAAAAGGTCGAAGAATGCCAGCCACCGAGGGGGACTTCACGTCCGGGCCTCGTCTTCGAGTTCCTGCTTCGCGCAGGTGAAACTCACTTCGGGGAGTGGCTTCACGCCTGCCTCCCACTGCAGCTCCACCGAAGCCACGCGTGCCCAAGGTGCACGAAATTCTAAAAAAATCACCGAGCTATTGACGACTCAGGTGATAAAAAAAGTTTTGATCCTTTTTTTTTATCTTGAAAAAAAAATTCACCTTGAGGTGTAAAAAAATGGAGGCTTTTTTTTGTCTTCTCTAGGTGATTAGCGCTCGTTGTTGACGCTTGACATTAAAAATCCCCCTACAAATTGGGAAATCTCTAGAAGTTTTCAATTTTTGGTCATTGGCAAAGTTAACAGTATAAATGCTGTTTTTTTTAATACATTGTTGAATGACTATTTCTTTACTCATACTTAAGCAACTCAATGTCTAAAATTTTTATTTTATTTATTATATACTATTTACATATTATATACTATTTACTATTTTAAAGAAAACAGTTATGGTAACAGAAGTCTTGACTAACAAATGTATACAATAGCAGTGTGACAAATAGTGATTTTTTTTTAAACGAAATGAATACAAACCATGTTTAATTTACAACATACCATTAGTAGTAATATAAATTGGGCACACAGCATACGATGCGAGTTTCATCGACGACAAAGCTTACACATATAGATTTAATTAGTTTACTTGAATAATATTGAGGGGCTGGATTCAATGGGCCAAGCCTGTTCTCTTCAAGTACTTTCTTTAGATGGGTACTTCTATGGTAGTTACTATCAGCTGCTAATCTCAATAGTCGACATTTTACATAATCTTCATGCTTACTGGCGTCAACTATAAATTTTTCTATTCTAATGTAGGTACCATCTTCTAATAATGCAAAAGAGTTGTCCGTTTTGGGGTTATCTTTTAAAAACGAACAATAAAGGCAACCATTTTTGACCATTCTTAAATAATACAAGCTATTTTCTGATAAATTTAATTGACTAATTATATTTTTTTCAACTTCAGTTCCTTTCCCGAAATATGTTCGGTTATCTACTTTTGCACACTTTTTAACTCTTGTAGATAGAGTGATGTTACAAAATGCTTTCACTATTTCCGACTCATGTGAAAACAGTCGTTTCTCTAGAATGGCAACACAATCACTAAGATTAAGGTATCTTAGGATCTGTAAAATAGTGCCATTGGCGCAATGAATTGCTTGAAGCAGATTGTGATTTGCTGCTTCGAAGGCAAAAGTCGAGGTCGCCCAAAGGGGACCCCAATTCCTCACACTATCAGCTACGTGTTGAAGAATATGAACATTGTAGGTCATAGCACTTCTGCCAAACAATTCTTGGGTTTTTTTTACAAATTCCTTCAACATAGTATCAGCTGAGTTTATATCGTCTTCACTTATTTCATTCTTCAATAAAAGATGTAAGCTTTCAACAAAAAGAGACCAATAGTGAAGTTTCTCAGCAGACAATTTTGTCGAAAAGAGTGGGAGACTTAAGTATAGTACCCAATTCTCCCACTCTCTTGCTTTCCAGTATTTATTGTCACGTAAAAGACGTGTCAATCTGCACACTTGGTGAGGGAGTTTCATTTTATCTAGGAGACTCTGATAATACGGTATCTCCGATGGAAAAATAAAGCGACTGGTAATTTGTCTAGCCACCCCTAACAACATGCAATGCATGTAGTCAACTGTGAAGCCTTTCACTATGTTAAAGTCATCCAAGAAAATTAATGGCGAAAGAGCTTTGACACCTAAATGTTTTTTCCTGTGTCGATTTAAGGATAACATTATCTGTACAGTGTCCTTGTGTGTCCTATAATTTGGTGGTATAGGACCTTTCTTGGGGTCAATCGGGTACTTAGTAGCGTTAATAATCCATTCTGTGGGGTGTAAGCACCAGTTGCACCCCCACTTTCCATTAAATTGGGTAATACCCTGCATCGGAGCTCTTGCAACACTATCGACGCTACTTGTTAAAACGTGAATTTTTATGTTGCGCTTCTCTCCTTTTATCGTACATTCTAACTGATCTTCCTTTATTCGATCCACTAAATCTACAAAAATTTTCAAAAGAACTGTCATGTTTGGTTTTTTTCTATTAAACCATAAAATTACTGGAATTATAGACTTAAATCTAGTTTGTACTGGTAGTTCATGTATTGAGATGTACAGAGGGTTTAGAGCTCTTGGAGATTTTTCAAACGGGTCGGCTCCATCTTGGTTAATCCCAACTGAAATGAAAAAAATAAATATCTCTTAGTTAAAATAAAAATAAATTTAAGCATTGAAAATAATTGTTTCATGAAAGTGAAGTCAAAGGACTTATGTTAACAAAAATTTGAAAATTCAATTAAATTAAAAATAAAAATAAAAAAGAGGTCTGTAGCGCTCAAGCTACTACCTTAATCTATCTTTTAAGCCCAACCCCATCAAAATCGGATCAAAATTAACCTCAGAACGTCAGAAACCCTTCTTCCAAACTCAATTTATATACAGCAAATGTTATTAAGATACAAAAATTTTAAAAACTGTTTCCGATATTCTGGAGCTGACTTTCATTCGGCTATGGTAGTGTTTGGCTTAAAAGAAAAGGTTAAGGTAGTAGCTTGGGTGCTACAGAGCCCTTCTTTCGTTTTCGTTTTAGTTTCATTTTAAATAATTTTTTTCGCCAATTCTGAAACTCACTTATGACTTCCCCTTAACACTAATATAACAGAGATTTTGATATTTCTGTATGTTTTCATGAGAAGAAACTAACTTAAAAAAATTTTTTGTTGTAACAAATGAAATGCACGTCTCTGTTTATACAATATAAGAAGACGCATATGACAATTTCATTCGAAGACTTCAACTGCAAAATTTGCAAAATTTTAGATGCAACAGGTCGGAAGTGACAAAATGAAAGCGAGAAAAAAGTTTTTATCTCTTCAGCATATTACTTTTTATACTTCTATCATACTCTGACCTGTTCGATAACTTACTTACTTTCCAAGAAAATACGTATTTTACTATTATTATTATTATTATTTTTGGGCCGTGGTTGCTAAGTGGTTGGATCGCTCGACTTCAAACCTTGGGGTCGTAACTTCGAGTTCGGGTCTCGGCGATTTTTTCGAAGGATTTTTCTTTTATAAAAAATCGTTGCAGATTTAAACAGCCTCGGTGTAGTGAGTTGGGATGCCCCAAGTATGTTTTCTGCACATCATGGCAATAGCCGACTAAAATTCTCTCCGAGACTGTGACTTTGGGTAGTGGGTCCGAACCAGAGGAATGAAGTCAATTGATGTTCCAGGAAACGTGCTTGAGGCTGACTTCCTTACCGACATTACACGGGGTGGGACAAAGCCATTTAAAAAAGTTTAATGTTACTGGAGTGGGAACAAGCTACTGTGATAAAAAAGTACCAAGCAAAGTTTAGTTCCGTGGGATGATGTTAGGGCTGGCGTGGATCACCCACACATATGTGGTTGGAACCCTCCTTGTATAAGTCTTAACCTGCAACGAGGTTGCCAAGCATAAAAAAAAATTCTATTATTTTTTTAAGCGCAGCTTCTGTACGGACGTTATTACTCCTTACCTTACACTACTCGTACGGGTCCAGTGAGTAGACAGGTTTTAACGACTCATTAAGCGATAAAAAAGTGTATCTAACCGAAAAAGGTTAGAGTTGACTACGCATGAGGGGTATTTATTTTGAAGGTTGCGAGCATGCATACCAGTAACTACGCAAGGATTGATTTTGAAAGAACTCCATGAATCTCATAAGGGAATTGGAAAAATTAAAATGCTAGCGAGGCCCTATGTCTGGTACCTAGGGTTAGATTCTATGATAGAAGGGCTAGTGGAGGAAAGGAAACCGCAAAGTTAGGTGTTCAAGCCGGAAATTAAGTCACGATTACCAAGAAAACTATAGTAACTGGAGTAACCACTTTGAACATACTTTTTTGGCGAAAATTTTTTGGCGAATTCTAAAAGGGTGTTTTTCGGAAATACTACCGCGAAAACACGTGTGTAAACATTTATTCTTAACCTGCCTGCACTTGACGGCAACCGAGAATTATGCACCGAACCGCCAAATAACGCCATCCATATAATTATCAGTCGTAATACCCCTAGAGCGCGAAGCACGAGTGATTTTTTGTCTAACTTGCCCCGCGAGTAAATGTGCAAAAAAACTCGAGGAAAATTATCTAAAATTTTGAAGCACGAGGGGTATTGGGCTGGATTATTTTCCCCAGCTGAATTTCAACCCATAGAAATGCTGTATTTCACATTTATGCAGTTATAGTTCTATTGCTTTTTGTTTACTATGAATAAACCTTTGAATACTCATATATACGAGCATATATAGGTATACACCGCAGTGACTCGGGTTTAACCCAAAAGTTGAATTCAATAAGTCTAACAATTAAAGTTGCCATGCGACTGAATGGAAATAACTGAAAATTTGTCGAAATAATTTTACCCACACCCGTCCGCCAAATGTCAAATGCGGCGTTCCTATTGGTTGAAATTCAGCTCGGGAAAGTAATCATTGAAAAACGGGTTTTCACATTTTCATGGCGCACAAAGGGATCAAATTGTTTTGTGATTAGTTGTTTCGAAATCAAAATTTCTAATTCCAGCAGAAAAATAAATTTTTAAAGTTAAACGAAAAAAAATAAAATAAATTCTGTAAATATCCTGAAAGTGATGAAAAAGTGGTAAAACAATTTTAGATACTACTCAAAATTAATCTAAGATCACGTGTTAAGCACTACTCGAAACTCCCCGCGCTTTGAGATCTCGGCTTAGTTTAACTACTTCAAGATAATATAATAATTGGACTTAATTAATCAAATAAAATTTGATTATACAGTCCATTTAATTAAGAAAATTAAGTGGTCAAGTACTGTACACTTGTAAATAGATATTTTTTTGAAATTTTGTTAATTAAAGATGTGAGGTATGAGTGTATGAGTGCATGCAGTAGCAGGTATAGCACCAGAGTGACCGTTCCCGACCCCAGTGGTACCGCGAAATTTGAAAATAGTAAAAAAAAGAAAAAAAAAGGGAAAAAATAAATAAATTTATTTAAAAATTAATTTAAATAAATAGTAAGCGTCACAGTCGAATTAAAAAAGTATTATCAAAGTTTATTTATAAAAAATAAGAATAAAAACATTCCGATATTCCGAGTAATATTGTTGGGTGTAAAAACAAATTTGCCGTGTCAATTTTTAAAAATTTATAAAAATATACAAAAAAAATTAAATCAATTATATCGGTCGGAATGATTTGCAATAAAAGAAAAAAAAAAAAAAAAAAACAGTTTTTTCTTTCATTCAGCTCCTGTTTGCGTATAGCAGTGATGCTCAACCACCGCGTTTAAGTTCAGCGTCGAGCAGAAGAAATTCAGTAGCAGTGTTTATGTTGAATGTTGTTTGTCAAAGTGACGAAAAATTATTTATCTGAAACAATATCAGCGATCAACATGTGTTTTGTTTATTTATTAATAGAGTTCCTAATTATTTTTATACAGTTTTTGAGGTTATAGTTGACTACTTTTTTTTTCAAATTAGTAATACAATAATTTTTGAAACCAAAAGAAATTGATAAAAAGAGATGCGAAATTAAAAACAAAGTACAGAATGAAAATAAGAAGATGAAATTATTTCAAAAAATGTTGCAGCTATCCGAGTGACTTGATAATTATATATAAATGAAGATAAGTGATAATTTATCATCTTACAAAATATCTTTAAAGTGTGTTTGCAGCTGTTTATTTAAATAAATTTATTTTTAATTGTGATAAAACTAAAGTGAAGTTTATTTTTAGAATTTATCAACCATAAATTACTCTAATAGTTGTTAAAAAATAAACATGAATATATAATCTCACATGGTTTTCAAAATATTCTGTGCATACAAATATATTTATTTTGAAATTTATTAAATCAAAAAAAGGTTTTTTTTTCTTTACTTATAGCTATGTTTAGAAAAGATCTGAATAATTCATCTTCTTGCAGGACTTTCAATACACTATCATATTTTAATGATAAATACAAATTTTGGAATGCAGCAGAGGCATCGTTATTATTGTAAAAACTCAGTATTGGATGGACCAAAACATGTTTATTAGAAAAAATACAATAGTTAATATATGCCAAGAAATTTATTTATATTTGGAGAATAATGAAACGCTTCCCCTGCTGAGACATAATCAATTATTTCTAAATACCATCTGGTTCTGCAGTGTGCCATTGAAACTCCTTAATTTTCTTTAGATCTTGTGTTAAGGTTAAATCTTTGCTAATTTATTTACAATTATACAAATAATAAGACAAACAATAAATTTCACATGGCAAAACAAAATAAAATAAAACAACAAAATATAAAAGTGCTATTTATTTATGTTTTATTATTTACACTTAGAAATCAAGTTCAAATCATGTCAATAATCTAGAAACAAAAATAAATAAAAACTTACACACATAACATACAAAAAACAAAGTAAACATTTCTTAATAGATCTTATTGATCATTATGACTGAATATTTAAAAAAATCCTTACTGCTGCTTACAAAAAATTAAAAATATCATAGCGATTTCGATAGTTTGTTTTTATTTTATTTTTCATCAATAAATTTTTTTTTTTTTTCCTATATTCATTAAAGATACAAAAAATTAACTATTAATGTATCTAGTTACGACGGCTAACCGCATTGCCAGTTTCCACCCATTTATTTCAGTTACTACAATTTTCAATCGATACAAATCAGAATTAATTTTCAATTCTTTATCTCGTAAGGGGTACGTAATATTGTATTTGTTGATTTCTTTTTAAAATCTTCTGTATACGTGAGTAATAAATAAAAAACCAATTTATTTTAAGCGTAGACGGGGAGCATGTGGAGGGTAACATCGATATTTAGGAACTTCAATAAACGTGCTGAGTATTTATAATTACTTTTTTTTGTTCTTACACTTTTATTTTTAATGAGAAATTTTTTTTTTCCGATCGAAAAAATTTCGGTCTGGCTCCATTGCTCAACTTGACAATGCTGGATTAAGGGTTGAGCGGCATTGACGATTGACTCGCTATAATTTTTTTTATTTACCTTAAAGCTTTCGCGACCATTCCCAATGATTAAATCGGCTGAAAAGTCCCAAGGCTTCGTTTTCGACCACTTTGTTTAAGGAAGTCATATTTTATACCCTCTGATAAAGGAATAAAGTTGGCTTTTCAAGTTATTTGTTAATTTTCATGCCTTTTAAGAAATTTATGTTGCATCTACTTCAGAATTATTTCATGTTAATTGTTCCATATCGTAAAAAAAAAAATTTGTATTATGAATTTTTTTTGAACACCCTGTATATACCGGTGCTACTTTTCGTCGGTGCCAGCTTTAGATTCATACGGCCAGTAAAACTTCTGACTCACGTTAGGTACCATACTTTTTTCAATAGGGCATGTATTAGGGTACATTGAGAAAAATAGAGGATTCTCAGAATGCAACGCCAACATCATCAAGTAGAAACAAGAGCTAGGAGTAATCAAATTTTTATGGGGTATTTTAATGACTTGTACTTGACACCATCGCACCCAAATTACTCGACGGCCTTTTTTACTTTCCCATCTAGCGTTGAGAAAAATATACAAGGCCATCGAGCTGAAAAACTCAACGGCATTGTACAACTTGTCCCATCGTTTTCTCAATCGAAAAGTACCCTAATACATGCTCCTATTGTAAAAAGAACTGATCAGTTATCTTTCAAGCTCTAAACCTCCGAAAATTATGGTTACCGAGTGGAATAATTTTACAAGCGCACTGTACATTTGAACATGAAGTCCATACATAAGTGTTTTTTTTTTTTTTTTTTTTTTCCACAAAAAGGGTGTGGTGTACTTTTATTTCCATCACTTGAAAGTACTACAAAATAATAAAAAATCAATATAAAATGATAAAATAAATAACCAATAAACAAACGAAAATTTTTACGCTTTTCTCGAAATGTGTCTCATTCGTAGAAGCATTTAATTTATAGTTAAAAAATAAAATTTGTTGATAATGTTTCAAGCAAAGAGTTTAACAATAAGTGAAAACTTATAGTGTTTTCCTAGTCAACCACGCCATTTTGGAGTTAAAAATTTTAGATTTATAACTTTATGGTATTATTGCACCAGTGCAGCTTAATTAGGTATTGTAACTAAATTATTAATTTCATGCTCAAGTTAACTAAAATTCACTCATATTTACTTTGGCATAATTCAACTCGGGCTCCCAAGGTTTTTGGGTGTTTAGAGCTTGGGGGATAGCTGATGATCAATGTATTTATTGAACTCGGGCGCCCAGGATATTTGGGGGTTTACAGCTTTGGGGATAGCCGATAAGTTTTGTTTATTGAACTCGACGCCCAGGGTTTTGGGGGTTTAGAACCTGGGGGATAGCTGATCAGTTTATTTATTGAACTCGACGCCCAGGGTATTTGGGGGTTTTGAGGGATAGCTGATCGGTTTTTTTATTTATCTCGGGCGCCCGAATTTTTGAAAATTTTAAGGGCAGCAAAAACTGGATAGCCTAGGGCGTCAAAATCTTTAATCCGCCACTGCTTAACAAACCCAAATTGATGAGTCGAAGACGAGGTCATCAAGAATTTGCGAAAGATTGGATAATTTTTGCACTCTCGAAGCGTGCAAACTATCCAAACTCTCTAGTAGTCCGAAAACCTTGTAGCCAGTAAGTACTTTTGGCGCAACTAGCATGCATATAAACGTAAAATCTCACTGAAAAAACACTGTCCTGACTGATACACGAAAGTAGATACTTTGCGCTAGAGTGTAAGGTTGGGTCTGAGGATCTCGCAAAGCTAATGCTAAATGCAACGGTCGCACGAGCACACAAGCAAAAAAAATCGAAACAGTTTCTTATGTATGTTAAGACGGGTATTATGTTTCATATAGAACTCAATTAATACGAATAATTTTAATTCTTAGGAAAAGAAAAATACTGCTTGAGCAGTGGGAATATCTTGAACAATTGAATTGGCCAGAACACTTCGTCGAACCCACTGTCAACCCAGAACGGTTTTGGTTTGAAGTTATGAATATTGAGACCCAACTTGATAAGAACCGTGTAAAGCCTCTAGAAGAATTGGCTATTTTTTCGTTAGAAGTATTAACAACATTACATGGAAACGCAGATGCAGAAAGATCATTTACCGCTCAAAATCTATGTTTGACGAAATTGCGCTGTACAATGATTATCGGCACCCTTGATGCTACTCTTCGCGCGCAAGAGTATATAAAACTGCATATGATTTACGGCGTTTTTATACCACCAGAGACCTTAATAGATCTTATTTTGAAAGACAAAGGAAAGGTTTTACCATAAAGTATATACTCAAATTAATTCAATATTAAACATAACAAAAACACACGAAGGAATTTTTTTTTAACAGATTTATTAAAAATTTCTTTATACTCACGCTTGTAATTTTAAGAGTCACTCTGGTATGTAAAGTAGTGTTTTCCAGCACACAAAAATTTTTTTTTAATTCTAATTTTAGATTCTCTGCACGTAAAAATTTAACAAAATGCTGGATCGTACGATTTGGCGATCGCGCTGAGGATGCGAGCATCGTCAAGTTGAGCGATGGAGCCAGACCGAAATTTTTTCGATCGGAAAAAAAAAATTTCTCATTAAAAATAAAAGTGTAAGAACAAAAAAAAGTAATTATAAATACTCAGCACGTTTATTGAAGTTCCTAAATATCGATGTTACCCTCCACATGCTCCCCGTCTACGCTTAAAATAAATTGGTTTTTTATTTATTACTCACGTATACAGAAGATTTTAAAAAGAAATCAACAAATACAATATTACGTACCCCTTACGAGATAAAGAATTGAAAATTAATTCTGATTTGTATCGATTGAAAATTGTAGTAACTGAAATAAATGGGTGGCAACTGGCAATGCGGTTAGCCGTCGTAACTAGATACATTAATAGTTAATTTTTTGTATCTTTAATGAATATAGGAAAAAAAAAAAAAATTTATTGATGAAAAATAAAATAAAAACAAACTATCGAAATCGCTATGATATTTTTAATTTTTTGTAAGCAGCAGTAAGGATTTTTTTTAATATTCAGTCATAATGATCAATAAGATCTATTAAGAAATGTTTATTTTGTTTTTTGTATGTTATGTGTGTAAGTTTTTGTTTATTTTTGTTTCTTAGATTATTGACATGATTTGAACTTGATTTCTAAGAGTAAATAATAAAACATAAATAAATAGCACTTTTATATTTTGTTGTTTTATTTTATTTTGTTTTGCCATGTGAAATTTATTGTTTGTCTTATGATTTGTATAATTGTAAATAAATTAGCAAAGATTTAACCTTAACACAAGATCTAAAGAAAATTAAGGAGTTTCAATGGCACACTGCAGAACCAGATGGTATTTAGAAATAATTTATTATGTCTCAGCAGGGGAAGCGTTTCATTAGTCTCCAAATATAACTAAATTTCTTGGCATATATTAACTATTGTATTTTTTCTAATAAACATGTTTTGGTCCATCCAATTGAGTTTTTACAATAATAACGATGCCTCTGCTGCATTCCAAAATTTGTATTTATCATTAAAATATGATAGTGTATTGAAAGTCCTGCAAGAAGTTGAATGCTAGCTAAGGCCTTGCGCGGCCAAGGTACTAGTCCGAGGGAAAGAAGGAGAGAGACTGCAGTCCTACGGGACCTAGGGTGAGGAGTGGGGAGAAGTGCATCTCTTGCAAGGGATGAACGCTTGTTGCGTAGGCGGCTCCAATTAATCCTATTGGGAGACCGGCCGCAAGATGTTGTGAGCATGACCGAGTGCTTCAATAAACTTATTCATTATTGTTAGTTGAGTATTCTATCTATTTACCCTTTGACTCCTGACTGAATCCTATAATGCAAAGCGCCGTGATTCACCAACAGAAAGAAAAATATTGGCATACATTGTGCCAATTGTACGGTTCTCAAGTTGAAATACATCAAGAAAGAGGTGGATACACCAAAATTGCTGCCCTGAAAAGCAAATTAAATCAATTGAAAAAATTGCAGAGATACGCCACAAATTTAACCAAAGCTCTAGATTGTCTCTACTGGCAGTTCTTCTTCTAAGGATTTTCTATCACTGACGCGAGCTGCCAGCGCCCTTATATAAACCTCTATTCTGTGCGCAGAATCACATCAAGTTGTCAGTCACTCCTTCTGACACACTATTCGCCCAAAGTAGTATTAAGTCTTTGCTGACCTACTTTTCGGAGTCAGCTGATACAACAGCCATGAAGTAGCAATACTCAAAGTTTATTACTCCAAAAACCATGAAACTGAGGTTACCTTGATAATTGAAACCAAGTTAATTATTGAGTGACCAAACTAAAATTAATCTAACCTCAAATTTTGATTACTTTTAGATATTAATAAACTATCATGAAGGTACTGATTGATCAACAAATAACAACCACAAAGAAGATTGATAATGCTTTTACAAACTTCTAAAAAGATGTCAATGCTAAGATGATCTTGGACAACAATTTGATAAGACCAGAGAATCTCAAGTTTAACTGGGAGCAATTCCAACAATTACACAATGCTATTAACACCCATGAGGATAATATTTATTTATTAGATGGTTATTTTACAAATGAGTTTTACTTTGCCACAAAAGTGTTTTTTGGACAGGCTAGCAGAGTTTGGTGGCTATCTAAGTAGCACATTAGCTTCAAATCAATAAAACCAATAGGACGCTGGCAGCTAAAATTTTATTAACGCTCTAACTTCCATGTCATCGCTTCAGCATGCTCGACTGAAGCTTTTACATGTACACCAGCCGGACACCATCTCGCGTTGAGGTTTGAATTGGCGCTAAAAATATTACCGTCAGCCAAGAGTTTTCGCTTTAGTAAATAGTGCCAACCTTCGGCACGAGTGCAAAAAAATTATGAAGTTAAGAAGCCGATGTGAACGGTGAAAATTGAACTATTAATAGCTCAGATATTTTATAAAAAAATGAACAATCTCTAATTAATTTAACTAATTAAATTTGTTAGTTTCATGATAATCATTATTTTTCGTATTAAAAAACCTGATAACAATTTCAGAACTCTACTGTGAATGATAAAAATTTTATAAAATAATTTCTGCCATTTTTTAATTATTCTTTTTCATATAAGTATAAAATAAAAAGAATTAATTAAAATTTGTTGATCTTAATAAAATATTAAAATGCTTTTTATTCTTAATTTAATGAATATTTAGATAATTAATTAAAACTTTCGAGTTTCAGGCAAGAGTGCGCAAGAAAAATGAGGTTAGATAGTCGATGTTAATGATCAACATTAAACTATTTTTTAATTGTCAAGATTTAAAAAAAAAAAAAAAAACTATAATAACTGATTGTGTTTAGTTATTCGTTGATCATGATCAACATAAGCGCACATATTAAAAGTTTAGTTAAAAATTTTGGTAGTGAGTGGTTTTTTGGCGATCTCGTTGCCTCTCAGAGGCAAAATCGAATCCTCAAACCCCGCGGAAAAAAATAGTAATTTCTAAACTGAAATGTCTAAAATACGCGATAAAAATGATGATCATTTACATCGGCCCTTTAACTTTACTTTGAGAGCGGAAAGATATGTTTTGTGTACTCGTGCCGAAGGTTCGCAGTAAGCTGACGGTCATATTTAGAGCGCCACTTCAAACCTAAAGGTGATATGGTGTCCGGCTGGTGTACCTGACATCTCCGGTGAATTCAAGGACTGGGAAGAGTATATAGATCTATTTAAATCCCTGGTCACCAAGGATGCCACTCTTTCAAAGGTATACAAGTATTATTAATTGAAAAATAGTTTGAGAGGCAACGTTTTTCAGATTATCAAGTCCATAATAATAACAGAGGGAAACTTTGAAAGAGCCTGGGCTTTATCGACTGGCGAATTTGCAAACGTGCGTAGACATGTTAAGCTACAACTATCCGATTTATTCGCATTGAGACAAGTTCAAGATTAGTCAGCGAGTTAACTCATAACCTTGGTACATGGTGCAAAGCTTCAAAAAAGTACTCGCAAAGAATGGAAGACCAAGGACTGCAGAGGAAAACCTTAACCAACCACCAAGCTTGGATAGACTTTTGAAGGTTCTTGTAGGTAAGTTAAGAGGTTTGGTGATGTTTAAGAACGAGAAGAGAGCTGCTTATACTTCGAAAGAATCAACCAAAGAACCAGCGTTAGCGTCAGCCCCAGCAATAAATAAGAAACCTAATCTTAGCAGCTCTAAGGTTTTTCATGTGGCTACTGAAGAAAATGCCAAAAATTCAAGTGGAAGTCCAACCTCAAAGTTTGAATTATGGGAATATCTCCACTTATTGATGCTATGTCAAGAATTAAGAGCCCAATCTCCTACCAAGCGAAGAGAGTTTATCAAGGTCACTATTTTAATTGCTTTGCCAAACATCTAGCAAACCAGCGTAACTCTGTGAAAAGTTGTCTTGAGTGCAGTGGCAAGCACAACAACATGTTATATGACTCCTCTGGGAGTGCGAGTACCCTTATAAGCCATGATCAAGATGTACGTACCAGCAGCTCTATAGTCAAAATTCTTAATTACATTAAAATATAATTAAAAATATATAGCTTCTTCACATAAAGATTTCAAAACTAAATATTTTTCAAGCCAAAAAGTTCAACTAGTTCAATGCTGATTCAATTCAAAATTCCAGGAAAACTCTAATTTTATCCTTAATTTTTGAGAAATATGTAAGCAATCTCCAACCATATAGTTGTAAAATGACGTGTCAGAAGTCATTCGGTCAGATCACTAACTTTTTATTGCTATTTTTTAGTTAAAAACAATGTTTTTTATCATAATTAAAAAAAAAAAAAAATACTACACGGAGAGAAAAAATACAGGAATTTACTGTGGTAAGCTAACACAAAAAAATTGTGGTTGACCTTACACAGAAAAAATCCTACGCGCTACTGTAGCCAAACCAATCAGGCAATCAGGTATGACCAGAGTGATTTTGATTGGCTCTCCTACAGTAGTGCTTAGGATTTTTTATGCGTAAGATTAACACACAATTTTTTCGTGTTAGCTTACCACAGTAAATTTCTGAATTTTTTCTCTCCTTGTAGTTAATTTACTAATTACTTATTTGTAACTATGATTTAAAAATTTTTCTTTATTGAAACTTTGAAGATTTTTTTTTTTCATCGGCAACCTCGCTAAGGTAAAGACCCATTACGAGAGGGGTGTCAACCACATATGTGTGAGATTTCCACGCCCGTTTTATAAAGTTTCCTCTGTTTACCTCTCTTATGCTTTTTAACGTGGTTTCTGCCTGATTCTCGTTTTCGTGTCCCTATTGTAAGAACACCCCTTAAAGAACCCCAAATTGAGCGAATTTCTCGAGCGATGCTTGCAATTTTGGTTTTCGGGGACTCAGTCGACCCTATAATAGCTGCAAGCGCATCGAGATACTCAAGCTCAACCTGGTAAAGTAGTCAACCGTACACACTTTTTCCGGTCAGGAATCGGTCGACTTTATTCCTCTGATTTGGACCCACTACCAAAAGTCACAGTATCAGAGAGAATTTAGTCGGCCTTTGGATGTCCGAGTTGGAATAAGCAGTATAGGGCATCCTACCTTACCTTAACTAAAGTGACTTCGATCCAAACAAATTTTAACGCGAGAAAAAACACTAGAAAAAATCGCCGAGACCTGGGCTTGAACCCATGACCCCAGTATTTGGAGACGCGCGCTCTATGCACTGAGCCACTGTGGCTCTCGAAACTTTGAAGATTATTACAGTGTCATTACACTTTTCCATGAATTCCAAAAAATATATTTTGTGACCATGGTCACAATTTTTGAAAAGTTACGATCGTTATTTTTTTCAGACGCGATAAACTCACATCATTGAACAAGTACTCAAACAGAACGATTTTGGGGAACGACTTGCGAGGGCCTTTGTGGGCGTCTAGCGGAGCTCGAACAGTGCGTGAGCTAGCCCCTGTTGTCCATTGCAACCTTACATTTTGTTTTTTAGAAAGATCATTCGTATGATAATAGCTTGAAAATGAAGGCAAACGCACGTAATATATCGCCGACCCCCTAGACGTCGGTCTAACTATAAATTAATTTTCACTTTTTTTTTTTGAACTGTAAATATTAATAGTTTTTCATAAAAACATTTTCCAGTTTCTCGACTATATTTGGATTAAATTGACGTGGCGAAATTTTGATGTTTCAATAAAGTTAAGGTAGTTCACAGTGTAAGTGGTTCTCAAACTAAACTACAAATATTTTATAATTTTATTGCTATTTAGTAATTAAACCAGGATTTCTACATTAAAATGGTATCGAGATCTAAGTATTATTCATTAAAATAAACTGCATATCACAATAGTATATTACACGTCGGGCGCTGGAAAAGTATTAGCCAGCCCTAGCAAACCCAAATTGATGCCTGAGCCGAAGGCGAGGGTGTCAAAGGTTTGCTAGGGGTTGGCTAATTCTTTTCCTGCGGCGTGTGTAATGTTTTTTTCATTACGAGGCAAGGAAAGTGCAAACTCCCGCCTAGGGTCAAGGTCCAAGGAGGAAAGTTTTCACTTTGTGCGCCGTGTGATGAAAAAATATATTCGAGATAAAAAAGTTAGAAAAGTTTAAGTGTGGAAGCTCAACTATTTTTGGCTTATTTTTTGGAGTAATTACTATTTTTCTCAAAAGTTAGTACCGCTTGCCCTATTTTCTAAATTTGCCGTATTTTTAAAAGTTATTTCTAATAATTCAAAGTATAACATATTGTTTTTTTAGACCTTCACAAGTATTATTTACTTTACAGTCTTCAAAAATCTTAAGTTCGTTCCGCATTTTCCCTGTAATCGTGAAAAAGTTCTTTGTTTGAACATCAGTATCTCGAAAATTAGCACCGCTTTCTACGTTTTTTTTTTTTGCAGAATTTGATTTAACAAGTCATAAAGAATTTAATCCACAAAATTTATAAAAATTCTTTTGGTATTATGGGTGAACTACCCTAAAAAAAAATAACTGTAACTTAAAAAAAAATTTTTTTTTGCCTGAATCAAATACACGTGCTTGTTTTGGGAGTGAATTTTATTACGCTAATGCATGGAGGCTCGATTTCACGTACGCTAACCTCAAACGGGGTACTTAAAATCTCACCTCCAAGCCATAAACGTAATAAAATATAGTTAACGCACTTGTATATACTAATTTGATATTGATCATCAAACTCAAAGGTTGATATTTCGTTAACCATGTACTAGTAATGTACAAAATCATAAAATATAATATACCTGTTATGTAACTTTTTCTTTCTTCTGGTGGTAGTGATTTGACGAATTCTCGATACAATACACCATCGTATATATCATTAACTGTTGTTCTATCTTCTAAATTGCTTGTAACAATATTGTCATAGTACTCTTCATTCGCCTCTAATTGTTCTACAATTTTTTTACGTGGGTCTTTGACAATGATCAAGTCTTCAGATGATGGATTTTTCGAGACATTTGATATTGTATGACATTTTGGGCATGAGAAGTCAGCTTCAAACACTTCTAATCTCCCTGCATAATAACCGCAACTTGGACAAGTTACATGAAATTCACAATCAACCGAATCATTTAAAAATTTATCAATCATGTATTTAGAGGAAAATGGCATAACTGGTACTTCAAAAATATTATTAATAAGTGACAAAAGTCTGGTAACAGCGACCGTTGGTAGTCTTAAGGTTAAGCAATATTTTAATACTAGCCAAAGAACCTCTTCAGGTGTAGCTTTTGCTGGTGTTAGTATTTTTTCTGAAAACCCAGGGTTTTTCAAAAGCTCTTCAAATGTGTTTGGCTTAAAACTACCTGGTCTACAGTATGGATGTTCACTTAAGTCTTGCAATAAATCTTCTGGTAAGTAGTAGTAGTTGTCGTTGAATGTAAATTCATCATTTTTAAAATCCACCTGAAAATAATGATGAAGTATTTAAATTTGTTAATTAGTTCGAACGCTGTTGCATACTTAATTGTTATTATATATATCTTACTATATTATATAGTTGTTTTTCCTCTCCCACGCCCCCTCCCCCCCCCCCCCACGCCCCCACAGGCTCCTCAAAAAATTGCTTAACTAACCGTAAAAGTGTACCGAAATATGCTTATTTCTATGTGAGGCGTCGGATGGAAAAACGACCCAAGTCGACTTAGGTCGTTTTTCTGGAAATTGCTTTATTAGATTCAGCAGACCCAAATTAGTCAGATTATAACTTAAAAGTAATTTAAATAACACAAATTATAGCATAAATCATGAAGAGTTTAAGTAAAATACAGCAAAAAAAGTCGCGCGCGCTCAGCACTTGCTCACTGCTGATGATCAGCTGAGCCAGTTTCAACTAGGCATGCTCGTGGGTATTTACGCTTGCTGTGATCATTGAACTTCTAAATAGTTAAAACTTTTGTGACAATGGTTCAGACAACTACTGAGACTTCTTCAAGCTCAAATATTAGTGCCAAAGGACAGAATAAACGTTTGAGACGTGATAATTATTGTTGACGTGATATAATTATTTCTATTATACTAAGTCTATTATTAATAAAAAAAAATAGTTGATTGTTTAAATTTGTGTTGAAAAAAGAAAAAGTTTGTGTATTTTGTATTGTATGCATAAAAAATTACTGAAAAAAATTTTACACTCTCAAATTAGCAAAAAATTCCGTCAAAACACCCGTTTGATAGAAAAACGACCTAAGTGATAATGTTTATATTTAATGGTTTTAGTTAAAAACATTAAACAAAAAATTTTTTCTTTTAAAGAATTGCACTTTTGAGTAGTGATATTCTATTGTAGAAATATATTTTTTTTAGTAATAATTTTTTTTTTTGGCAAACAAGCGATTACAATATTTAGATTGATTTTTCTCGAAACGACATTTTTGGCATTAGGTCGTTTTTCCATCCGACGCCTCATGTGTTTTGAATTACCCTATAATTTTCCAATCACGCCCTTTTTTTACCCACCGCCCCCGTTTTTGATGTATGATATCACTTTTACCTAAACTTCCTATTTTTGATATATGTTATTACTTATGTAATTATAGAAATTTAAAAAGTTACTATTGAAATACTAAAAAGAACTTTTATTTCATAAATTAAAAATAACATAATAATAGCAGTGTTCAAAATAAATACAACAGTTAAAAAAAATATTTTTATGATTTTTTCAAGTCAGTAAAAATTGACTATTATTGCACAATACTTAAAAATTGGGCTGCCGCGAGACGAGACGAGGCGAGACTTTTGATAGTCTCGTCTCGAGTCTCGTGAAAAACTAAAATCACCGCTCTCGTCTCGGTCTCGCCTCGGTCTCGTCTCGAGTCTCGACGAGACTAACTTGTAATAGATTTCCTCAAAAAAGAAAAAAATTAGTGGTATCATCCATTTACGATGAAGCTTGTTTAATTTACTATAACGAAAAAGATAATAAAGTTGGGAAATGTAAGTATGATTTAAAAAAAGAAATATGTAACGTTAACATTTGACTACTTCCAATAAATTTTTAAAATTAATTCCTTACTTATTTACCATCACTCAATTGTGTTTATCATCAAAAAAATGTTTTTATAAGTCTCGTCGAGATTCTGACATACTCTCGTCTCGGTCTCGTCTCGACATCACTTGGTCTCGTCTCGGTCTCGTCTCGGACTTCCAAGACGAGACCGAGACGAGGCCGAGACTCCCCGAGTCTCGCGGCAGCCCTACTTAAAAAGTGCATTCAATACGTCACTCCTGCAGTAGGCACAATGATACGTACAAAGGTATGAACTAATGTAAGTACATGGATTTGCACACGGGTTGATACAAGTTTCGGCAAGAGATAAGCACAGGAGTGGACGCGAGAGTAGGTACGGATTTGGTACAAGAGAGGTAGAGATAGTACTTACAAGAATAGGCACAGCAGTAGAAATAAGGACGGGGAAGAGAGTAGGTGTAAGGGTATACGCAGGAGTAGACACAAAATAAAGCACGTTGGTAGGTTCAGGATAAGAACTTCAAGTAGAAAAAAAGTCAAGAACAGAGTAAGCACAGTAGTACAAAAAAATATAAGAACAATAAAAAATGAATCGGTAGAAATTTAAGTAGAAAAAAGGGAAGTTATGAGGAAAGAAACCAGTGCATTTATAGAAAGTTCAACAGTATGAAGAAGTATAAGGTAGGTACAAGTAAAAGAAGAATAGTTATACTACCGGAATTTATGCATCTCTGTTATCTCATTCTCCCATTCAAAGTTTTATAAAAATTGGTGCATTAGTTTTAACGCCAACTTCTTGACGAAATTCGCAAAAATTGTTGAAAATCTGCCGAAAATGGTTTTGTACTATTGGGCTAAGTACAAGGATATGAGTGATTGTATGCACGTGAGTAGGTACAGTGGTAGTCATAGAGTTTCGAGGGTATGTACACGAGCTTAACAAACATAAAAACAAAGATTTGCACAAGAGTAAATACAAGGATAACTACAAATCACAAAACAACAGTAGCTACGAGAATAGACACAATAGAAAGCACTAGCATAAAAATGGGGGGGGGGTTCGCGAGCGGAGCGAGCAGGGGATACCCTCCCCTACTCTTCTCCCACGCTCTCCCCATGCCGTCCAAAAAAGTGCTCAACTAACCGTAAAAGTGTTCCGAAATATGCTTCTTTCTATGTGTTTTAATTATAATAATTTTTTAATGGGAAGTATTAAAAAGCACGGGAAATAAAATCATTTGCACGGGATGTGGGTCGCACAGGAAAATAAATACTTTTGCGCGGTTTAATTAAAGAGTGTTTACCTATCAAGCCTAGAAACAAAAGACCACGTGCTCTTTCACTAAGCATATCTCCACCCATTTTATTATTGAGCTCAGTTCGACTTACAGTGTCGCCTCAGTCGACGAGTAAAGCAAAGAGCCAAAGGATGGCTGGTGAGTGAATGTATTTTGAAACTTCTGAGGACTCATCTGAAGAAGAAAATTCATCTGAAGTGATCCAGCAGACTAAAAAAATATGCAGGCGACCAACACGAGTGTCGCTTTCACGTCACAAATACCCATCAGAGACAGAAGCAAAAAGTGCTGTAAAGTTAAAAGAAGTTTGGAAAATATCTTCAACGAAAATGGTGGCAGAAGGAAAACGAGTTAAATATCGGTGCACAAAGGAAATTTATAGAGTATCTGAGTGTCCAGCGTACTTGTTCCTCTTATATTATCCTTCGGATACTTGCGTGTCCTTGTACGAAATAGAAGAGGAGCATGAAGATAAAAATATTGATTCTACACGAGGCTTATCATAAGAATTTAAGGCTTTTGTAAAATATAAATATACAGATGGTATTACAAAGCCAAATGCACTACAAAATCTCATTCGTAAAAATGAGATGATAGAACCTGGAAAAGAAAAACTTGTTGCATTTTTTAGAACAATCCGAAGTGATAAAGGCACTCCTTCCGTATTGGCCACAGATCTTAGAGCTTAGTGCAATGAACGCACTCAAGTTCCGGATGATGAAGATGTACCATACGTAGTTGATTTCCACATTTTTTCAGAATCTTTTGATTTAGAAGAACAGGATTCAAAAATAATTTTATCAACGCTTAGATTGTTAGCATTGGCCAGAAAATTCATGAGATTAGTGCACAACAGATACGACCGACAACCTGATCGAAAAATTAAAAAAAAGCTTTACTAATGTATTAATCTTTTATAATAAATACCGTTAATTTCAATTACAGTTGTATAATGTTCAATAAAACAAATTCTTTGCTTGATTTTTGTTGAGTTTTGCTCTCAATTCTTTTTCCCGTGCGAGATAAATTCTATTGCCGTTTAATACACTTTTTCCCGATGCAATGTTAATTTACTCCCGTTCAAAATATTTTTTTTTCCCGTTTAATTTGTTTAAATTCTGCTCAAGTACTTTTTTTCCGTGCATTTATTTTTTTTCCCGTTTAATCACTTATTTTTCCGTGCAAATGTCTTTTTTCCTGAGAATTTGACCTAAAATTTCCCGTGCGTTTGCTTTTTTTTCCCGTGCTTATAAATCACACCCTTTTCTAATCACCTTCCCCCCCCACACCCTTTTTTTTTACTCACGCCCCCCATTTTTGATATATGTTATCAGTTTCTACCCACACCGCCAATTTTTTGATACAAGCTATCAGCTATGTAACTATAGAAAGTTAAAAAGTAATGAAACGTTAAAAAAATTAACTAATATCCTAAGATAAAAGAGAGAACCCAAAAAGAATGTCAGCATTTTATTCGTGATGTGATTGGTTGAAGAACGAAATTTAAAATTTGAATTTTTATTTTTAATTTTTATATTACAATTGGATTAAAACATCTAGAGAATAGATTTGATAAAAAAATAATTATGTGATCAAGTGTTCGAAATTATCCGATTAAAATTATGAAAATAATAATTATTAGTATACAAACTGAAACAAAACCAATGAATCTAAAACCACAAAAGTTTAAATAAATATGAACTCTGAACGTAGCGCAAAAGTAAAGGGTATATATAACTTATTATAGATTAATTTAGATGAAGCTTCGACAAAATTTGTTTTAGATAATAAAATACAAATTCGCTTAGAGAGCTTCAAGGTTTGGCAAGGGGGTAGGTACATGGGTAGATTCAAAAGTGGATAAGTGTTCACCTACAAAGGTTTGTACAGGACCAAAAACAATAGTATGAAAGATGATTGTTTCAGGGTTCGATGTTGAGAAAAAAAAAAAGAAAAAAGAACAACATGCGTTCAAAGTTACAAATTGAAGTATGAAAATAATAACAAAGTAAAAGAGGCTGCACATGACTGAAAACTGGTGTCGTAAGGTAAACTTCGATATTAATCAGGATAGGTTCATTGGGAGAAACCTAGGCAGAAAAAATGTTGATAACAAATGTAAAAGGATGTAGGAAATATTTGTCAAAAAAGTTAAAGAACTGTGTGGGAAAAATAATATGAAGATGATTAGTTTCACTATTGTAATTACAAAAAAATTTGAGAAGAACAATAGAAAAGATAGTTTTCACAAAGATGAGAACAAAGATTCAGAGTTAGAGACCAAAGCATGAAAAAAAGAAAAAACAACAGCAAACACAAAAATTATAGCAAGTAGATTCATGTGAAAGAGATACAAACAATATTAAGCAAAAATGTACATATAAGCGTAGGTTCAAAGTTACAAACGTAATGACAAGTCCAGGTTCGGGAGTAGGTACAATTTATATCCTAGAGTAGTTATCAAGTTTGAAACAATGTTATGAACAAGGTTTGTTATAAGGTTATTTACAATAGTAAGCACAAGAGGATTAAAAAAGATTATGCACAAGGCCAGATTCAGTGTTAAGAATTTAAATAAAAAAAATAAAAAACTAGAAATAGCATAGGAGTAGAAACAGACGTAGAAACAAATGCATTTGTAGAAGGTTCAGGGTTAGATGCTTGAGTAAAAAATAGGTAGTAAGCACAAGAGCATTAACATGGGAAGGAAGAAGAAAAATTCATCTGACGTGGTAGAGTCTGAAAAAATACTCAAGAGACTTGGATAGTAGCAAGGTTACAAAGCAGGGAAGCTTAACAAATAAAAAAACGAAAATAAGTCGGTGAAAGCATAGAAACAGATGTTTAACTAAGGATAGAAATGAAAGTATGATCAAAGATAAGAACAAAGTAGTCTTGGATTTAGAAATAAAAGCATGAAAAAAATTGAAAGTACAGTTATCACTATGATAGAAACAGATCTATAAACATGAGCATATTCCTGGGGAAGAGCTTACTTATAAAAAGCAGTAAGTGCAACGGTAAGAACAAGGGCAGTTATAAGGGTTTGGAGTGAGATGAAAGGTAGGAACAGAGGTAGGCATTAAATAAGTTGCAGGTGTAGTCACAAGCTATAACAGTAGATTCAAGCATAAAATTCTGGTGGGTTGGCGAGCGAAGCGAGCAGGGGAGTACCCCCCCCCCCCCTAGTATATGTATATATATATTAAACAACTAATTTTGGGACGTTTTATATATCAAACGAGTATTTCTTGGCCGCACTTCCTAATTCTGGGACGTCCCAGAAAATGTATCTATCAAATTAACATTTCTGGAACATTTTTAAAAATGGGTACTTTTGGAATATTTCATGATTATGTGGATAAAAAAGGGTTATTTTTACCTAAGGCAGGGGTTGGAGGGAGGATTATGACTTCAGGAAGGCGTAAAAGGGTTATTTTGAAAGAAAAACAAAAGGGTTATTTTGTATTGGATGTACATAACTTTCTATTGGATTTTTCACACACATAATATTTAAATAATAAAATAATTTAATTTTTCAATCATTTTTTTCCGGGATTCACAGCCTAATCATATTTTTTAATTGGAAACCTTAGAAACTAAATCATAAAATAAGAAGGGGTATTGAACCAACGTTTTTTAATCATTTCGAAAGTTAACTTTTTGATTTCTAAATTGAGTCCACACTAAAAATGACCACCCTGAGTAGAGTTACTAAGGGCGTTTGAGTGAATGGTCAGAGTGTATTGAAGTTCAAATGCTTGCTATAAGCGTGTGGTTTTTCTTAAGGATCTCTATTGCGGAAATCAATAATTTTTTACAATTTTTCAGCATAATGACCATTTGCGTAATGGAAACAATGCAAACTTTAACTTGTTATAACTTTTAAACTAAATGGTCCATTTTGATCAAACTTCGTAAAAATGTTTAATAATATCTAATAAATATCTTCAGAAAATTTAATTTATTCTCTTTTGTCATGCATTTGTTGGAAAACCACCTTAACTCCGAAATTTGAAAAATGTGTTACATTTAATCATTGTAGACATTGAGATGCTTTATGCTGACTATTGAAATAACCCTTAACTTTTGCATTGAAAATAAACCTTTTATTTTATTGGATTATTTTCTAGTAACCGGAAATTGCAAAGTCAGAGATTTCCCCATGCACAATTTTTTTCTGTTTCAATGAAACTTTACTTAATTAAAATGGTATATTATTCCCAGAGGGACTAAAGTTTGCAATGGAGGCCCGCTGTCATTGCAGCCCGAGACGAAGTCAAGGGCTGCAAATAAGGTAGCGGACCCAATTGCGGTCCCCTTACCCGTATTTTTGAGAGTTTTGCTTCAAAGTACCCAAATTATGGACCATGCAAATCCTATGCATGCAGCTCTGCTTACCCCAGACGCCTCAAAGTCATATTGGTCCATTAATTGGGGTAAGCAGAGCTGCATGCATAAGATTTGCATGGTCCATAATTAGGGTACTTTGAATCAAAAGTCTCAAAAATACGGGAAGGGGGACCGCAATTGGGTCCGCTACCTTACGTGGGCCTCCTCAGCAAACTTTAGTCTTGAGGGATTTATGCACTTTTTTAAGTCCGTTTATCACAAAAAATAACTTGATTTCCTCCGATTAAAGCTAAAAGAACGAAATGTACTCCTGAAGCGCCAGCGGCAGACACGCAGCCGGCCGCCATATGTTGCGGTAGGCCGCATGCAGTAGGCCGGATGCGCGTTGGTCGATGGGGCAGGGAGTACATTCCGTTCTTTTGGCTTGCGTCGGAGGGACACAAGTTATTACTTGTGATCAACGAAGTTAAAAAAGTTTTATTGACCCAGGAAAAAAAAATTTTTAATACATGTAATACGTACCCAAGGCATCGTAAATGGTATTTTAGCTTCATGTCCTTCATGTGATATTTCATAGTACAGATGGTTATGTCTGCATTCACTTTCCATACCTTGCAATGCAGGGTCATCATGGGTATTATGAGTCACATCATTATATACAAGAGGGTTGTTATCTATTTCAGCTCCATCATTGATGTTTGGAACCTAAAATTATTATCACTATATTTATTACTCACTTAATTCTTGATAGTAATAAATAGCATAAAAAGACTTTTACAGCATTTTTAAATTTTAAACTTCAAAAAATTTTCCTTACAGAGGACCCATTTAAAAAAAAAGGTAATAAATCAATTTCCGAAAGAAACATTAAATGGTTTTGGTAGTTTAGAAAATAAATTATTTAATTTTCAAGCGGTGAAAAAGTGGTTAGATCCATCATCTGTATTAAATTTGCCATAAAAGTTGAAACTTTTCTTTCAAATAATATTAAGTCGGTTTAGAGTAAGAACCCTGTTGAATGTCCACACGTGTGGCACACGTAACATTATTTTCAAGTCGATGATTATAAAAGGGAATAAAATATGGATATAGTTAATTATTTGATGATCTTATAGCCTCTTATGTCATAAATAATCAAAAAATTGTTTTTTTTTTAATTTTACGTGCTTTTCTTTAACTCACAATGTTTCGTCGTCGTCGTCGTACGTTCAAAACTGCCAAGCTCTAGAACTTGGAGCTTGTAAGACCTGGAGGTCTGAAATTTTGCAGAGGGTCTAGGTTCGGATGACAATACATGAAACCGTATTCACTTATCGATCTGGACCTCTAGGTCGCCGATGACGGGAGTATTTGAGGGAGTCATCTCCGGGAATTTGGGATAAATTCTTCGGGGATGACTTTGAGGAAAGTTCTAGAGTATTTATCGAGGCAATTTGAACCTAAGTACCAAGGTCACCGATGATGGGGTTAGCCGGGGTACCTGCGGGTCATCTCCGAGAATTCGGGTCAAATTCTTGGGATATGACTTAGGATAGATTTCGGGGGTGTTTGAGAGCATATGAGGAAGAAGTTTGAACCTGGAGAGCCAGGTCGACGATGACGGGTGTACCTAGGGAACCTGGAGGTTATCTTTGAGAGTTAGGAACAATTTCTGCGGAAATGACTTTAAGAGATGTTATAGAGTATTTATCGAGGCAACTTAAACCTAGGTACCCAGGTCGCCGATGACGGTTGTTCCTGAGGAACCTGGAGGTCATCTTCGACAGTTTGGGCCAATTTCTGCGGGGATGACATAAAAGTTTTGCATTTATGTTCAACTAAATTATACTTCTCGGAGATGACCCCCAGGTACCCCAGGTACCCCCATCATCGGTGACCTTGGTACTAATGTTCAAATTGGCTCGATAAATACTCTATAACACCTCTTAAGGTCATTTCCGCAGAAATTGTCCCTAACTCTCGAAGATGACCTCCAGGTTCCCTAGGTACACTCGTCATCGTCGACCCGGCTCTCCAGGTTCAAACTTCTTCCTCATATGCTCTCAAACACCCCCGAAATCTAATTTAAGTCATATCCCAAGAATTCGACCCGAATTCTCGGAGATGACCCCCCAGGTACCCCGGGTACCCCCATCATCAGTGACCTTGGTACTTAGGTTTAAATTGCCTCGATAAATACTCTAGAACTTTCCTCAAAGTCATCCCCGAAAAATTTAGCACAAATTCTTGGAGATGACTCCCTCAGGTACCCCCGTCATCGGTGACCTGGAGGTCCAGGTCGATAAGTGACTACGGATTCATGTATTGTCATCCGAACCTAGACCCTCTGCAAAATTTCAGACCTCCAGGTCTTACAAGCTCCAAGTTCTAGAGCCTGGCAGTTTTGAACGTACGACGACAACGACGAAACATTGTGAGTTAAAGAAAAGCACGTAAAAAAAAAAAAAAAAACCAATTTTTTGATTATTTATGACATAAGAGGCTATAAAATCATTAAATAATTAACTATATCCATATTTTATTCCTTTTTATAATCATCTACTTGAAAATAATGTTACGTGTGCCTCACGTGTGGACATTCAACAGGGAAGGCCGCATCTCAGAGGGCCAGGGTAAAAAAGTGCAATTTCAGGGGCCAGAGTTAAAAGGTGCTCAAAAATCTCACGGGTTCATTTGAACAATTTCATCAAATTTTATGATAAAAGTTAAATTTCGCTTAGTTATAATTTAATTTAGAATATTAAAAAAAAAAAGGATAAAACAATTTGATGTCATTGTTCAAATGAACTCTTGATGGATAGCACATTTTAACTATGCCCTCTGATACAGCGCCTTTTTACTCTGATCCCTGAGATAGCACCTATGTAGCTATCCTGGCCCTCTGAGATAGTCCCCTCTTACTTTAGACCGACAATAAAAGTCAAAAATTAAAAAGGCAAGATGTGTTCTAGTGGTTGTTCAAATTAATTTAAAAGGAAAAAGGCATTATGGTCTACCGAAGTTTTTCTAGTTAGATTATAAACTAAATGAAATTCAAAAAAAATATTTTATGCAACAATCATTTTCTCAAAATTAACATTTTTTATTCAAATAAATAAACGTTCTCTATGAGTCCTAACAAACAAACAAACTGATTATTTCCATATCTCGAGAAATCTGTTCTTTTTTTAATAAAAATAATTATAAAAGGCGAGAGTGCATCATTAGATTGAAAATAATAGTCATATAGTTCATTTTGCAATAGCCATCTTTCAAGTCAAACTACCAAATAAATGCAGTTTTTTATAAATAATAAATTAATTTTTTTTTAAAAAACTGCAGTTGAAGACACTGGTATATACTTGTGTTTTATAAAATATCAAGTGTATAAATTAAAATTTTAATTTTAAATTATTAGCTTCAAAATAAAAAGAAATTATCATTTCATCATTAAGTTCCCAAACACTTCAAGTTAATTTTAATGAAAATTTTTTGTCAAATTAATTTTACAAATAGTGCACATACCAAAAATATTTTTTTAATATTGTCTTATCAAATATGTGTTACAAAAAAAAAAAAAAAAAAATACTGGTATATACTTGGAAAAAAGATGATGTTTTTAAATTTATAAAAGTTTTAAAAAATCATTTTCCGTTGTCGAGATTGGTGACTTGATATTTTAATAGTGGTAAATTAGTTCAAATGTGTGTTGCTTTATCAGCCATTTCTTTAAATTAAACCTTCTCCAACGTTCACTTTGCAATACATTTTTGATGAATAATTGTTAATATGATCTCGTGCAGAGAAGTAATAGTAATAATAATAGTCAAATATTTTAATTAAAATACATATTGGCCATTGAAAAAATAAATTCATTTAAATAGTTAATACAAAAATAATATATTCAAAATTTTCAATGCAATTAAAAAAGGTTATCTTCTTTCAATCTAAAAAAAATTTAATTTTTAAGACACAAAATTAAAATGATTCAACATTTTTAAAAAGTAGGTAATATTAATTTGTTTGTTTGTTTAGACTTTGAGTAATCAGTTAATAATACTAAATGTTTATATTTCTATTCAAAAGTTCAACATTTAGTTTAAATGAAAAATGCTGGAGAATATTGTAATTGTAATATATATTGAGGTGTATATTATGTAAATTGGTAATTAGCTTTGAAAACTCATAACTTTGTTTCAAAAACAATTGTCACTTGCGATTATGTCATTTTAATATAAAAGGTAACTTTTAAATTTTGATCATCATAAACCTAATCAAAATTTTATACTTAAGAAACATTGCGCTAAAAGAAGAAATTTTGAGATTAAAAAATAAAACTGAATATTTATAACTGGAAACAATTTTCAGTTTCATTCCTGCTGCATGTGATTTGAAATTTTAATTTAAAAAGCTGAAAAGTGAATACTTTGATTGTCTATGGGCAAAAAAGATGAGCTTGAAAGTTGTTTGAAACTTTTTGTTTACTTTTTAATCTGCTTGATGACCCAAATTTAATTGTAGTTGGTTAATAAGTTTCTATAATTAAATACTGTATAGTTTAAAAAAAAAAAAAAAAAAAAAAAAAAAAAAAAAAAAAAAAAATCCTAAAGCCCAATCGGGCTTTAACGGCGATTTGGTTTTTTTTAAACCGACTGCCGTGAAAGCCTGCAGGGCTTTATATACTTTGATTTTTGGTTTTAGGTTAGGACGCTTCAAAGAAAAACTATTTTAGGATGATTATTTCATTTATATTATACATCCCGCGCGTAGCTGATGATCCCCTGAGTAATTAAAAAAAAAAAATTAACCCGAACAAAGCCCGCATTGAAAAGTTATGAACGTTTCATTTTTCGAAACGCTGATTCCCTTTGGTCAGGGGAATTCGATTTCAGTTTCGAGCATCCGGTCTCTCTGCCTGCGCTCTCTGTAGACTTAACCGGACGTGACGTATGCGGTGGGCGTGTCTATTTTTGCTGTCTCACTCTTACTGCTTACCTACAGCGGCAGACGGGGGCATGTAGGCCCGAGCCTGTAGCCATGAGGCGACTGGTGGCGCTGTATCAATTAGCAGCTCCCTACAGCTGACTCGTGAGCTGACTACAGCTGACTGCGGAGCCGCTGAGCCGAGCAGCTTGTAATGTGTTATGAGCAATAACTTTTTTATAAATAATTGATTGTCATAGAAAAAACAGTACTGAAGACCCTTATTTTCATTATATATTAAATAAGTGGTAGAATTTACAATTATTAATTTGTTTAATTTCAATAAAAGAGTATGAAATAAATAATCTCTACAGTCTTTCTATGATCATCATCATCAAAGATTTTTCAATTATTGTGGTGTGCCCTGTGAGTTGATAATAATTGTGCTGTGGTTGTGTTGGGAACCTGATGGCTGGAGGTGCATATTGGCAATATTAAAAATAAAGTTTTTTCTGAATGAGTGTGTGTGTGTGTGTGTCAGGTTGAACTTGCAAATTACTTTTTTATAATCCACCCAACTTGCAAATTGCAAAAGGTGCAATTGCAGCACATAATGTCATTGTCATACGCATTATCGCTTAATTTCATAGAATCATCATAGAAATGTATATGCTCTGAGCCAATACACTTGAACTGTTAAAGTTTTGTAATCCTACCCTTTTTCAAAAATAAACTTGATGTCTGAAAGTTTTGTAATCCCACTTTTTTTCTAAAATAAACTTGATGTCTGACAATGAATTTTAATTTTGATTGTAACTGTTACATTCACTCAGGGTGTTAATGATAAATATATTTAAGTCAACATGAATCAATTATTAAAATTTTTTATCTTTTTTGTTGTCTGTATGCAAGCTTAAGTTATGCGGCCAAAGTGATTTCACATTTTAAAATTGGTTAATTAAGAAGTACAAAAGAAATAGATAGTTTTGGGTCTAGGTATCCAGTGGACCAGAAATTATGAATTCTATTTGGCATGGATTTTTAAAGTACGGATGAGCATTTGCTCCATTATTTTCAAAGTGGATTTAGTTTGTTCATCAATTATGTATGCAAAATGAATTCAAAAGCACTTCATAACAGTAAATTATGTCTATGATTTTTATGTGTTCTGACTAATGATAAAATTTATATAAAAGAAATTTAAACCTAAAGAACTAGATATATACAAGTTAACATGAATCAATTATTAAAAATTTTTATCTTTTTTGTTTTCTGTAAGCAAGGTTAAGTTATGCGGCCAAAGTGATTTTAAATTTTAAAATTGGTTAGTTTTTTTTACAAGAATTAAAAAGTACAATAGAAATAGATAGTTTTGGGTCTAGGTATCCAGTGGACCTGAAATTATTAATTTTATTTGGCATGGATTTTTAAAGTACGGATGAGCATTTGCTCCATTATTTTTAGAGTGGATTTAGTTTGTCCATCAATTATGTATGCAAAATGAATTCAAAAGTACTTCATAACAGTAAATTATGTCTATGATTTTTATGTGTTCTGACTAATGATAAAATTTATATAAAAGAAATTTAAACCTAAAGAACTAGATATATACAAGTTAACATGAATCAATTATTAAAAATTTTTATCTTTTTTGTTTTCTGTAAGCAAGCTTAAGTTATGCGGCCAAAGTGATTTTAAATTTTAAAATTGGTTAGTTTTTTTTACAAGAATTAAAAAGTACAATAGAAATAGATAGTTTTGGGTCTAGGTATCCAGTGGACCTGAAATTATGAATTTTATTTGGCATGGATTTTTAAAGTACGGATGAGCATTTGCTCCATTATTTTTAGAGTGGATTTAGTTTGTCCATCAATTATGTATGCAAAATGAATTCAAAAGTACTTCATAACAGTAAATTATGTCTATGATTTTTATGTGTTCTGACTAATGATAAAATTTATATAAAAGAAATTTAAACCTAAAGAACTAGATATATCCAAGTCAACATGAATCAATTATTAAAAATTTTTATCTTTTTTGTTTTCTGTAAGCAAGCTTAAGTTATGAGGCCAAAGTGATTTTAAATTTTAAAATTGGTTAATTTTTTTTTTACAAGAATTAAAAAGTACAAAAGAAATAGATAGTTTTGGGTCTAGGTATCCAGTGGACCAAAAATTATGAATTCTAGTTGGCATGGATTTTTAAAGTACGGATGAGCATTTGCTCCATTATTTTTAGAGTGGATTTAGTTTGTCCATCTATTATGTATGCAAAACGAATTCAAAAGTAGTTCATAACAATAAATTATGTCTATGATTTTTATGTGTTCTGGCTAATGATAAAATTATATGAAAGAAATTTTAAACAGAAGAACTAGATTTATCTAAGTTAACATGAACCAATCATTGAAAATTTTAATCTTTTTTATAATAATTTTATGGTTACAAATGAGTATTTGCTACATTTCAATGTAAATTTACATTAAAATAAAGTTATGCAATGTACATTTAAAAAATAGGTAAATACTAAATTGAATTTTTTTTTTTACATATGAAATTGATTTACCTAGGACTTTTATGGGTTCTGGTTTATGTCGTGGTTTTACATCAGAATAATTGAATATATCTTAGTTATTGTTAAATTATTTAGAATTTGTTAAGATCGTGAAATCATTTATTAAGACATATTTCAACAATATTAATGATGTATTTATGGAGTTTGGTTTTTTTGAACTTGTGGACAAAAAGGAAATACATTTAAATATTTACCGAATTTACGCAATAAAATCTTTAAAAAATACTTTTAAAAAAGTAATATTTACGGCGATTGGTTTTTTAAAAAGGAATCTAAATAAAAAATTATACGCTAAGTATGATCTTTAAAAAATACTTTTAAAAAAGTAATATTTACGGCGATTGGTTTTTTTAAAAGGAGTCTAAATAAAAAGTTTTACGCTAAATATAATAATCTTTTTTTGAAAATGAATTAATGAAAGAAGTGAAATCAAAAAATTTATTACGGACGACTTGAGGCCGAATTACTTATTATTTGAAAATAATTTTCTCTTCTAAAAGATGATTATATTATGTTGAATCACCTTCAATATACGTAAAGTTAACATTTTTCAATTATAGCACATACATGGGAAAATACATGCAAATTGCACACAACTCAAACACTTTTTAAAATTAAAAATTAAAATATGTTGTTAAGAAGCACACTGAGCATTCAAAATATAATTTAAAAAACACAGGTATCAATGCTTTTTTTCGAGATAATTTAGTTCAAAGAATATTAAATTTTTACAGGTCAAGTATAGCCATTCATTGTGATTTAGTTGATTTCTAACTCAATTACAACATGTTTTAATTTTAAAAAGTGTTTGAGTTGTGTGCAATTTGCATGTGTTTTCCCATGTATGTGCTATAATTGAAAAATGTTAACTTTACGTATATTGAAGGTGATTCAACATAATATAATCATCTTTTAGAAGAGAAAATTATTTTCAAATAATAAGTAATTCGGCCTCAAGTCGTCCGTAATAAATTTTTTGATTTCACTTCTTTCATTAATTCATTTTCAAAAAAAGATTATTATATTTAGCGTAAAACTTTTTATTTAGACTCCTTTTAAAAAAACCAATCGCCGTAAATATTACTTTTTTAAAAGTATTTTTTAAAGATCATACTTAGCGTATAATTTTTTATTTAGATTCCTTTTTAAAAAACCAATCGCCGTAAATATTACTTTTTTAAAAGTATTTTTTAAAGATTGTATTGTACATAAAACAGAGTCTCTAAGTTATTTTAAACTTTTTTTATAATTGAAAAACATTAGAATAAATTGTTTATTGTTACGCTGACTTGAATTTTATCATTAACTTACCTCACCATTTTCAATAGCTGCCTCAACAGGTGGTGGATCAAAACTCTCGTTAGCTGGATTGGGTTCTTTAGAAACTTTTTTACATAAATAAGGTGAAACATCCTCATTCCTTCTGGTTTTTGTGTACTTTTTCCTAAAGGGTCCCAGTTCTCTGATGACATATGCCATGATTTCTTTTAAGTAAATTTATTTAAAAATCTTTATTATTTGACATTAAGTTGTTATATGATTAAAAAAAAAATCTTATAAAAGTCTAAAATGAACTTAGTAAAAACTTACTCTTTAAAAACAATATACACTCAAAGAAAATAAAATTGATGTAATTTTTACTGAAACTTCAACTACAACTTTTGAAGGGTTAAGTACTTATTTGAAAAATGTATAGCGAAGACGTTTCTCTCAAGAACACGATGAGTGCACGTGCAGACGTACAGCGTGATCCAACTTGATTGCAAGCTGCATATAGATATAGTAGGCATATATATGTTACTCAGCACCTATGCTGTTAGGTAGTTGGGTACCTACTCAGCAGCACCAAAGCTGTTGGCGGTGGCAGAACAAACGCCGCGCATACCTATATAGATATACGTTTACCTACGTTTCTTTCAGTTTCTTTGTCTTCGTGTTCCATGCCGGTCGCATGGTAGTGCCGGCCGGTGTACTTACCTGATCAAAATTTTCAAGTATTTCGCGTTTTGTTTAATGTTTTTTTTTTTTAATAATAATAAGCACTGAGATAAGCACCTATCTAATATTTTCGTGTTACGCAACTTCTTTCTACCGTAAATCATCGAAACCATGAGATCACTAAAAAACAGTAATGCCGAACCCACGCATGGGCTGGTTACTATACAAAAAGAAAAAAAAAAGTGCGTTTTAGCAGTTGAAAAAATTTTTATTTATCGAGAAAAACGGTATGTGAGTATCGAAGAACTCTTAAAAAGTGGTGGCTATAAAGTAAATCGTTTTGCGTGGCATTACGTGCTGAGCTCATGTGAACTAGAAAAGGGCGACAAACGAGCCAACAAAGGTACTACGAGCAATCACAGACGTAAAGCTTATCTTCACGATTTAAGTAGTAAGTAATACTTCATTCAATCTTATTGTTTTCAGGATCTTTTCTAGTAACTTTAATTATTTTTGAGATTGCTTCATTTAGTTTGAAATCACCAGAATTATAATATTTTCTTAATGATAAAATTGACTTTATAAATTATAGTACTTAAAAAAAAATTGAAAAGCAACATTATGATTATTGCTTTCAAAAAAGAGATAACATTTCAAACTTGATATTTTTGGTATAAGTGCGAGTGATGTTTACTTTCACACCATGGTTTAATTTTTATAGTTTTTAAGTTAAAATTGCAAAGTTTTTTACTACAAATTGATAAATAGATTTTCAATGAATTTTTCTTATTGCTAAAAAATACAAAATTTAATGTATCTGTGAGGAAAACACTAAAAATATCAGTATTAAAATATGTGTCACATAGGTCCAAATATTCCTTTTACATACTTCAATTTTATGATTATTATTTTTGTATGATAATGTAAAACTGAAATGAATATTGTGATTAATTGTTCTGGTTAATAAAAGTCAAATTGAAACATTCTACTCAAAACATCAGTTTAATTCAAAGATAATTGAAAGTTATTTATTGAGTCACAGCTGAATTTTTCGTACTTGAAATTTGAAGTCAATTTTAAATATTTCATCATTTAAAAAAAAATTATTTTCATTTTTGGTCTTGACTTTGTCGACATGAATCTTTAATTTTGATTACCTGAATTATAAGTGACTATTTTTACTTTTGTTATGTTGAAAGAAAATAATAGATTTATAGCAAACAGACAATTCAAAAATCAAGAAAAAAATTATACTGAGTTATTGATAAATGATAGAATAAAAAATTTTTTTTTTATATAATGTATAAAAAAAAAAAAAAAAAAAACATGAGTTGCAAGAAGTAATTAATATAATATTTTCATTTTTTTAACAGATGTATACATTGAAAAATTGAATGATTTGCTTTTGGCTTTAGATACAAATGATTTTACAGTTAAAAAATAAATAAAATTCATTGTCCTAGTTTAAATATTGAGGTTTTTCATATGGTTTACAAAATACTGTGAAATTTTTTGAGGAAAAAAAAGACTAAAAATTTTTTCGTTAAAAATATGGTTGTGACCTGTGAGTACAATAGTAGTTATAGTATAAAAATTTTTAAATATACTTAGAAAAAAAAAGTACATGCATACAGTTACAGCAGTAAAAAAAATGCTCGAGAATATCTATTATGTCAACATATCTAAAAATTCATTATTTAATGAAAAAAGTTATAAAATTTGAAAACTTTATCAATGTTGTTGTTATTAGTTGTGAAACATGAAAATTTTAAATAACAGACAGGCTAGAATTGTCACAAATTTTTAAAGGAACTAACTTGAAAAATGAATATTATTATTTATTATTTTTTATGAGAACTTTGCGCTATTTAATAAGCTTTATAATTTAGTAAAAACAAAAAATTTTGACAGGAAAGTATGATAAATAAATTATTTATTAAGTATTTACACATGTGAGCCATGCGTTAATTATTTTCAAGCAAATATTTGAAAAATATTTTCGTAAATTTTATAAAAATAAAAATTTCTTTAAGAATTTCAAAAATTAAAACTCATTATCTTCATTTCCATAAAATTTTGGCCTTGGGCAACTTTCATTTCTAGTTTTAAAATTAATAGTATCATTTGAAATCTGTCTAGTTAAATCATAAAAAGTATAGATTTTTTTATAAATTAATTTTTACATGCGTAAATAAAAACCATTTTATATTTATATATTTACAAATACTTGTGAATAAAAGTTAATATTTTTAATACTAGGTGATGTCAAACTCTTGGAAGCAAAATTAAAAAACAGATTACCTTGTCCTCCTGATGACAAGATGATTACAGAATCCAGTTCTGGAGACGAAAGCAGTAATAACGAAGTTAGTAATTTGTTTTTAAACTATTATTTTTTAATTTTTTTACAATGCATGTATTTATTAATTTAGAGAAATCGTTCAAAAATAACATGCTGCCATGAATGTGCTAATTTAGTTAAATCTTAAAGCAATTAAATCCTGTATGAAAAAAAACTAAATGAGTATTCAACAAAATTGTATTAATTTAATAGAGAATTGGCGTAAATCGAAAACTATGGAGGCTCATGAAAATTTAGTTTAAATTGATGTTTAATCTGAAAAGTTTAAAAAAAACTCTGTAATAATTGTTGATTATATTTATAAAAAAAAAAAAAAAAAAGAATTAGTCGACAACCATTTTCGAATGTTCTAACTTTTTAAAATTTTTGTCGTTTAACACATGGCCTTATCAGACGATAAAGTTTATCTCTAAGATAATTTGTTAAAAATTACGGGGGGTCATTTTAACAAAAATTTGAAGATTCTGTAAATTTAAAATTAAAATTAAAATAAGGGCTCTGTAGCGCTCAAGCTACTACCTTAAGGTACTTACCGCAAAAAATGAGCTTCTTAAAAAATCTCTTTAACTTAGCATGGAGATTGTGTTGAACTTAGCGTGGATTTGTGCCCTTTACACGCTGGTATTTTTTCATGATAATACATAAAAATTTAAAGCTTATGCCAGAGGAAGTTCAAAATTCATTGGAATGACCCAAATAAAAATTTTAGACAAATGGAAGGATACTTTTTTTGAGTTTATGAATTGATCAGATTTTGGCGACTTCGAGGCAAGCGATCCATTTGTAACCGTGCGTAATTGTCGAGAACGATTCAAAATTTTTATAATAGCTACACGGTACAATCTTTGAAATTTAATTGTAAAAATTATGAAATAATTACTAACCAATACAATTATTGCATACGTAATTGTCTGCCTAAAGGGCTATGCATTTCAGATTCACAAAAAAATTGGTCATGTGTTTAAATATTAATAATCGTTTAAAAACTTCATAAAGCATTTTTTTTAAATAAGGTTTTAATCTAAGATTAATTTGCAAGGTTTATGTAGAGCATACTTGAAAATAGGAAGATACGGTATTCGGTATTTTCATATAGATTTTCTAAATAGTTTTTTAAAGATTTTCCACCTCAACTACAGAAAAAAATTTCAAATTTCTAGGGCATAATGAGTTTATATGTATTAAAACACTAATTTTACAAAATCCTAAGTATATTTGGAAATCTAAATTTTTGTGTTTTGTTTGTTTCTATTTTTCTTTCTTATTTTCAAGTTAACAAATTTTTTGCTGAGTACACTCTCAAAAATTTCATTTTTAATCAAGCGGAAAAATTCGTTTACAACTATGCTTAAAGATCCCAGCTGAATTTCAAGTTAATTTAAGAGGATCTACTCGATTTTAACGGATCTTAATGAATTAAGAGGCCGTTCCGCTGAATATAGTGTCAAGCAGATTTTTCTGCTCGATTTAAAAGTACATTTTTGTGAGTGTAGCTTGTATTAATACTGCTCGATCCTAGAGTTAAGGAATTTTAAGTTTAAACATTAACAGGGCAGTCTGGTGTTAATTAATGGTTTTGAATAAATGTTAAAAAAAAAAAAAAAAATTCGATTGTAATGAATAAATTTAGTACCATAATTGCAAAAAAAATTAAACTATTGAAATATTTTCTTTTTGCCTGATTATCCTAAATTGGCAAGTCCAAACCCCGACAGAGGGCGCTCTACAAGTTATACCAAAATCCTATCTCTTGTACGAGTGCGAGAGTAATAGTTGCTGCAAGCTATACCAAATATCACGTGTATTTTTTTTTGTATTATCATAAACATTTTTTTTTGTTATATGCGTTCTTTTTGTTTTAATGAATTTCATTAAAAATCATAAAATTCAGCGATATTCCATATGATTACGTGTTAAACATAATTGGCTTATATCTTTTTTCCTGTATGTCCCAATGGTCTAAAAATTTAACCGAGTTAATAACTAATGATTAGATTCGCTTTAGTCAAGTCTCATGGAAATCGTCTTTTTTATTTGAGTACCGATCCAGCAACCTTAAATAATTGATCTATTATTCGAACTTTTCATGCCACTTTAATTCTTTATAATCTACGTTTTTTTGCCACCCTGTACCGCTCAAGTACGTAATTCTTCTCAGCTTATACAAATTTTTCATGTATAACTTAAAGAGTACTCATATTTATTGAAATAAATATTTGAGGAGAAATCCCAACATGTTTTAGAATATATTTAAGCAAAATAAAATCCATTTATAGTACCAGACTGGCCCACTAAGTTTACTCGTCGAATTGAGTATATTCACATTAATTTAATGTAAAAAAAACTGTAATTTATGTTTTTTGAATTATAACCTTTTTCATTCAAGGAAGACGACGACGTTGAATTTGAAATGAATCAGGATTTGATTCAACAGTACAACAAAAAGTTAGTTAGTCGTAACAAAAAATCTCAATCTCAAACAACAGTCAGCGAGAGAGATAAAGGAACAGGGAAAGAGGTGCGGGCACAATCACAGTCGCGATCGTCATCGCCCCGTCAAAACCGAAGATCACAAGATGTTTCGATCTCACCCCCGTGCCCTCATAACAATGATGAATCAGGCAATACTGAATCAGAAGATTCATCGCCACAACGATCTCATTCTCTGAAATCTCCACCACGAAGCGAGATACTCGGAAGAAGAGGGCGGTCGAGAGGAAGATCGAATCAAAGAAGAAGTTTCAATGATCAAGGTCGACAACAGTTACGGGCACAGTCACAGTCGCGATCTCGGTCGCGATCGTTATCGCCCCGTCAAAACCGACGATCACAAGACGATTCGATCTCACCCCCGCGCCCTCATAACAATGATGAATCACACAATACTGAATCAGATGATTCATCACCACAACGATCTCATTCTCCACAATCTCCACCACGAAGCGAGATACTCAGAGGAAGAACAAGATCGAATGATCAAGGACAAAGCCGCTCTCGGACTCCACAGCCTTCTCCATCCTCAACTGTTCATTCATCAGATTATTCATCCACTCCAACTTCATCAATGTATAGAGCTCATGGAAGGAACCACCGTAGAACACGAAATAACCAGCCGCAGTCACAAAGGCAGATTAATGGTCGGCAAGCAGCCGGAACAAGAAATCATGCTCAACCTGTGCGAGTGCGTGAAATTACGGTCAGACAAGGTTATTCCCAAAAACTAATATCAAAAAGCCGTAAGTATAACGTAATTTTTTACTTGTTATGTAAATTATATGAATCTTACTGTAATATCTTAATTAATTTTAGTTCATATGAGAAGCTTAAGATGGCTCACACAACTTTCTTTTACCAAGTCAATATTTCTATAATTTAAAGAAATAATAGTTTTTATATTATTGGTTTTTATATCATAGGTTTGTGATTTTACAATTAAAAAATATAACACGTGTTCTTATGAAAATCGGATGATTTTCCTTCAGCATTAAAAACTGATGAGGCACATCATTCTGAAAAAAATTTGTAGTAATAATTTATTTTAATCCGAACATTTTTATACGATTTAAGCGGAAGTGAACGAATTCACTTCCAAGATAATAAATAAACAGAGACAGATTTAACATTCAAAGCACAGCAACATAAAATTTATTTGTTTAAATATTTATTGTACTACATACAAAAGAAAGAAATATGTACATTCTCAGGGTACATATAATTAATACGTCCCTGTACGCGTGAGCCACCTTAATTCCCTAAAAATTTTGAAATAAATAAATAAAATCATGTTTGAACATTATTAAAGAATGATCTCCCGATGTTATCAAATTTTTGAACCTTATTGAATTAAAACTTTTTTAATCGATAATAACTAGCTTGACTGACCTACAGAGTTCGCAACTTGTGGGACGACGATTTTCTTCTTATTCCAAAAGATGAACGAAACCATTAATATGTCTTGGTCATTTTGACCTTTCTTACGTATTCTATCATATATACGCAATGAAGCATTTTGCCAATTTTTCGCAAAAAATGATTTTCCAATCCAACCTGTGTTTAAAAAATTCATGCTCATAATCCGTATCGAGATCGATACGCGCTGAGAAAGAAATTGAATCGAGTTCGCAGTTTTCAGTTAAACCGGGAACACATGAATAATTCGTTTGCCGTAAAAACATTGCTTACGGCAGTTTACGGTCCGTTACCGCTGCTTACGACCATCCAACGGCGTGAGAACATAACCTCCAATAGCCGCCGGGTTTCCGTAAGCAGCCGTAAGAGGCCGTCGTATGTGGCCGTAAGCAACATTCTTACGGCCCACGGATTTTTTATGTGGTCTCCTTTAATTCTATTGAACTGTACCGAACCTTAGTTAAAGATACTTTTTTGACTATTTTAAGGTTTAGTAGAGTTTAGTAGTATAAAGGTAGTCCTAAATGCCGTGGGATCAGTTGAGTGCATAAATTTACGGAATAAAATTTAAAAGCATACATGGATGATTTAAATATGATAAGAATTAATTTTACGTTAAAAAAGGATTTTTCAAGAATTTTTTAATGTATTTTTTAATTATTAATTTTTTAATGTATTTAACATGATCGAAATCTGATCTCAAAAAATTTTTTGGCAAAAATTCATGAAACATTCAAGAAAATACGTGGTTGCAGAACCCTTCGAATTACATGGGATCTGAGCACGAATATTTAAAAAAGCGGGCTTTTAGCCATTTTTTAAATCGTTTTTTTACAAAAATAATAAAAAATGCTGTAGTGACTACAGAGGAAAGATAAAAAGAGCCCAATCGCAAAACATATTGCTGGTTTCGTTGATATTTTGGCAAAAGAAAATAATCTTCAAAGTTTCGTGTTCGCTGTTGCTCAAGCTGTGACCTCTTCTGGTGAGTAAAAGTCATGATTAAAAAAAGAGTTGTGAATTACATAAAGTAAGCAAATGAGTTAAGTAAAATTGTTTTTTTTAAGTTTTTTTTTTTTTTTTTAATAATTGTAGGAAAAAAATATTTTAGAAAGAAACAATGTGAATATCCTCGAAAATAACTAAAAATAAAAAATAATCTGGAATTCTGTGTAACGGTTCGGTGTAATTCTGCATTAAGCTATTACTGGCAGGAAAAAATAAAAAAAATTGAACAAGCTATTTTACAGGAGAATTTGTTTTTTAAATAATAATTGTTGAAAAAAATAGTCAGCTTATGTGAATTGAGAATTCACACTATATTAAAAAATTTATTTTTGTTAAATTAGCCAAACTGCCTCGTGGATACAACTTGTACCCGCATGGAAGAATGGGTGATTCCGTACCTGGAGATCCAACTGTGAGTATATTTGAAAAAACTTTACTGTGATCATTTGTTTTTTTCTCACATATACTGTTTCCATTGCAATAAATACTTTAATAAATAGGATCTCAATTGAATAATTGCAATTGACGGACGTTCAGCTCGAAAAATTAGCGTTACTGGAGGGCGCTACTGGCAATAGCCTCCTGTCCCAGTGCGGAGAGCAGGTTTGCCATTAGCGCCCTCCAGTGCCGCTCATTTGTAAAGGTCCCCATATCGGAAACAAAGTGTGGGACAGATAACTTCGTATAAAAAATTATTAATATTGAATAATATACAATAAATTATAAACTATTTTGCAGACAATCTACATTGGTTTGGATATTTATATTGGTCACAAAGTGTGGGACAGATTACTCCGTATCAGAAAATTTTCGATTTTCGTACGAGAAATGTCTAGTATAATATGGACTCCCATAAAATTGGTCAACAGAGCGTTCAATTTAGAAGCAAGAAATATCGATATTAAAATAAATCCAAACTCTCCTCGCAAAAGAATTGAGGCTGAAAAATTGCAACTCCTAAGAGGTAAGTTCTCATAGATCAGTAATGGAATATGTATACATGTATGTTCCGGGAAAAACCCTATGTAAGGTCAAGTTCATTATAAAATCCAAATCTACTATTAACTATAGTAACTACATAAAATTTAATTAGGCCTAGGTAAAATTAGTTGTGCCGTAAGAAAATTTATTTTCCGGAAAAACCAATTCATAACTAGATATAATAAACAAAAGTTCTTTTGGAGAATTATTACTGTTATCTTATTATTTAATGTAAACTTAATAATATTCTAAAAAAATTAATGTTTCTTCTATAAAATCGGACTTTGTTACTTAAATAATATTTTTAAAAAGAAAATGATCTTAATTAGTTAATTCAAAGTTCAGAGTAACTGTGATGAGTACGGGATGAATGGTAAATGCGAATTAATCAGACTCGCAAACAATTTTTTCGTTCAAATTAATGATCTTCAGCTTTTTTAAATACGTATGTCTCACGGACTATTACAACAAAAAATCGCATCTAGGGCACTTTTAAAATAATTGTAAAAATTCTAAGTGCGTTGTAGAAAAATTTATAACAAAATTCAATTACAGTTTTTTTTTATAGATATAAAAATTAATTAAAAACTTTGTTGTTGTTGATTTTGTTTCAGATGCAGCAAGATTTTATTGTAAATCGAAAAGGTACACTCTGTCAGAGATAAATACTAACATGGAAACCATTAATAGAGTGATTCAAAAAAAAAATTAGTTGCTTAAGAGATCCATATTTAAGAGAACGGCCAGATAATAATGCGTGGTTATTGCCGGCGGAAACTACCGAATCAGACTCGGGAGACAACTAGCCACCAAACATAGCGCATAGAAAGATTAATATTTCTTTAATTAATAACTCGAGTTATTTTAATTTATTTTTTCTTTTTAGAATAAGTAGAATAAGTAGTGAGTTTTTTATTTATTTATCTATTATTAAGGAGGTGTAATCAGTAGTTTTCATAAATGTTTAAGTTTTATAGGGAACTAAATGTTAATCATTTTGGGAAGAGACGCGCAGTAAAACCTATAATAGATATTCATATTATTATATTTTTGAAATATGTTGACAAAATAGTTTTTTCTCTTGACATTAATTTAGTTATATTTTTAAAAATAAGTGTTTCTCAAATAATTTTGTCAACAGTCTTTACTATTTAAACTTATTCCTAAAAAATAAAAGAAAGCACAAATAAACAAATGTAAACTTAAATAAAAAAAAAAAAACAATTACGATCTGCTAAAAAATTCTGACTAAATCGTACGCGTGGTTCCATAAATTAAAATGAAATTGTTCTTATTTTTAAAGAACGTTTTTGTTTTATACAATCAGAAATTCTTTATGATAATTTTGTACGCTATTACAGTGCTGATGTGAAAAAATTCTTTCACAATTTTTTTTTTTAAATACAGGTAATGAGTCTTACTTAATATCGGTTTACACTTTGGCATAAAGTATATCTTATTAAAAAAAAAAATTTTTTTTTTTGTAATTATTTTTGGTTTTTCTATTTTTTACGGTAGGATTACCATAAACAACAAAAAAGAAAATTTATGTTGTATCTCAAAGAACGAAAATTTCTGTTCAGTTTTTAACTAGTACCATTCGATTTAGAAGGTAGTTTTCTGTATTAATCGATTATTTATTTATATTGAGCCACTTTGAAATCGAGTTCCGGCTATGAACTTGAAAAATTGTTTCGAATGAAAAATGTATTTTTCAGCAATTTTAAAGTTTAAAATATTATGAAACGAAAATAAAATTCTCTTTTCGTAAGTAATTTTTCGTTGGACTTACAAAATTTTCACCTTCTCAATAGTTAATAAAATCTTAAAAATAAACAAACAATTATTTGTAGATTATTTATTCACCAAAAATTGTTGTATTTTTTCTAATAATAACTTTGCCACGATAAAAATGGTGAAGTTATTATTATTTTTTTTTTTAAAATTACGAAATCGTTAATGGGACGTCCAAAAGGACATGCTCCGGGACATACTTTGGGACATACTATTTTACGTACTTTGTGATCAAAGTTTTTTGCGAGGGTATATAAATAGTCAAAAAAGAGCATTTTTGGCTTATTTTTAATGATAAAATGATTTGTAGTGGTTTACTATCTATCAAGCCCACTCTTAAAATACCAGGACTATTTTTGTGGATAAAAAATACAACATTTAGGGATTTTTAAAATTTTTTCCCAGATGGCGAACATCAAGATAACTCAATTTTAAGGTTTTTCAAGCTCTTAATCAGTGAGGATGAAAATAAAAAGTTATCAAAAGACGCTAAAAAAATTTTTTTTCTGAAAATTTATAAAATTTCCAAAAAGTTTTACATTCATGTGTATGTAGAAAAAATGCTTCCCCTTATAGTTATTTGAGCTCTAAAATAGCCTAAAAATAGCCTAAAAATGAAAAAATCCCAGTTATTGTCAACTTTAGACCATTGCCATTCAAATAATATATGCATTCAAAAAATCTGAAAATTTACCAGGGAGTCCAAATAATAGTTTAGATCATGTAGAAAAATTATTTTTGAAATTTATTTTTTGGTCGGTCGTCTTGACAGAGAATCACCCATATGTATTTACTACAATCGAATGATCAATAATAAGTGAATAATTATTTTAAATTTTTAAATGCATATTTTTTTCTTAGTAATGCAGATTGAAAAATATTTGTAATAATTTTTTATTCATGAAAAGAAAAAAATAAGCAATTTTTATTTTTAGTTTTTATCTAACGATTCGTTACTTATATTTTTCTTTTTCTTTGTTAAATTATATTGATTTATTTATTAAAGAGTACATTCTTTATTATTAAGACTACAGCTTTATTACAAGAAGCTAACCGACATGATGACGACTCCTTATCTTACTAATGAGTGCATATTCATAACACAGACTACTTCTATTTAAACGCGCTGTAATAATGCAATTCAGCGGTAACATACTTTTATTTAGTTCAATGTGCTGTCAAAATATTGTTTCTTCCGTCAGCATTTTGACACTCACTCTCATAAATTTGCTCCCATTTCAACACACCTCCTCAAATTTATGATTTACAAATTTTTCTTGACATCAATTATTCGTAATTCGTTCCGGAATTTTTCAAACTTATTGCGTCCGAGCGCTTTAGTTAATACATCAGCGATATTATTTTCTGACTCTACTTTTACAATTTGAATCACACCTTTCTCATAACATTCATTTACAAAGTGATAATGTATTTCTATGTATTTTGAATTTTTAGTTAAATTACCAAATTTTGCAATAGCTATCGCTCCAGAATTATCTTCATACACATTAATCGGTTTTTCGAACACAACACTAAAATCTTTCAATAGATTTTTCACCACTTTTATTTCACTCACTGCTTCTGATAAAGCCACATATTCAGCTGCTGTTGAAGATTTGGTTACACTTCCTTGTTTTCTTGATTTCCAATAAATCACATTTCCAAACAATCTTACAATATAACCAGTAGTAGATTTTCTATCTACCTTATCACCAGCCCAGTCAGCATCAACAAATAATATTAAATAAATTTTTTCATTCTTTTCACACTTTACATATAAACAATAGTCACTCTCGCTTCATTGAAATCCTAGTTCCTTCTTCAAATCATCAAAACATTCATACCAAGTTCTCGGGCTCTCTCTCAACCCGTATAATGCTTTAATTAATTTGTTAAATCTATTTGAACTGTCTTGATAACCCATTGGTTGTTTTACAAATACTTCTGACTTTACGAAACCATTTAAAAAAGCTGTTTCTACATCCATCTGGATTATCAATAAATTATTTTGGCAATAAAAGGATAATAATTATTTCAATATTTGAATTCTAGCTACTGGTGAATACAAATCTTCCGGTACTTCAGTTTGTTGGAAGCCTCTAACTACAAGTCCAGCTTTTTTCGGTTATCAGATTTTTTTGTGAATACCCATTTTAAATTTAGAATCTTCTTATCTCTAGGTCTATCTTCTAATTTCCACGTTTTATTTTTCATCAAACTATTCATTTCCCTATCCATAGCTTCTTTCCATAAATCATTTTCCTCGCACTCTACTGCCTCCTCGTAGGTAGAAGGGCTATCTGCGCTAACGACATTTACATAAACGTAATTTGAATCTCTATTTATCCCATACCAATCTGGTTTTTTTCTTGCTCTTTGCGGCCTATCTAAACGATTTTCATTTAACTCAACATTATCATGGTTACTCTCTTCTTCAGCAGAATCTACCTTTTCCCTACCCTCGTTGGATTCAGAGTTTTGAATTTCATGACTTAAAGTTTCATCATCCTCGTAATCACTGTTATCATTGCCTCTAAAACCAATCAAATTTTCATCATTTTCAACTATATCAACATGTCTGGCTCTAACTATTTTACCGTTTAACAAAACTCTGTATCCAACGTGGTCGTAACCAAGTAAGATCCCTAAATCGGCCTTTTTATCCCATTTGGTATATCTTTTATTTTCGGGAACTCTCACAAAAACTTTACTCCCATATGAACGTAAATTTTTCAAATTAGGTTTCTATTCTATTTTTTAAATAAGCTGTGGCTTTAACTACCTCCGGCCAGTATCTACGATTCAAGTTTGCTTCAAAAAATAAACATCTCGCGGAATCCATAATCATCCTATTATATCTTTCCGCCGTCCCATTTAATTCATGCACGTTAAGAGGACACGGTTCAAGTAAAATCCCTTTCTCTTTTATTAAATTGTAAATATCGTGATTTAAATATTCTCTTCCATTATCACATCTTAACTTTTTAATTCTTTTCCCGGTAAGATTTTCAACTTTATTAATATAATCCATGAAACAATTAAAAACATCCGACTTTAATTTTATTGTGTAAATTAATGCACATTATAATCATCAATGAAGGTTAAAAAATATTTTGAATCATCATAACCCGTTGTATTATGCGGCCCATTTAGATCTGTATGCACCAACTCTAAAATCTCGGTGGCTCTACTTCTATTATTTTCGAAAGATAAATTATGCATTTTATTCTGTATGCACGTCCCACACTTCAAATTTACTGACTCTAATTTTTCTGGTAACCCATCGACCAATTTATTCTTACACATTTCCTCCAAATATTTAAAATTTACGTGACCGAAAATTCTATGAAACCTTTCTTTCTGTGTCATGTTTTTGTTAATTTTCTCCGATGAATAACACACTCTCACATCAAAATAACTACTTATTTTATACAACCCATTTTCTTTGCAAGCTACTGCAATTAAAGAACTATTACTATTATATATTTTCGACGTATTTCCGACAGACATTATTTTATTTTCATTCGTAATTTTCGCAAAACTCAACAAATTTTTTATCCATCTCAGCTACATAAAATACATTGGATATTTTTGTTTTATACTTAATCCCGTTCACTTCAAAATAAGTTAAAATTTTACCAATTTTCGTGCCTTTCAAAACTCTACCGTCACCAACCTTGACATTAATTGGCTTTTTCAAAACTATAGATTCACAAAAATAGGATTCATTATTAACCCATTAGGTCCCAAGAGTTATGAATTTTTTTTTGTACTTTGAGCTTATAAATCAAAGCGATAAAGTTGAAAAATAATTTAAAAAATACCCTACCCCCCTATTTTCGGATATTTATTAAAGAGTACATTCTTTATTATTCAGACTACAGCTTTATTACAAGAAGCTAACCGACATGATGACGATCCTTATCTTACTAATGAGTGCATATTCATAACACAGACTACTTGTATTGAAACGCGCTGTAATAATGCAATTCAGCGGTAACATACTTTTATTTAGTTCAATGTGCTGTCGAAATATTGTTTCTTCCGTCAGCATTTTGACACTCACTCTCATAAATTTGCTCCCATTTCCACATTCTTTTTTCAAATCAATAATTTATCTGATCTCTATGATCTATCTTAAAAATGTAAGATTTTTAAAGATTAATTTACATTAAGCTGCCATAAAACTGATGATACTTCGTTGGTATAAGCTTGCTCGTCATCAATTCAAGCAAGTCTTTCTTTTTTTCAGTGCTTAGTTCAATTTTTTTCGTATAAGCAACTTCAAAATCTTGATCACTTTCTTCAAATAAGTAACTAGCAGAATTTGATTGATAGTTTTTAAAGTAAATAATTTGGCCCTGAGGCGTTACTTGGGCCATAGTTATTTTTGATATCTGCATATTTTTCCATGCCGTCTTGTCAACGAGAGGTGTATAGTCAAAGATTTGATTTTGGGATATTCGTTTTAAAATATACTTGGGATTTTTTATCTTTGCTTTTTCAATCAAATCATACCATTCTTCCATAGAAAACAAATCTTTGCCTTCTGCAGCTCTTTCTATCACAGAATGCATGCTGTTTCCCTCGTTTTGCGTATGGCCAGGTACTAAGTACCTATAAAAATTTTACATTTGTTTATACTACAATTTATTTTTTGTACTTGGTTTTTTAATTATCATTTATAATATTGATAACAATGAATATAATTTTTATTTAACTAGGGCGACACCGTTTATATGACAGCCAAAATTCTTTAAGGGTGCCACTAAAAATCAAAATATCAATTTTCGTACTTTTTATTACACGATATCGTAGGTATGTGTATTTAGATTTAGTCCAAAAAATAGTTTAAAAAAATTTTAATTTTTGTAAAAGTTGTGAACAAATGAATTTCGGGCGTACTTTTTTTTCAAAATATGATTACTCTGAGTCGATTTTATAAAACTTAATCAAACTTTTTAATGGTAAGCAAAAAAATAACAATAGGTTGTGACATTTACTTCGTTAAAAAAATTTAATTTACTTATAGACAGTAAATTTTTAATAAAAAAATTTAAAATTTATTGAAATTCCGATATCAGTAAAGAAAAATTTGTTGTGCCACATCAATCTTTAACCCTAGGTTAACCCATTAAGTCCGAGGATTTTTTGAATTTTTGGTTGTGTTTGAGCTGGGAAATCTTAGGGAAAACTGTGAAAAATGTATACCTGAATACCCTATCCCCCTATTTTCAAGTATGCCCTACACGATGGTATAGTTCAAAAAAGTCAAAAATTCGATTTTCATTTGTTTATAAACAAATTAAAAAAAAAAACAAGATTTTTTTTGCACTTTTTTTTTTTTAATCGAAAAATTGAGTGGTTAAAAATTTTTTACACACTTTAGAATATCATCACGGGTGATCACGCATTTCAAAGTTTCCAAATCTTCTTGAAAATTGTAGCTGCGATTTTTGTAAACAAAATGGCGGCCAAAACACTGCGAAGAAAAAATTCGTAAAGCAGCCGAAGGCGGAACCAACATCGAAAAACTTATTTTGCTCAAAAATATTTATTGAAAAAGCATAAAAAGTCTTTGAAATGTTAATTGTTAATATTTTTATCATTTCAATTGCATATATGCGAGTATTGGGCCCAATAGGGAGGGACCCAAAAATAAACATTGAGAAATCGAAAAATAAAAAATACTAACTTATTCTACGTAAAATTATAAGAACAAAATATACTTGGTGTTTTTTTTATTGGGGCCACTATTTTTTCATAAAAATTCGTTGAAGTTGGGACTATCAACCAATTGAGTCCAAGGATTTTTTGAATTTTTGGTTGTGTTTGAGCTGGGAAATCTTGGGGAAATCTTGGGGAAAATGTATACCTGAATACCCTACCCCCCTATTTTCAAGTATGCCCTGCACGATGGTGTAGTTTAAAAAAGTCAAAAATTCGATTTTCATTTGTTTATAAACAAATTAAAAAAAAAAAACAAGATTTTTTTTGCACTTTTTTTTTCTAATCGAAAAATTGAGTGGTTAAAAAATTTTTTACACACTTTAGAATATCATCACGGGTGATCACGCATTTCAAAGTTTCCAAATCTTCTTGAAAATTGTAGCTGCGATTTTTCTAAACAAAGTGGCGGCCAAAAAACTACGACGTAAAAATTCGTAAAGCAGCCGAAGGCGGAACCAACATCGAAAAACTTATTTCGCTCAAAAACGAGGCCTTCAGATGTATTTATTTATTTATTTATTTATTTATGTTATTTATTTATTAGATTATTTGATTTTTCTGTTAAAAAAATAAATTAATAAATAAATACTTGAATTTTTATTTGTTTCCTTTTTTTGTTATGCAGTGTCAAACTGAATACGAAATATATGTTCAATAAAAATAGCCTGCGTATTTTATAATTATTAGAAATACAATTTTGTTATGCAGAAGAAGAGAAAGTAAGAAAGAACAACGGATTCATTGATGCTGTTAAAGCTTTTGCCAGGTGTATACGAGTATAGCTGAAAGGCATAGAGTCTGCTTCATAATCCCCACTTCATGGGTTCGAACCTTGCTTACGAAATTTAAAAACTCAAAATTATTGCCATAAATAAAAAAAAAATACAAGAAATGTAACGTACAATATATTTTATTTTTTTACATTTTATTACATTATGTTTTTGTAAAAATTAATAAAATTTTGAATGTAGTCATTCTAGTTGGGCAAAAACTAATTGAAGAGAAAACTAAATGAACAGAATATTTTTAATGTTTGCAGATATTTCCAATAATTTATATATTTATAAAAAATAATAATTTATTTCGAAAAAAAAAATAAAAATGAAAAAACATTTTTTATAAATGACAATGGTGAAAATTCTTATCATCTGCTAGGGTAAACATGCTTCATAACGAAAAGAGTCCGCTAGGTGGCGTCACGTTTAAACAACATACTAATAAATTAGGTGAAAAAAGAATATAAACAATGGTTGGTTTGATGACATTTTTACCCTGGCAGATGATAAGTTCCACCAGGGGAGCTGCTCAAAGACTGTGGCTGATAATTTTAGCGAATTTCAAGCTAGTCCAGACTACAAATAAATAAATAAATTGAAAAAATTTTGAAATCTGTTCAATTTTTAGTGATTGAATAATTTCAAACTTTTCAATGTGCGACCAAAGCGACCTAGACCAGCTAAACCTCCTGATACTGATTCTGAATCAGAATATTTCAGTTCTGATGAAGATGACGAACGATATTGCATACCTGATCCAAATTATTCTGGAGATGAAAGCGAAGGCTCAGGAGCTGAAGAAAGCGACGACTGTACAAACGATTCTCAAAATGATAAAACTTCACAAAAAACTTATTCTCAAGCATCAAAAAATTATGTTAGCAATAACAGTCGTTTGGAGGATAAATACGTTTATGAGTGGGTCGAGGGAGAACAAATTTATCCACAAAACGTTGAAAATAGTTGCCAAATGTCTGATGCTAACAAAAAAAAAATAAAAAGTATGAATTGTGTTGAACTATTTGAAACTTTTTTTTCAGATAGTATAAAAAATCACATAATTATGTGTACTCGAGCAAACGGGTATGAACTAACGATGGGTGAACTTAACGTTTTTATAGGTATTTTAATTGCATCAGCCTGCAATTCGCGAAAATCTTACAAACACTACTGGTCAAATGATCCTTTTTTGTCATTTGAGCCAGTAAAAGCGGCTATGGCTCGCGATAAATTTCAGCAAATAAAATCAAACATCAAATATTCTAAACCTGCAGATGAAAATGAAAATGATTTTGGATGGCGTGTACGTACAATTATTGATTTATTCAGGGAAAACATCCAGCAATTTGGATATTTTCAAGCTGCAATGGCCGTTGACGAGATGATGGCCAAGTTTTATGGTAGAACTATTCTGAAACAATTCATAAAAGGGAAGCCCATTAGATTTGGCTTGAAATTTTGGGGTCTTTGCACTCCTGATGGCTATTTACTTGAGTTTGATTTGTACTGTGGTAAAAACTCTGCAATAGCTGACAATAAACTTGAAAAATGTTCTTTAGGTACTCGTGTTGTTATGAGTTTGCTTCAGCACTTTTTTTCAAACGTAACTTTTAGGAAACTGCCTCTTTATCCTAAAGCCCAATCGGGCTTTAACGGCGATTTGGTTTTTTTTAAACCGACTGCCGTGAAAGCCTGCAGGGCTTTATATACTTTGATTTTTGGTTTTAGGTTAGGACGCTTCAAAGAAAAACTATTTTAGGATGATTATTTCATTTATATTATACATCCCGCGCGTAGCTGATGATCCCCTGAGTAATTAAAAAAAAAAATTAACCCGAACAAAGCCCGCATTGAAAAGTTATGAACGTTTCATTTTTCGAAACGCTGATTCCCTTTGGTCAGGGGAATTCGATTTCAGTTTCGAGCATCCGGTCTCTCTGCCTGCGCTCTCTGTAGACTTAACCGGACGTGACGTATGCGGTGGGCGTGTCTATTTTTGCTGTCTCACTCTTACTGCTTACCTACAGCGGCAGACGGGGGCATGTAGGCCCGAGCCTGTAGCCATGAGGCGACTGGTGGCGCTGTATCAATTAGCAGCTCCCTACAGCTGACTCGTGAGCTGACTACAGCTGACTGCGGAGCCGCTGAGCCGAGCAGCTTGTAATGTGTTATGAGCAATAACTTTTTTATAAATAATTGATTGTCATAGAAAAAACAGTACTGAAGACCCTTATTTTCATTATATATTAAATAAGTGGTAGAATTTACAATTATTAATTTGTTTAATTTCAATAAAAGAGTATGAAATAAATAATCTCTACAGTCTTTCTATGATCATCATCATCAAAGATTTTTCAATTATTGTGGTGTGCCCTGTGAGTTGATAATAATTGTGCTGTGGTTGTGTTGGGAACCTGATGGCTGGAGGTGCATATTGGCAATATTAAAAATAAAGTTTTTTCTGAATGTGTGTGTGTGTGTGTGTGTGTGTGTGTGTGTGTGTCAGGTTGAACTTGCAAATTACTTTTTTATAATCCACCCAACTTGCAAATTGCAAAAGGTGCAATTGCAGCACATAATGTCATTGTCATACGCATTATCGCTTAATTTCATAGAATCATCATAGAAATGTATATGCTCTGAGCCAATACACTTGAACTGTTAAAGTTTTGTAATCCTACCCTTTTTCAAAAATAAACTTGATATCTGAAAGTTTTGTAATCCCACTTTTTTTCTAAAATAAACTTGATGTCTGACAATGAATTTTAATTTTGATTGTAACTGTTACATTCACTCAGGGTGTTAATGATAGTTTTGGGTCTAGGTATCCAGTGGACCAGAAATTATTAATTTTATTTGGCATGGATTTTTAAAGTACGGATGAGCATTTGCTCCATTATTTTTAGAGTGGATTTAGTTTGTCCATCAATTATGTATGCAAAATGAATTCAAAAGTACTTCATAACAGTAAATTATGTCTATGATTTTTATGTGTTCTGACTAATGATAAAATTTATATAAAAGAAATTTAAACCTAAAGAACTAGATGTATCCAAGTTAACATGAATCAATTATTAAAAATTTTTATCTTTTTTGTTTTCTGTAAGCAAGCTTAAGTTATGCGGCCAAAGTGATTTTAAATTTTAAAATTGGTTACTTTTTTTTACAAGAATTAAAAAGTACAATAGAAATAGATAGTTTTGGGTCTAGGTATCCAGTGGACCAGAAATTATGAATTCTATTTGGCATGGATTTTTAAAGTACGGATGAGCATTTGCTCCATTATTTTCAAAGTGGATTTAGTTTGTTCATCAATTATGTATGCAAAATGAATTCAAAAGTACTTCATAACAGTAAATTATGTCTATGATTTTTATGTGTTCTGGCTAATGATAAAATTATATGAAAGAAATTTAAACCTATAGAACTAGATATATCCAAGTCAACATGAATCAATTATTAAAAATTTTTATCTTTTTTGTTTTCTGTAAGCAAGCTTAAGTTATGAGGCCAAAGTGATTTTAAATTTTAAAATTGGTTAATTTTTTTTTTACAAGAATTAAAAAGTACAAAAGAAATAGATAGTTTTGGGTCTAGGTATCCAGTGGACCAAAAATTATGAATTCTATTTGGCATGGATTTTTAAAGTACGGATGAGCATTTGCTCCATTATTTTTAGAGTGGATTTAGTTTGTCCATCTATTATGTATGCAAAACGAATTCAAAAGTAGTTCATAACAATAAATTATGTCTATGATTTTTATGTGTTCTGGCTAATGATAAAATTATATGAAAGAAATTTTAAACAGAAGAACTAGATTTATCTAAGTTAACATGAACCAATCATTGAAAATTTTAATCTTTTTTTTAATCATTTTATGGTTACAAATGAGTATTTGCTACATTTCAATGTAAATTTACATTAAAATAAAGTTATGCAATGTACATTTAAAAAATAGGTAAATACTAAATTGAATTTTTTTTTTTTACATATGAAATTGATTTACCAAGGACTTTTATGGGTTCTGGTTTATGTCGTGGTTTTACATCAGAATAATTGAATATATCTTAGTTATTGTTAAATTATTTAGAATTTGTTAAGATCGTGAAATCATTTATTAAGACATATTTCAACAATATTAATGATGTATTTATGGAGTTTGGTTTTTTTGAACTTGTGGACAAAAAGGAAATACATTTAAATATTTACCGAATTTACGCAATAAAATCTTTAAAAAATACTTTTAAAAAAGTAATGTTTACGGCGATTGGTTTTTTAAAAAGGAATCTAAATAAAAAATTATACGCTAACTATGATCTTTAAAAAATACTTTTAAAAAAGTAATATTTACGGCGATTGGTTTTTTTAAAAGGAGTCTAAATAAAAAGTTTTACGCTAAATATAATAATCTTTTTTTGAAAATGAATTAATGAAAGAAGTGAAATCAAAAAATTTATTACGGACGACTTGAGGCCGAATTACTTATTATTTATAAATAATTTTCTCTTCTAAAAGATGATTATATTATGTTGAATCACCTTCAATATACGTAAAGTTAACATTTTTCAATTATAGCACATACATGGGAAAACACATGCAAATTGCACACAACTCAAACACTTTTTAAAATTAAAAATTAAAATATGTTGTTAAGAAGCACACTGAGCATTCAAAATATAATTTAAAAAACACAGGTATCAATGCTTTTTTTGAGATAATTTAGTTCAAAGAATATTAAATTTTTACAGGTCAAGTATAGACATACATTGTGATTTAGTTGATTTCTAACTCAATTACAACATGTTTTAATTTTAAAAAGTGTTTGAGTTGTGTGCAATTTGCATGTGTTTTCCCATGTATGTGCTATAATTGAAAAATGTTAACTTTACGTATATTGAAGGTGATTCAACATAATATAATCATCTTTTAGAAGAGAAAATTATTTTTAAATAATAAGTAATTCGGCCTCAAGTCGTCCGTAATAAATTTTTTGATTTCACTTCTTTCATTAATTCATTTTCAAAAAAAGATTATTATATTTAGCGTAAAACTTTTTATTTAGACTCCTTTTAAAAAAACCAATCGCCGTAAATATTACTTTTTTAAAAGTATTTTTTAAAGATCATAGTTAGCGTATAATTTTTTATTTAGATTCCTTTTTAAAAAACCAATCGCCGTAAACATTACTTTTTTAAAAGTATTTTTTAAAGATTTTATTGCGTAAATTCGGTAAATATTTAAATCATTTATACATGGACAATTTATTTACTAGTTTTGATCTTGTTTTACATTTAAAAAACTTAGGGGTTCGTTCGACTGGTACTATCCGAGAAAATCGTGTAAAGGAAAAAAATGTTATTCCTAAAAAGTCACCGAAAGGTACAGTTGCAGTGAAATACGAAAAAAGTAGTGGTATAAATTACATTACATTGCAGGACTCTAAACCAGTGTCGATGGTTTCTACTGCTGCTGGTGTCACACCCACATACACAGCGAAAAGGAGGAGCAAAGAAAAAAAAGAAAAAGAAGAAATTGCTTTCCCTAATGCATTCCAACTTTATAATAAAAATATGGGTGGCGTTGACGTTCATGATGGACGTTGTAACTACGCTATGCCTTGCATAAGGTCTAAAAAGTGGACGTGGATCGTTTTTATTCGTCTTATTCAAGCGTCAATAGCTAATGCAGTTGTTCTTTCGAACTATGTTCACGGCAAGGAAACTAAAAAATCAAGTTCGCTTGACTTTATGATGGCAATTTCCAAGCATTATCTTTCAAAGGAAAAGTCTACTAGAGGCAATCACCAAATTTTGACTAAAGAAAAACTAAGAAAATGTTGCTTCTGTCCCATTAGGACACGTTTGTACTGTGAAAAGTGCAGCTTATCTATTTGTCAAAATTGCGTTCCTAAAAATAATCATTAAATTTATTGTAGTCTAAAAGTTTTCATAATTTCTAAGAAAGTTTCATTGTTGAACTAAAAAATTATTTTTATAAAAAAATTGATAAAAAAAAAAAAAAAAAAAAAAAAATTAGAAAAACACAAAAAAAGTATAAAAGTAATAAAAAAAAAAAAAAAAAAAAAAAAAAAAAAAGACACTTTGTTTCATCAACCTCCGCGTGGTAGGTGTTGGGCAACGTTATGTTTTGTATTTTATAAGTGTAACGGCTAAGAGATGAAATTTACAATTTGACGAGTTATTGTTACTTTTTAAAAATTTTCTATACATTTTTATAATTTTTGATTGAGAGAGATTGGTAAAGACTATTATTGCTACAGAAAATTCATAATTTATTATTTTTACATATAAATGAAGTCTAAATCTGTAAATCTGTACACGGCCGTTGGCTAAAGCAGCAAAGAGCCAGTTTAGCAATGCTTAGATCGTTGTTCGAATCCCGCTCACGGCGAGTATTCAGAAAAAGCGCAGATACAGTTGTAAACTGTAAAAGTCGTAATAAAAATTTCTCAGAGGCGTTGACTTCGTGGTGATTGAAAAAAAAAATTTCATCCTTAGGCTATAAAAAAATTTTTTTTTTTTCAACTCTCAATCTGCCAATTTTTCTTTATATCTGATGAAATATTTCTTTATAAAAGATTTGATTTATGGATATAATTGAACAAAATTTTCTTGTAATTTTTTCTAGCCTGCATCTATGATAATTTTAGTCTGATCGCTTTTTACTAAAAGTTAATTTTTCTTATAGTTTTTTATTCAGTTCAGACCAATATTTGGTGAAGTATATCCTTTCAAAAAGGTGTATTTGAAAGTAGAAAAAAAAAAAAAGATTTAAAGTCATTGGAAGACGAATTTTTTTTTTTTTTTTGGATTTACAATTTTTTTCTGTATTTGAGATACTTTTTGCTCTAAGCGGGATTTGAACCCATGGACTTGTGGTTACGAAGCAGACTCTATGCCTTTCAGCTATAGTCGTATACACCTGGCAAAAGCTTTAACAGCATCAATGAATCCGTTGTTCTTTCTTACTTTCTCTTCTTCTGCATAACAAAATTGTATTTCTAATAATTATAAAATACGCAGGCTATTTTTATTGAACATATATTTCGTATTCAGTTTGACACTGCATAACAAAAAAAGGAAACAAATAAAAATTCAAGTATTTATTTATTAATTTATTTTTTTAACAGAAAAATCAAATAATCTAATAAATAAATAACATAAATAAATAAATAAATAAATAAATACATCTGAAGGCCTCGTTTTTGAGCGAAATAAGTTTTTCGATGTTGGTTCCGCCTTCGGCTGCTTTACGAATTTTTACGTCGTAGTTTTTTGGCCGCCACTTTGTTTAGAAAAATCGCAGCTACAATTTTCAAGAAGATTTGGAAACTTTGAAATGCGTGATCACCCGTGATGATATTCTAAAGTGTGTAAAAAATTTTTTAACCACTCAATTTTTCGATTAGAAAAAAAAAGTGCAAAAAAAATCTTGTTTTTTTTTTTTAATTTGTTTATAAACAAATGAAAATCGAATTTTTGACTTTTTTAAACTACACCATCGTGCAGGGCATACTTGAAAATAGGGGGGTAGGGTATTCAGGTATACATTTTCCCCAAGATTTCCCCAAGATTTCCCAGCTCAAACACAACCAAAAATTCAAAAAATCCTTGGACTCAATTGGTTGATAGTCCCAACTTCAACGAATTTTTATGAAAAAATAGTGGCCCCAATAAAAAAAACACCAAGTATATTTTGTTCTTATAATTTTACGTAGAATAAGTTAGTATTTTTTATTTTTCGATTTCTCAATGTTTATTTTTGGGTCCCTCCCTATTGGGCCCAATACTCGCATATATGCAATTGAAATGATAAAAATATTAACAATTAACATTTCAAAGACTTTTTATGCTTTTTCAATAAATATTTTTGAGCAAAATAAGTTTTTCGATGTTGGTTCCGCCTTCGGCTGCTTTACGAATTTTTTCTTCGCAGTGTTTTGGCCGCCATTTTGTTTACAAAAATCGCAGCTACAATTTTCAAGAAGATTTGGAAACTTTGAAATGCGTGATCACCCGTGATGATATTCTAAAGTGTGTAAAAAATTTTTTAACCACTCAATTTTTCGATTAAAAAAAAAAAAGTGCAAAAAAAATCTTGTTTTTTTTTTTAATTTGTTTATAAACAAATGAAAATCGAATTTTTGACTTTTTTGAACTATACCATCGTGTAGGGCATACTTGAAAATAGGGGGATAGGGTATTCAGGTATACATTTTTCACAGTTTTCCCTAAGATTTCCCAGCTCAAACACAACCAAAAATTCAAAAAATCCTCGGACTTAATGGGTTAATATTACACGAAAAAAAAGTAAGTGCTTTACAATAGATAAATAGTTATGAGCTTTTAAACAACAAAAACGTATGAAAAAAAGCGGCGTTTTGGCCACGTGGAAACATATCTGTACGCTCTGATCTCTGATGCACAATTGTTTGATATATGCTAGCGAGAGACCAAAACGCCGCTTTTTTCGTTCTTTTTTGTTGTTTAAAAGCTCATAACTTTGTTTCACAGCGGCATTCAATAATTACTTTTCGAGGCACCCTCTCTGAGAGCAAAGTGCAACATTGACGTCCCCTTCGAGATACTACTCTCCGTACTTTGACTCCCGCTTTGCGCTTGCGCGCGCACCTCCACCTCGTGCCGCTAGCCGAAAATTCCTCTCTCGACGTCAATGTGGTGCTTGCCTCCCATGTATAACAATATATCAATTCATCTATTGTAAAGCACTTAATTTTTTTTTTCGTGTAATTTTAACCTAGGGTTTAAAGATTGATGTGGCATAAAAAATTTTTCTTTACCGATAAGGTAATTTCGATAAATTTTTAATTTTTTATTGAAAATATAGTGTTTTCTAAGTAAATTAAATTTTTTTTAATGAAGTAAATGTCACAACCTATTCTTTCGTGATTTTTTTGCTTACCATTAAAAAGATTGATTAAGTTTTATAAAATCGTCCCAGAGTAATCATACTTTGAAAAAAAAGTACGCCCAAAATTCATTTGTTCAAAACTTTTACAAAAATTAAAATTTTTTAAAACTATTTTTTTGACTTAATCTAGATACACATACCTACGATATCGCATAATAAAAAGTACGTAAATTGGTATTTTGATTTTTGGTGGCCCACTTAAGGAATTTTGACTCATGAGTAAAAAATTAAGTTGAACAAAATATATTTTTTAATTTACCTGTGTGTAATAGTTATATTTAATAATTTAGCTGTTCTTAAATACATTGTAAATAGCTTCGAGTTTCTATTTTGACCCCCACAGTTGTCTGGGAAAAATCTAAAATCTTTTATACCAGTAGCTGCCTTCGATTTTATAAACAGTTCCACGAAACTGGCCATTTCGTTTGCTCCACGTTTTGCGATCGTCTCGTTCCAAACGAAACAGTTTCCTTCAAAAAGCAAACAAAAATGGAAGCATAAAAATTAAATTAACAAATATTCACTCATTAATTTTATTGAAAAAATTTTTTAATGAAATAATATGAATGTTACTAAGTTTTAAAATCATTTAATAAAAATCTTGATAAAAGTATTTGGTTTGAGACTTTTTGGTCGTTTAAGCTTGTTAAAAAGTTATTGCGATTAATTTTAATAAAAATAAAAAGTACAAATTACCTTGCAAAGATGTCAATTCAAATATGGTGAAATCGTAGGCTGATACTTTTCTTTTATAAAAGAATGATGACGCTTCACATCGGGGCAACATCAAAACCTTTTGAAGGTCGAAGGTAGCGCAACAAATACTTGGATCAGCTGCTGCTGCGGCCTTATCACTTTTTAAAAAGTTCCGCGCAAGTTTAGCATTAAAGAAGTGATTATTATGCTTTTCTTGAGCGGACATTTTGTCTTGGTCCGACATATTATCGAAAGTAAAACATTCGTTACACCTATCTTTTTTAGGTTTAAACTAGCGCGCCCCCCGGCCCTTTCGCTTCGCTCAAGAGGCCGGGCGGCTTGCCTGCTCCGCCCTTGCATCGCTTCGCTCCGCTACCGCTCCGCGCGATGCATAAGAGGCACGACCGGCCGACACTCGCGCTTCGCGCTCGACAAAAATTAATTAAACTTATATTAATAATAATTATCATATTTATTAGTTAGTGTTTTTTATTTCGATATTAATTTGGTTTTGAACAAATCAATTTATATATAGTTAAAAAGTACATTGTTTGGTTATAATTTAGTTTAATATATGAAATTCAATAATTTTTTTTAATTGATTAATAGTATTTTATTTACTTACGATTTGGTTTAATATTGGTTTAATAAGAAAATTTTTTTTTAGAAGTACACATTATTGAGGTGCCCTTATTTAATTTTTTAAATAATCTTTTTTTATATTTAAATTAATTTCTCGATTAATTTACGATCATAGGTTATTATAATGAATTGTACATGGTGAAATTGTCTATAGTTTTACTATACTGTTGATTATTAATTATTATTTTAAAGCAGGTTTCCACACTACCATGAGGTACTGCTACATTGAATAAATTTATTTTTTCGAAAAATAATATTTTTTGAGAAAAAAAATTGTCTTTTCAATGTTCAGTGCGTTAGATTTTTTTTTTCTCCAAAATGTCATTTTTGTATGCATGAAATTTAAATTTGACCGTATTAAAAATTAATTGTAAATTTTTTTAATTATAAAACAATAATGAATAATTAATGAAAATGAAATTTTGGAAATGTGGTATCTTCACCGATAGTCCTATAACCACATTAAAATTGTACCCATAACCATATATAAACCTATTATTAAGAAATGTTAAGCATATGATTATTTATTTAACGTATAATAATAAAAATTTTAAATTATATATATTCATATGCTAATCATATCTTTTTTTTGAAAACAGAAAATTTTGTTATGTCACCCTTTTTATAAAAATTTTCACCTTATTAGTATATGATTTACTCTTACTAGTTTGGCCAAATTGAAATGAATGTAAGCATTATGTATTATTGTTAATAAAATGAAACATATGATTGTTTGATGATTAGGAAAAATTTCTGACAATACACATTGAATATGAAACAATACTAATTACATGTTAATTTTTCCTGTTTTTAATGATATATATAAAACGTTTAAAGAAATGAAAAATAATATTATTTAATATTGATTAGAATTTTCATTAAAATCAGAAAATATTTTTAACACTTCATCATAATAGTATTGCATATTAAATTTGTATTATTTTCATGCTAAATAAATTTTTTTTTTTTTTTGCTTTTAATGATATATAATATGTTTTAAGTAATGTTAACAATATCATTTAATATTATTTAAGAAATTCATTAAAAACAGAAAAAAATTTTGTATGTCGCTAATTTATTAAAACCTTACCATATTAATATTGAATATTAATTGATGAAATTATTTACATGCTATTTAAATTAATATTTTTCTGCTTTCAATGATATATAATATGTTTTAAGAAATTTAAATGTATTATTTAATATTAATTTGTAAATTCATTAAAAACAGAAAATATTTTTTTTGTCATAATTATTAAAACCTCACCCTATTAGTATAAAATATTAATTGACGTAATAATCACATGTTAATTATATTATTTTGTTTCTGTTTTTAATGATTTATTATATGTTTTAATAATTGAAAATATTATTACTGATATTATTATGAAAATTCATTAAAAACAGAAAATTTATTGTTATGACATTCTTAATTCTAAAATCTTGCACCATAACAATAATATTTGTTAGTCCGTAATATTTACATAAATTTTTTTAATCGAATCTAAGTTAGAGATGTGATTGTCCAAAGTTTATTCATTGTTTGACCCAAGGTTGAAAATTGAATTGGAGTTCACAGTTGAGATTTGAGATTAAAAAAAACAAATATAAGAATGAATTCGGACATGAGAATTTAAACGTTTGATTAAAAAATACATATGCGCACGTTAGTGATGGAAATTGTTTATCAATTGTATATCGAAGTTTCTAGTATTTAAAAGATTGATTAAACGTTTATTTATGTTTTATCATGTTTAATTATAGATATTCCTTAATATTTGATAGTAATCGTTTGAATATATTATTTCTAATTATTGTTTCTTATTAATAACGTCATAAATTATGATATTTTTTATGTAACAAAATTTATATTATTCTATAAATAAAATTGATGTTAAATTATTGATATAATTTTCGTTTATTTTCTTTTAATTTGTGAATTTTTTAACATAAAATTTTATTTTTCATAATTATTTCTTTCTATTATATGGAAATGATACACTAGTGTTTAATGAGTTTCGGATTTATTTAAATAAAAAAGTATCTATTTTTTTTTTTTCAACAGTTTTATAATTGTTTATTAATTTAACTAATACTTGATATTTCTATACATACATATATTTAAATCATTGTTGTTTTTTTCTTTATTTATAATAACAATAATATTAACGATTAAATGTAATTTTTCCTTTTCCCGATAATACATTTGTTTTAATGTATGATATTTTATAGATTTGAGTAATTTTTTCAAAAATTGTATATATTTTATGGTGCATGTTATTGTAATTCTTATTTATCTGTTGCTTTGATATCATTTTTTGTATTTTTTTTATTTTTATTTTATCTATTTGAATGTCTTCATTATTTTATAATTTCATGTGACTAATTCTTTGTTCATCTTTTTGCACTATTTTATTTTGTAATTATTGTTAACTAAAGAAAAAGTATTATATTATTATTTATTCAAAAAATTAATAGATATATATGTATGTATTCATTTATTTTCAATATATATATATATATATAAATTATTTTCTCATTTTTTTTTTAATTTTTTTCTTTTTGTTTTTGTAAGTATTTAATAAATTTGTTCCTTTAAAAAAAATAATATTACTATATTTTTTTGCTTTTTTTTTTTTCTTTATATATCCTAAATATTCATTTCAATTTTTTTTTCTTATTTCTAAATATTCATTTCAATTTTTTTTTATATCTTCAATATTCTCTTCAATTTTTTTCTTTATATCTTAATTATTAATTTTAATTTTTTTTTTCATGTCTTAAATATTAATTTCAATTTTATTTCGTATATCTTAAATATTATCTTCAATTTTTTTTTCTCATATCTTTAATATTCATTTAAATTATTTCATTGCACAAACTATTATTATGTTTTTATTTTCAATTCATGTGAGTTATCATTATTTTTTTTCATATATGTAAATATTATTACAATTTTCATTTCTACTCAAATAAATAAAATGATAAATTTATAATTAAGATAAAAATATTTATTATATATTACGGTATTTCAATGTATAATTTTAGTATATCTTTTGTATATTTTTCAATTGTTCTCTGTATATATATATATATATATATATATATATATGTATGTATAGACTATATCGGAATTTTTTTATAGTATTTTTTTTTTATATTTTAAATTTTTACGTATTTATTTTAATATTGTAATAAAAATAATAATTTATTGTATTATTAATTTTAGAACATTATAAATTTATATTATTTTTATTTTAATTATTTTTTTTATATTTTATATGTACATTTAAATTAAATTATAAGTTATAGTTTTATATAAATATTCCGAGTTTTTATATCCTTTTTAAATTTTGAGCATTTAAAATTTAAAAATTATTTTCTATAATATTTATTTTTATTTGAAATTACTATGTAATGCAAACCATATCGCCTTGTTCTTGTTGAAAACAGTTTCATAATAATATGCATTCATTTTTATTAGTGAATAACATAGAAGTATTTGAAGTTTATTATTTATTCTTGTTGTATTGAAAGGCAGGGTGTTAATTAGTTTCAAACATTCCATGAGTTTTTCAAATCTATTTATTTCATCACTTTCATGTTGTAAGTTAATTTCACCAATTAATATTGTGTTATTTATATTGTGTTGATCCAGTATATCACAAGCCTTAGCGAATAGTAACAATAATTCTTTAAATGGTGCATTTAATTTTTTATGTACATACAGTACTGCAGTATAATCAAGTATATATATAATCAAAATTATGTGTTGTTCAAATACTAAGCGATACATTATTCCATCTTCTAATTTTCCTTTTTTTATGAATAGTATGTATTTATATTTTGTTATTTCGTAATCGTCATCTTCTATACAATCAATAGTACTAAATCCATCTAGTAATATATCATCCAAATTTTTTATGTCAGTACTAACGAAAAATAATAAGTCAGCTGACATGTAATTTTTATCACTTGATATGTCTTTTAAGTGAGAATTTAATAATTCAACATTGTGATATAATACAATCAAGTTCTCATTATTTTTATAGTCCATTGGAAATTTTAAGTTAAATTGAACAGGTTTATTTTTTTTCATATTTTTTATCATTTCTTTGGCAGCATCATTAACATTAGTATTCGGTGGTATATATTGACCTTCTATAAATAGTCCATTTAAAGAAGTAACCCTACTAAATGCTACATAGGCTAGTCTAGCGGTTAAAACTCTATTTGTTAAGTGTACTACTATGCTATTATATGTACTCCCTTGACTTTGATGAATTGAGATTGCTTCGGCAGGTTTGATTGGTATTTGTTTTCTTATCACACTGTAATAACTACCTTGTCTGATTGTTATTATTCTAGTAATACGTTCGATTGGTGTCCATTTATTATTAATAATGTTATTTCTATAAAAATGTTTGTTCTTTATTCTGGCTTTTTTTCCAATATCTTCATCTTCGAATTCGATGAAGACTCTTAAAATAATTTTTTCATTATTATTTCTAGTTCCCCAAGTAACAGCTCTCAATCGACCAGATGCGCCATTTGTAATTCCATCTTCTGTATCAATATTGGCCGTTATTGAATATCTAGCGCCTACTTTAGCTAAGATATTATACGCCAATGCTTGTGTATCTTTAGGTTTTTTGGTTTTCAATTTCGCCAATAAATTTTGTTTCGTTTTTTCTGGTGGATTACCTACACAAACGTCAATGGCTTCGATTTCATAAGTTTCGGTATTCATATTTTGTAATGTCATATTGTTGTACGCATCGATATCTTCATTTCTATAGAATAGGTGCATAGCTTCTGCAGGTGGATAAACTTTATTTTTCATTTGTATAGTTATTTCTCGAGATTTGAATATTTCATTGATTTCGTTATTTAGAGTACCATTCGCTATATGACACAAAGCTTCGGCGAATTTTCGATCGTTTTGTTGACGCATTATTTCTGTTAATTCATATATACTAAATGGATTCCATAAGTATGGTCCTTTTAATATTGATAATGGATCTTTATTGTTTACACTAAAAATCCACCCATCTTTAACAGGTTGCAATTGATTGAAGTCACCAAATGTTAAAATTGAAATACCACCAAATAGTTCTTGAGAGTGGAAAATTTCTTTTAGTCTTTTGTGAACCTGTTCAAATATGTTTCTTCCGACCATAGATATTTCGTCAATAATAAGGAACTTCAAATTTTTTAATTTTGTGCTTATTTCGTTTAAAATATCAGCTTTTAAATTGGGCATTGTTTCGCTCGTAGTATTTATTGGTAAATAAAAAGCTGAGTGTAATGTTACGCCTTTAATGTTATATGACGCTTTACCGGTAGCAGAACATAATAGTGTAGTTATACTGTTTGGATCGTGTCCTGGTATGGTATTGTAATGCCTAATGATACTTTGTGTTATTGCCCTTATTAATACGCTTTTTCCAGTACCCGCTGCTCCGTTGATAAAGTGATATATTTTTTCGTTTGGTTTATTTCGTAATACATAAATAATTTCATGATGATATTTTAACTGTTTTTCGTTTAGTTTTCTTATTATTTCGTAATATTCTTCATTTGGAATTTGACGTGGTAATGTTATATTTTGTACAACTTCAGTTGCATTATTATAATAATTTGGCAGTTCTAAACCAATGTCAGCGGGTATATCGTTGAGTTCATAAATGGCAAGTTCTTCAAATTTATTTTTTTTATTATCATTCATTTCTTTTTCCATGTTAAGTTCATTAACGTATTCTTCGTTTTCATTCATTATGTCTATTAATGCATCTTGTAATTCATTAGTTAAAGAGTCATCGAATATGTATTTTTTTCTGTTTTCGTAAATTTGTTCTATGTGATTTTTATAACAAATGTGTAAATTATCTTTGTTTAGGAATAATGATTCATCACGCCAGTTAGTGAATAGCGTTAATTGTTCTCTGTAGAAATGTAATTCATCTTTTACTCTGTTGTAGTGACGAAATTTTATAATCTTCAGTTTTTTGCGAATATGTAAATATATACGTTTTTTTTTAAAGTATATACTGTGTTCTATTAATTTTTCTTTTTCATCATCTGAAGATTGTATTTCGTCGTCGTTCATATCTGTATCAATATTATTATCTGAGTTTTTGTAAGTATTTTTTGCTGTTTTAGAGATATCACATTTTGCTACGAAATCGGCTAATGTCCACTCTTCCATAGATTCAGGTCTTTGCACGTAATATTCATATATGCTGTCTGCATATATTTCAGTCGAATCTGGATCTTGAATCAATAATTCTTCCAATTGTTTTCTTGACTTGAGAATATGACAGCGTTCTTCTGGTGGTGATGTATTTATAGATATAACTTTTGTCGAAAATACAGACATTGGTAAACCTAGTATGTGATAAACTATTTCTTGTGCTGAAACTTCAGTTTTATTTATAAATACATTTACAATTTTTCGAAGTTGTTGGTTAACAGAACTATTTCCTTTTTGAACTTCTGTCGCTGTATCTTTTAACAATTTCGAAAGACCCTTTTGACTTTTTCCTATATAGTTGATTATATAATTGATGCACGCATATGGATCCAATATGAATTGTATATCCATGTTACATTTCATTAATAGTAATATTAGTTTATTATATGAATTAATTCTAATTTCATTTATGTGCCTTTTTAAAAATACTGTTGGTCTTGTTATGTTGTATTCGATAATCCTTATATATTCTTCTTCGGTTAGATTTAATTTATTCATATAAATTTCAAATGAATCGATGTTTTCTTTGTTGTTTTTCTTTGTTAATGTATCTAGTAGATTTTTGATTTCATTCCATTTTTTTTCAAGTTCTCTTTGTTGAGTTTTATTTAGTTTATTTTTATCTTTTGGCAATAATATTCGTGTTTTTGTCATTGGTATTTGAGGAAAATTAAATCTGCACGTGTATTCATTTTCTTTGGTAGTTTTTTTACAACTATTACCGTGTTTATGTACCTGATACGCAACATAATCCGGTATTTCTATATCATTTTGACATGTAATAAATTTATCAATGAATTCTTCACATTTTTTTATTGAATTGGTATCTTCAGAATTGAATACTGGAGTATCTTTTAACCAAAGCATACAATGAATGTGTGGACTTCCACGATGTTGAAATTCTACTCTATAATAATATTCCATTATATCGTGTTGTTGAAAGATACCATTTTTTTGTTTTAATAATTTAAATAGTGCTTGAATTCGATGATTGTAGTATCGTGCTACTGTGACTGGATCACTACGAATTAAATCGGCTTTATCATTCCAATTCATTTTATCACAATCTTCTATGCTTATGTCAACGTGGTGTAGTATTTTGTACAATTTTTGTATAAGTTCATTCCATTTGAATTCAGCTGCTGATACGGTTAAAAAGATACTTGGTAATCCAATTTGTCGCATCATACAAATTAAGTTACTTTTATTTTTTTCCCAGTAGGCTGGACTTGACCTGTCCACATTGAGAATTCGAAATCCTTCATTTTGTTGTATAATGTTTTCTAGTTCATTATCATTCATAATATTTTTAACTGTATAATTGTTATTATTAGATTTTCTTTTTCTTAAACTTATCATTATGTTAGATTGTAATTTTTGCAACCTTAAGCGACAATATATTAGTAACATAGCAGGTATTTTTAATGCGACTCGCCTATCGTACATTCGTAGTTCTGATTTTGCAATTTGTGCCATGGTAACTTTGACTTTAAATTCTCGCCGATGTCCTCCGTGAATGGTTGGGAAACTTAATTCTTCCATATCTTTATCCATTAATAGAGATATTGGTCGTTTTTTTTCACCTGGTGCAAATTTAATTGCTACAAATTCATCCATTAAGAGAGTTTCTTCTTCCATGAAAATTTTGACTTCGTTATTATTATTCATTTCTTTTTCTTTATTTTCGGTGATATCATTACTATTATTATCAATATTGTCATTATTTTTTGAATTTGTATCGTGCTTATTATTACTTATATCTCTTTCAATGGATTTCATTAGATCAACTTTTTGGTCGAGTTCGTCTTTTTTTTGTAGTAATTTTTGTTGTTCTTCAAACCATGTATGAGATAATGTTATTTTGTGATATTCATATAATGGTTGTTTAATTAGATATTCTGCCGCTTTAATGACTTTATATGGTCGTACAATTTCATATGCGTATGGTTTTTCATTATGCATTTGTCTCATCAGTTGTATTGAAACTGTGTATGTGTCATCCATGGCTCTAGGTAAGATAGAAACACTAGTGTCTAAATCTATTGGTACATTCGTGCAATTTCCTAATATACCATATTGACGTTCGATTCCACGTGAAGTAATAAACATGAATGGTATACGTGTTGATACTAATCGTTCTTCTAATGGTGTTAAGTCTTGTAATTCTGGAGGGATTTTTCTAAATTGAAAGCCATTAGTTAAATTTAATTTGAGAATTCGATTGTTAAAAATTCCATTCTTGCATGTTTTGCATAGTATAATATTGCCATTTGTTCTTATTTTACATATTTCATCCCAATTTTTGATAATATTTTTACGTTCTTTTAAAGTTTGTGTTGAATACAAGGTGATTGATTTTTTAAACCATAATCCTCCACAAGAAGAACATATATGTGTAGGACCTTCGTTTATTTCAGTTAAATAGTTATCAATTTTTTTTAAAAAAGTTGATCTATTCATCAAGTTACATGTTTTATATACATTATTTTCATGATTGATGTCAAAATTAGGTGAGTTATATAAACGTTTCACTGTATCAATTATTTTTGTTTTTTTCAATTGTTCGCTTTTTATTTTGCGATTTTTTTTTATTAAATTCATTTTTTGTGCTCGAATTTCTTCAGTTTTTTCTTTGACATTTCGACGTTGAATTTTTTTTCGAAGTTTTTCTTTTTGTCGTTTTTGTTTTAGTTCATTCTCTGTATTTGTTGATTTGTTTCGATTACATTGTTTGATGTTTTGTTTATTTTTAATTTTATTTTTTAAGTATGATTCTTTATTTGTTGTTATGTTGAGTACATCTTCATTATCAGTTAGTTCATTTTCATTTATTGATTTTTGTACATATTTTGAATTATGATTATTTATGTTATTATTTTTTTGTTTTATACCATTATCAATTTTTTTTTTCTTAGGATCTTTTTTTTTTACATATGTTCGGTTTCTTTCTTTATTTTTTCTTGAATAAATATACTTTTGCTTCTTTACTTTTTTATTCTGGGTTTTACAATTGTTATTTTTCGTTTGCTTTAATTCACTATTATTTCCTTGTAATTTTGTATTAATGTTTTCAATTATTTGTGAATCTTTTAATGGTATAATTTGTGCTTTATTTTCTTCATGTTCTGATGTCTTTAATTTTTCAGTATAATTATTTTTTGTTATATTTTGTCTTACTTTTTTCATCTGTTTTTCTTTTGAATCAATTAATTTAGTATCATTATTCATATTTGGTACATTAGTATTTTTTACTAAATTTTTTTTTCGGGTCACTTTTTTTTTAATGTTTTGATCATCTTGTTTTTTAATGTTTTGATCATCTTGTCGTTGTATCACTGGTTGAATAATTGTTTGTTTATCAGTATCACCATTGTTTAGAGATTTTAATTTTTGAATCGTTTTAGTCATGGAACGTGTTATTCTATTGCTTACATTCAACAAAGTATCATTTTTTATACTGTCAATTTTTATCTCGTCATTAATCGATGTTTTGATTGTTTTAGAGTTTTTTTTATTTGGATTATTTAATTTATAAATTCGTTTTTCAATAGATTCTTTTTTTAATAATAATTGATATTGTCCTGAATCTTCTGGTTTATTTGAAGTGTTTAATAAGAAAATTGTTTCGTTTTTTAAATTTTTGTATTCTATTTTTAAAAAATAAGTTTCATCATCGTATGGTTGAAATATTTTTATTGATCGAGCAAACAATTTAGACAATATTATTGCTTCGTAATCTGTACCATAAGTAGCGTTATTTTCATCTTCGATTGACATAACTTGTACATACTTATCTTTGGAATCGATATTGTGTGATTTTTCTACGTTTTTTTTTTCTTTTTTCCAATTTGTACATACATAATTTATTACTTCTCTGCGCAACATTTTGTAATTTAATTCTGAATTATATATTGAGTAGCTTATACACTTAAATAATGTGTTTCCATCTTCTTTAAAATTTTTTATTTTGTAATCTTCTTTATTAATAGTATCAGATTTTTTAATATTAGTTTTATTATTAGATGATGATAACATTTTGTTATTAGCAGTTGTTACAGTATGTTTATTAAAATTGTTTTCAATAGTAGTATTATATGTTATATCTTTTGATGAGGTGGATGTTTTATACATTATTTGATTGTTTTGAGTTTCTACTGTTTCATAAAGTAGCTCATAATGACAATCTTTGCCCATTGGGTCACCTGTATGCAAAAGTAATATTGTTGGTCCTTGACTTCCTGGTATTTTGTCAAGAACTCGTACATAGTAATTTGCGTCTTTCACGCGATAAATTTTAATTGATCTGTTGTAGATTTTTGATAGTATTATTGCTTCAAATTCTGTTCCATAAGTTGGTTGGTTATCATGTTTCGACATATAATTTTTGTACTCTTCAGAATTATCTATTTCATGCACATTAAACACATTTTCTTTTTCATTTTCCCAATTTTTTAACACATAATCTATCACTTTTTGTCGCATTAAAACATGAAAATTTTCGGTTTTACAAAACGCGTAACTCATACTTCGAAATAAACAATTTCCATCTCCAATTATACGCTTAATGTAATAATCCGACCGTAATGTATAATAATCCGTAGAATTCATTTTGTTTATTCTAACTTTGGTCAATCACAGTGTTATGATCGTTATTTTATAAGTAAAATATCAAAATTTAAATTATTAAATTATTAGTAATAAAAAACAATAATAATGATAAATGAAAGAAAATAATTTAGATCACGCAATTGTTAATGTTAATTTAACAAATAATTAAATAAACGATTTAGAATTATAATCTACAAGGTATTTAAAATATGAATACTCACTGGTCAATTTTATATTGTATCGTTGAGAGGTGCATTTAAAAAATCATTTATTATATATTATTATATTTTTGAAATATGGTTATGATATTAGTGTACACACATACTCACAGTAATGGTTGATCAAATATTATATATTATGAAACAATATTTTTATAACATTTATTTATAAGGTAGGTGTACCTATCGAGAATTGATATTGTGGCGAATCAAATCAATATTTTTTGTCTTGTAAGGTCTTATTTTAAAGGTTAATTTAAGTACTTTAAATGAGTTATTACGTGTTCAATTTCGAACAATGAGCTAGATATTCTAGAATATTTAACAAAACATGTTTTTTGAATTCACCAAAAATTTGTGTACTTAATATGGTTCATTTGTAGTCATTTATTAATTGCGAATGTTCCTATATTTTTAACTAATCAGCGTATGAGATGAAAAAAACTTCAAAAATTTTTTTAGTATTGCTACTTATATTAATCTAAGGGGGATGGTCTCCTTAGTTATCAGGTACTCTGCAGAATAAAAAGTTATTTAACAATATAATTTGTTAGAAATGAGTTGAAAAAATTGATATCGCGTTTTTAATTTGTCATATCTGCTTATGAAATGTTTGGTCAGGTGTGTTTAATTATTATGGCAGACCATTTAATCACAACGTAAAATAATAACGAAGGTATACCAAACGAGTTTTGGCTTCAAGGCGTGTGAAAAAATAATTTGCAAAAGTTCAAAACAACACAATGCTTCTTAATTCAGTGTTTTTGATTTTTTTCTACCTAGTAGAAATGCCGCATATCGAATATTTTAAATAACAGGGTGGGCCATATTAGTGATTGTGTTATATCAGGTACTCTTACTTTATTTATATTATTGTTTTCTAAATATGTAGTGTTATTTGTCTGTTATTTTTATTTATTTAATTTCTTAGTTTTTTATAAATGTTATATAATTGTGGTACTACCTAAATTTTTTTTTGTCTCATTTTTTTAAATGGTTGGTGTGTTCAATATGAGTGCTTTTGTTTGGATGTTTTTCATAGGTACTTTATAATTTACAAAAATTTAAAAAGTTTTAGTATTTTCTTCAAGTGTAAAAAGGGGGGAGGGCATTGTAATACTCGACACGATGATAGTATTATTAATCTATTAGTACTCCGACTTAATTGAATGAATTATTTTGAAAATCACTCACAGCATAGTCGAAAGTCTTCTGATTAATTTAGTATCAGATTTGTGGTAAAAAAAAAAAAATTCTTTATAAATTAGTTAAAATCACGTAATCACAACTTATTTATTTATTTATTATATTTTTCTATTTATGTTTAAAAACATTTACTTATTTACTTTCATATAATAATTTAAGACTATTATTTTAGTGTAAAAATTCTTAGTTTAAAAAATATGCGATAGAACAAAGCTAGATGTTTTTTTGTAATATTTAAATGGTTGGAAAAATTATAAAAATAGTCATAAAATATTTTTCGAGATGTAACCTATTAATTTTTAATACTTTAATTTATTACTATGTTTTTGAAAATGCGACTGCCATTATTAATTCCCATATGAGTGTGAGTTTATAATTAATACATATTTGGTTAAAAAAATATATAAATTGAATAAAAATTGGAAATTTTTAGTGTTTAACATAAGTTATATGTTATTATAGGTTCATTCGTATTTATTTTCTTAGTAGTTATAACTAATCCAATAAAGAGCGCCACGCCGCGTAGCGGCGTGGCGCTATGCAGTCCGTGGTTTGTGTTCATCACACGTTCATGCCTGGTGCACAAAAATAAGAATGTTTTTTTTTTTTTTTTTCAATCAAGTTGATTTATTCATAAATGGGTAATAGCAATGAATGCCTATTTACATTCAATTTAATTAATTATTTTTTAGTTTATTAGAAAATTGAGATATTATTTTTTTATTTAATACTATCTTTTTAGTATTAGTAATAGTAAGTATTGTTGTTTATTTAGTGATTATATATTGTCTATTATTGTATTACTTAAATTTGTGTTTATGTTTAATCTAAGTTCTGTTTATATTTATTTAATTTATATTTTGTTATTACGCTTATAATGATTTGGTTTATTAAATTTTTTTTAATTGTTCATATTTGAATTTGTATTATTTAAACTTTTTAATTTATTACTATTTTATTTATTTTTTTGAATGTGATTTATCTTTATATGGCATCCTTGTTATAATTATTCGGTTTGATTAAAAATTTTTTTTTTTAGTATTATTTTTTTTTTTATTATTTTAATTTTTAAAAAATTTTTTTTTAATTTTTCTTAGTTGGGGGGCTCCGCCCCCCCAAACCCCCCCCGGCGGGGGTTTCACCCCCTGCACCCCCACCGGGGCTCTGCCCCTGGACCCCGGCGGGGGTTTCACCCCCTGCACCCCTACCGGGGCTCTGCCCCTGGACCCTGGCGGGGGTTTCACCCCCTGCACCCCTACCGGGGCTTCGCCCCTGGACCCCGACGACGGTTTCATTTCTTGTTATTTTACCGAAGCCATGTCTTTGGACCTTGATGGAATTTTTTCATTTTGTTATATTAAGAGAAAAGATTAGTGATTGTTATCGATTCATTTAGTAAAAAGCACCGTAAAATATTAGTGTATCAGTTAATACATATGTGGTAACCATTAACCTAGGGATTTAGTGAGATGTTACCAATTTTACCTATGATTTCAAATTGACTGTATAAGGTATATTTAATTTTTGTGAGATGCAGTTTATGTTAATTTAATTTAAAAGCGTTTTGTCTTCGAATGGATACTGATTATATTTTAAGATACTAGTACCACTCAGCGCGCTGCAAGCGCGCATAGATAACAAACAATGATAGTAACCTCAAAAGGCACGTTTCGATTATTTTTAAAATTGCTCCATCAATCAGCTCACGAATATAATCTTACATTGAAAATCTCACTAACTTGGCGATAGTATTCTTTTATAAAGGGAAAGTAGATTAGATATATTAAGAACAATTGAAAATTTGCAATTTTTAACCTCAATTGGATGGGTTTGCAAGAATCCGAAAAGAAGGTTCATGATACTTCCTATGCGGTTATAGTTACAACTTTTTCAGTAACTACAGATGGGTGACTTTTCAAGTACTTATTATTGATTATTTAGTAACTGTTACTGTAGTGTGGTATCGGTCACCGTTTATATCTTTCAGTGTAATTTACCGAAATTTTGTTTCCGTGATCAGGTCATGGACGGAGTTTAATGTTTATCATTATTTTTTTTGCATTGTTTTGCGTTGTTAGTAATTAATAGTTCATTTTAGTTTAGTATTAATTTTTTAATTTTTTTTTTTTATCAAATTGCGGGTTTTTGTATGATAATCATATGACTTATATATAATTATTGTAAAGATTTATTTAAAATTTTTTACATGTTATTTTGTAGTATATTATTTTATTTATGAATGAATGCATAGGTTTTTTAGCTTAAAAGTGTGAGAAACTATGAATTACATAAAAATTTTTTGGTAATCTTAGATGGGTCAATTTTTAATATTTCAAATTTAGATTATTAAATTAATTTTGGAGTATATTTGAGTATTATTTTGCGAGTATCCTTACCAGCATATTGTCATAAGTTGGGCAGATTTTACGATTTCGGGCTGAATTTTAGATAGGTTTTTGCCAAATTTTTTGACAGTAGGTTCATATTTTTGGTATAAGGTTTATGAAAAAAATTAACATATTTTTAACTTTTTAATTTTTTTATAAATCTTCTATTATATCAAAAGTTTTTTTTTTTTTTGTTCTTCGTTATCGGCATCGCACATTAACCTTTTTTCTTTTAAAAAAAGTGTTTTCCATCCGACCGATTCGTTAGAAATTTGGTATGTAGGTATTCTAGATGGCGATAATAATTACGACTTGACATCTTATAATTTGACCTTAAATAAGTATAATATTATGGTTGGATTTAAATTGTTATAGGTTGTATAAAGAAAAGTGACTTTTACATATTGGATCACTCACTAATTTGGTATTAGGGGGTTTTAGAGATTGTCAATTATGAATCAAATTTTTATTTTCGAATTCGACCTAATTCTGGGTTACTTATTTATAATAAAAAAAATTTTTAATAATATATTTTTCAAATTCGTTGAGGGTGCTGATTATGAATATAAATTTTATCTGATTTCGTCCTATTGAAGGTTTACTTATTTAAGGTACAAATTTATTTTCATTAGATCTTTTTCAAATTTAATCATTGGGATTTGTGAAGGTGCTGATTACAAACATATATATCATTTTTGAATTTATTTTAAGGTATCTGTACCTAGTATAGTTCCCCTAAGTGAAAATTGATGTTGTGGCGTATCAAATCAATATTTTTTGATGTGTAAGGTCTCATTTTAAAGGTTTATTCAAATGTTTTAAAATGAGACCTTACGCGTTCGATTTTGATCAATGAGCTTGAAATGCCAGAGGATTTATCAAACCACGTCTTTTTAAGACATCTAAAGTTCGTGTAACGAATAAGGCCTTTTTGCGATTTGCGGATGATTGCGCTTCGTTCATATTTTTTACATTAATCCGGATTTGAGATAAAAAAAATTTCAAAATTTTTATTCTTTAAAAATGATTTATTTATTTACAATGTTTTTGAAAGCTTAGCAACCAGTAGAAAAATTATATCTTTAAATTTTCATCAAAGTTTGTTTTTTGAGCTAGTATTTTTTTTTAGTTATAAAATGAACAAAAGTTTTGAAAAAATTAAATTTATATTTCTGAAATAACATTAGGATAGGATTTTTAGGCACGACCGGCCCCGAAGGGGTCGGGAGCGCCTTATAAGTTCGGGAGAGCAAAAAGTGTTACCTTCTTAAAATCGAACCTAGATTACGAAAAAATGGTTTTTAATGTGTTTTGAGGCCGTTTTGGGTGTTATTTCGCATGTCCCACTTTCGGTATTTTACGCATTTACGAAAAAGTACAAAATTGTACAAAGGTTTTCTAAAAATTGGTCGAACCGATTTTCACCGGGTGAACGGCAAAAGGTTCGTTTTCGCGTCCCATAATGATGGTCCCAATACCAGCATGATCGGATCACACTGGGACAAATAACGCATACAAAAACGATTTACAATGTTCATTTAACGCTAATTTTAACGCAACTACAAAATTGTACAAAGGTTTTCTCGAAATTGGTCGAACCGATTTTCACCGGGTGAACGGCAAAAGGTTCGTTTTCGCGTCCCATAATGATGGTCCCAATTCCAGCATGATCGGATCACACTCGAACGAAAAACGCATACAAAAACGATTTACAATGTTCATTTAACGCTAATTTTAACGCAACCACAAAATTGTACAAAGGTTTTCTAAAAATTGGTCGAACCGATTTTCACCGGGTGAACGGCAAAAGGTTCGTTTTCGCTTCTTATAAGGATGGTCCCAATTCCAGCATGATCGGATCACACTGGAAGGAAAAACGCATACAAAAACGATTTACAATGTTCATTTAACGCTAATTTTAACGCAACTACAAAATTGTACAAAGGTTTTCTCGAAATTGGTCGAACCGATTTTCACCGGGTGGACGGCAAAAGGTTCGTTTTCGCGTCCCATAATGATGGTCCCAATTACAGCATGATCGGATCACGCTGGAACGAATAACGCATACAAAAACGATTTACAATGTACGAAAAACGCTAATTTTAACGCAACTACAAAATTGTACAAAGATTTTCTAAAAATTGGTCGAACCGATTTTCACCGAGTGGACGGGAAAAGGTTTGTTTTTGCGTCTTATAATGATGGTCCCAATTCCAGCATGATCGGATCACATTGGAACGAATAACGCATACAAAAACGATTTACAATAATGATTTAACGCTAATTTTAACGCAACTTCAAAATTGTACAAAGATTTCCTAAAAATTGGTCGAACCGATTTTCACCGAGTGAAAGGCAAAAGGTTCGTTTTCGCGTCCCATAATGATGGTCCCAATTTCAGCATGATCGAATCACACTGGAACGAATAACGCATACAAAAACGATTTACAATGTTTATTTAACGCTAATTTTAACGCAACTACAAAATTGTACAAAGGTTTTCTCGAAATTGGTCGAACCGATTTTTACCGGGTAAACGGGAAAAGGTTCGTTTTCGCGTCCCATAACTCTGGTCCCAATTCCAGCATGATCGGATCACACTGGAGCGAAAAACGCATACAAAAACGATTTACAATGTTCATTTTAACGCAACCTCAAAGTTGTACAAAGGTTTTCTCGAAATTGGTCGAACCGATTTTCACCGGGTAAACGGGAAAGGGTTTGTTTTCGCGTCTCATAACTCTGGTCTCAATTCCAGCATGATCGGATCACACTGGAACTAATAACGCATACAAAAACGATTTACAATGTTCATTTAACGTTAATTTTAACGCAACTACAAAATTGTACAAAGGTTTTTTCGAAATTGGTAGAACCGATTTTCACCGGGCAAATGGGAAAAGGTTCGTTTTCGCGTCCCATATTGATGGTCCTAATTCCAGCATGATCGGATCACACTGGAACTAATAACGCATACAAAAACGATTTACAATGTTCATTTAACGCTAATTTTAACGCAACTACAAAATTGTACAAAGGTTTTTTCGAAATTGGTCGAACCCATTTTCACCGGGTGAACGGGAAAAGGTTCGTTTTCGCTTCTTATAAGGATGGTCCCAATTCCAGCATGATCGGATCACACTGGAAGGAATAACGCATACAAAAACGATTTACAATGTTCATTTAACACTAATTTTAAACGCAATTTGTCAAATAAATAAAAATTATTGAAAATCATTCTCAATGAAAAGTGTACAGTTTAAATGTAACGATTTTATAAACTTTGTTGAAATTTAGCCAGATTAAAAATTTAAATACTTATTTTTGAATTATGATTATGAAAATCATTCTTGATTTGCATCAAGAGCAGTTGTTTAATTTCAATTTGTATTACACAAATTATTTTTGAAATTTATTCGTTTAATTTAAGAATTAAAGAATATTTCAAAAATGATTTTCAGTTTACAATAATTAAAACCTCAATGTTAATTAGGAAAAAAAATAAATAATAACAATAATAAAGCTAAAAAATCTTCATGATGCCTCTATGAACTCGATGAATGACTTCATACCATTATCTTCGAAGATATTTTCTAATCAGCCAATGTAGTAGTTTTGAATGATTATGATCTCCAGAACTGTCTTCAACCATAATAATAATATTGACATGAGTTGGTATAAATCCTGTAAAAACACTGTAACAATTATTTTTATTAATTAATTTTTGAAATTACACTGTAAAGATTGAAGGTTAAAAAAAAATATTTAAAAAAATGATTTTCAGCTTAAAATAATTAAAATCTTAGTATTAATTATGAAAGAAAAAAAAATCTTGCAGATTTTCATGATTCCTCCTGTATTCGATGAATGACTTCATACTATTTTCTTCGAAGATTTTTTCCAATCAGCCAAAGTAGTAGTTTTGAAAGCTCATGATCTCCACAACTGTCCTCATCCAAAATAATCTTTGAATCCATACAAATCCTGTAAAAGTATCATAATAATTTGTTTTTTATTTATTAAATGATTTGAGTTGCTACAACATCAACAATTTTTATTTATATAAAACTTTTAGATATTAACTAAAATTTATTATATATTAAAAATTTCACATAAATCTAATCTATATATAAATTAATAAACACTTACAGTAACAATTAGCCTCAAGGGACTGGAGATTTTTTCTGAAAAGATGATGAACTTCTTCTTCTAATTAAGCCATACTAAATTGATTATTTGAGGTATAAGCTAAAGGTATCGAGCAGTCCGAATGATGACATAAAAAAATTGTTCCATGGTCACTAATGAGTTCCAGAGTTAAAGTTTCTTGAAAACTTTTTTTTTTAATTAATTTTTCCACAAATTATTTAGAATAAATTTTCTCAAAAAAAAGAGGTGTCCAATAAAATTAATCATATTGCTCTAAACAGACTTTTAATTCTAATCTATTCTTCTTAGACTCATCTCAAGTTATTTTCTAATAATAAACTATTAGCTCTAGTATAATGCAGGGGTAAAAGCGCATACTCTATGCATTATTGTGAATATACTTCTCACTGGAGCTGATGGAAAAGGCGTATGCAGCTATTTCTTGATCTTTACTCTTCTGTCTTCATTCTTAATTATTTATCTTCAATCTTCATTCTTGATTTTGATACTTGCTCTTCAACCTTTATGTCCATGACAAATAAGTAATTAAAAAAAAAAAATTTTTTTTAATTCAAAACAAGTCAGTAAGTAGATTGTGTTGTGTGGATCTTCATGTTAATTTTAACTTTAAAATCTTTTCCTTTTTTAACACATGTTGATAAACAGTGAACCAAGAACCGATAATTTTCAATTCTTCTTAGACTCATCTCAAGTTACTTTCCATTAATAAACTATTAGCTTTAGTACAATGCAGGGGTAAAAGCGCATACCCTATGCATTACAGTGAAAACTTCTCACTGAAGCAGATGGAAAAGGCGTATGCAGCTATTTCTTGATCTTCACTCTTCAGTCTTCATTCTTGATTATTTTTCTTCAATCTTCATTCTTGATTTTGATACTTGCTCTTCAATCTTTGTCAATAACTAACAAGTAATTAAAAAAAAAACAATTTTTTTTTAATTCAAAACAAGTAAGTAGATTGTATTGTGTGGATCTACATATTAATTGTAACTTTAAAATCTTTTCCTCTTTTAACACATATAGATAAACAGTGAACCGATAACACAAAAATCTGTGCATCTTAACTAGGTACACACTTTAATTAAAATCTTGATTGATCACTTCAAAACTATACCTCACTTCATCACACTTCAAAGGTATACCTTGATTGATATTCACAAAAAAAAAAAAAAAAAAAAACAATTAAGAACTCAGCTTTTCTCTTTAATTTTTACTTTTAATTTTAGATTTCCAATTTGTTTTCTTGATCTACACTCTTCAATTCTTGATTCATCTTCAATCTTGATTTTTATCTTCAGTCTTCTATCTTCATTTTTTATCTTCAAACTTCACACCAGCATCCAGCAATAACTTCAAAAAATCTGAGTTTTTTCTTTTGGCTGCAAGCTGCTGTATTGCCACTAACTATAGCTTTGTTTAAGTCATCTCGTCTATAACTCGCCAAGGCTGTATGGTTAAGTAGAAGTTATGCATTAAAACTTTTGCAAAATGTTTCACACTATGAATTAAAATTAAAAACTTTACAGAAACTACAATTAATTCTAAAATAATTCTATGTCAACAACAACAACAACATTGTTCGATTTAAAGATCGATATCTCGATGATGAACGTCGAGAGTCTACAACTGACACGCCCTCTACGCAGCAAAAATAGAACTCTTATTCAAATTTTTTCTCACTCTAATTGTTTTTTCAACATAATTGATAAAGTGAAGTTATTCTACACTAATTTATTGATTGCTTAAATAAATTTATTTTTTTTTAATATATTGCGCAGCTATAAACTTACGATTATGTATAAAAAAAATTTAATAAAATTTATGTTATGTTGGACTATAATAATCTTTTGCAGTATAGAATTATAATTAATTATTTTTAAATATCAGCAAACACGAAACGAATTTGAGGGTAAAAATGAAACTAATAAATACTAAAACTACACCGTCGAGCGCGAAGCGCGAGTGTCGGCCGGTCGTGCCTTTCATGCATCGCGCGGAGCGGTAGCGGAGCATGGCGATGCATACCTTGCATCGCGCGGAGCGGTAGCGGAGCGTAGCGATGCAAGGGCGGAGGTGTTTTTGCCCAAATATTTTTTAAAGTATCGGACTGCGCAGCAAAGCTGCGCAGCAAAGCTGCGCAGTCCGATACTTTAAAAAATATTTGGGCAAAAACACCGGAGCAGGCAAGCCGCCCGGCCTCTTGAGCGAAGCGAAAGGGGCGGGGGGCGCGCTAGTTTAAAAAGTAAATTCAGGAAATATACTTTGAATAATCAGTATTTCTCTTAATTTGTGAAGGGCTATATTAGTTACACTGTAGTATAAAAAGTTATTTTAAGAATATAATTTATTACACAACGAGTTGAACAAAAACTAAAATCGCACTTTAAGCTGTAATAAAAATCAATTGAAGCTATTTATGAAAATTTTGGTTAGGTGTGTCCGAATCTTTTGGCAGACCATTTAATTACAACGTAAAATAATAATGAAGATATATGAAATGGTTTTGGCTACAAGCTGGGACAAAAATAATTTGCAAAAGTATAAAACAACATACATCTTCATAATTCAGTGTTATTGATTTTTTTTTAAATTGTTTTTCTTCCACGAGCGCCTGCAATTAATAAATTATTGTGTAGTTTTCCTTGTTTATCATATCTTGATTGGCAATCATTTTTTAACTTTGTGATTATTTAAAGAGGATAATAATTTTTAAGGAAAACCGTGTTTATTTAAAAGAAGTAAAAAAATTTCTTAAAGTCTAATCTCATGTATGTATTTAAAATATTGGTCATGAAAAATTTCTCGTCGAAACCGAAACAAAAAGCGGGAAATATTAATAATGTTAATTAATATTTAATGTACAGTGGTTTTAAAAAAAATCACTGTCGTTCTTTTAGTCGATTACTTGGTTTTATATGTTTTTTACCGACTTTTAATTTATTAATTAGTGATTTAGAAAAAATAAAAAAGTTGTTTACGTTATAGTCAGCGATTCAAATTGTAATAAAATTTGATTTATTTGAGATTCTTTGCTAGTGAGCAACATTAATGCGTCTAATTTGAAGAAGTACTTTGTTCATAACTCGCGTAAAAAAAGATGATTTCGAAAATAGATAATTGTAGATACAACTCGATCATGTCCAATTTGGAAATATTCCAAGATGAATAAACTCCGAGTTTTCATCTTTCCAATTTTTATAAGTTCGATAAAATATGTATACATATAAAAGATCGTTTGACAGGATGATTATTTTACATTTTTTTATATTTTAGAGATGCCGCTTATCGAGCATATTTTAAATAATAGGGGGGGGGGGCATATTAGAGACTGTGTCATATTAGGTACTTCTACTTTTGTACTGTTTTGCTTATTTTAGCTAAAAAAATATTTCAATACAATTTTTTTCCAAACTTGATATTTTGGGGTCTGCGAGGGTGCTGATTACGAATATAAATTTCATTTTTGAATTTGAACTATGTAAAGTCCATTTATTTAAGGTAAAAAATTTTTTAATAAGATTTTTTTCAAACTTAGTAAATGGGGTTTTTAGGCTATTGATTACAAATATATAATTTATTATGAATTCGACCTACGTAAGGTCTATTTATTTAAGGCAAGAATTCATTTATCATTAGGATTTTTTTTAAATTTGATTAATGGGGATTTTTGAGCTTGTCAATTACCGAATCTAAGCTTTATGTTGAATATCGAAAAGTAAATTTTAAGTTTTGTGTACTGGGTTTTTGAGAATGCCTCTTACAAACATTCATTTTTTATGTGCCTTACGAGAGTCTCACTGAGTTGAGGTAACTATTCATTTTTTGTGGTATAAAAAAATATTGTTTAAGATTTTGTTAAACTCAATTTGGAGGTTTCTGACGGTGTCGATTACGCATTTAATCTTTTTTTGAATCCGACTCTCAATTCGATTTTGGCAAGGTTTTTTTTATGGGGTAATAAATAAAATTTTTATTGGTAGCTCTCTGTTGATGCTTATAATAAATTAAGCTCGCAATTTTATGTTATTTTTTAATTAGATTTTTAAGAAATCAAAATTCATATTTAAAAAAATAATATATTTTTTTTAAATTAAATTCGAATAAGAAATTTGAAATAATTTTTAACCTTGCAAGCGTTAGCGCCGCTTGGTATAAACGCTAGTTTTTATAAATGATGTCTTAATTATGGTAATATGTGTTTTTCTTTTTTTTTAATATTTCCATTTATTCGTTTCTCATATCTAATTTTTTTTATTTTTTTAATTTATTTTATTAATTTTTTTCTGAGTTTACAAATCTTCTTTTTTTGAACGATTGGTTTACTTCTATTTTATAAGTATATTCGCTTTTTGAATAGATTTATGTTTTTTATTCAGTATTTAGATCAAAATTATTATCAAAATGTTTTTTTTATTATTATTATATAATTTTGATAGTGTGATAGATATTCATTGATAAAAGATGATAATTAGAAGATCTTATTATCCTATTATTTCTCCTACTCTTTTTATTTAAAAAAAAAAAAAAGTTCAGATTAGGAAGAGTTATGTTTTTGTATTTGGTGATATTGCTTTCACTGAGAACTTTTAGTTTAATAATGAATCAAATTTTGTTTACATAAGTATTAAACTAATTTAAAGCCATGTTATATCATAGTGTTATGATAATTGTTTTAATTTACTTATATTTTAATTAATATGAACTCTTTTTAATTGATTTTATTATATAATATAGTTGAGAATTTTTTAAAGAATAACAAAGAATATATGTTATAGCATTTACTTAATTATAGATTTGTTTTGTGAAGTATTTGTCGATATTAGTTATAATTATTGGTTGATATGACTAATTACATATATTTTATAAATTTTGTTGTTATTATCTATTATTTTGTGAAAGAATTTTATTATAGTTTAATATCATTCTTTAAAATTTGTGTAGGGCAATCTTTTGGATAAATAATATGTATAACCCGTTTACATAACCATAGCTTTTACAGCTTATCAGTTTATTTAATAGTAATAGTATATTGTCAAATTTTATTTTCATGTCACTGATTTTTTATATCAACATAGTTTTAGTTTGTTCTGGAAATCATTTTGATCCAACGCATTTCTGCCAGAATAATTGAGTGGCTTAATTAGTTCAGACAAATCATTTCAAAACATTATTTGTTTAATTCAAATTAAGATTGTACTATTTCTTTTTTCGTTAGTCAATATCCTAATTATAATTATTTGATCATTTTTTTACACTTTACACAAGAATAAATAAACAAATCTTAAATATATATTATTTATATATTAATTCTCTTTTTAAAAAATATAGTTTTGTGTACTTGAGTATTAATTTAGTTTTATTTTTTAAATATTTTTCTGTTGTATATCAATCATTATTTTAGGCAAAATTTTCTTAAATTCTTTATAATATTATTATCTAATTTAGTTAATATTAATTATTTGTCTAATTAGTTAGTTTATTATATCTAGTCTTTTGGTTTATCTGTTAGGCTAGGCTACGTTTCAAATTGAGTAATTAGTTTATTATTTTTTTACCAATAATCAAGTGTTTTTTAATTTTTTAATCAGTTGTAAGTTACAGTCATAAAAAAACTCATGGTAAGTTGCACCTCGTTTCACTACCTCTGGGCTGTGGTTTTAGAACGCATATTTATATATATATATATATATAGATACACCGTTTTTTTTAAGTTTTATCGGTTGATAAGTAGGTATGTCTGCCTGGAATTCTGCGAGCACCGGCGAGTCTTTGTATTTAGATCACTGTTAAAATTTTTAGTTGGGTTAGACTGGGAGAAAGTTGGAAGTCAGCATTCCCATTTGTAGGGTTATATTCTGCCTCATGCGTGGATAATATTCTGCTCACAGACGGGAGAACGATGCGCTTCGGTTAGTTTTGAGGTTGTTGTAGGCGGCGCTACTCGCCAACTCGGGAAAAATACTTCTCAACGAGGGCAGAATATTGCCCACGATGAGAGGCAGGCGTCCCAAGCTGTCGAGCAGAATATAATCTTAAAAATGTCTCCCAACATTCTTTCATTGTCTGGTTTTGTAAGGGTTGGCGTTAAGCAGCGTCTATAATTATTATGGGTTATATCTGGATTATAAGTTAGATGTTTTTAAATTACGTTAATAAAATAAGAGTATGAAAAATGGCGTAAGTCTGGGGCTTGCGCTAGAGTTGTTTTTGTTTTTTGTATATAGCAGGTACTCATTATGAGTTTACTTAACAGTGTACTAATACATTCTTTTTAGCGCAAATCACATACAATCCTTTTACGTTTTCAAGTGATTTAAATTATCTCATATGTAAAAAAAATTTTCTCTATAAAAAATTGTCAATGTATTTATTTGCTAGGTGTTTGTAATATATTAGAAATGGTAGCTTATAAATTTTTTTTTTATTATTTTGCTGAACAATTTTTTTTTTTTTTTTAAATTTGTAATGTATGGTTAATTTGTAACATATTAATGACTAATTTTATGAATTTATTTATTACTAATTTTTTGTTTTATTATCTATTTTTATCGAGAGAGTTATTTCAATTGTTTCGGTAGTACATTTTTTTGGTGCGTATTTGTTTTTATATTTATCGTATTTATCCGTTTTTTTTTAAATACATGTTTTCATTTTTTTATTTTGTGAGTATGTGTGTATCTATAATTAGTCTAAATTTAAATTATTACCTTGTTTTTTTGGTTGTTTTTATAATTATTCTTTTTTTCACTCGGTTTTTAGCTCGCACACTTCCAATTGACAGTTAAAGAAAATGGATACTGGTTATTATAATATCGAATTATTCGAATAATTAATTTTTCACGCCACCAGGCGTCGCGTTTGCGCAAATTAATTTTCTATTAGAATTCGATGTTTGAGTGTGGCGGCGCGCATAACTATTCGAACGCGTCAACCGTCATTCATTTTCGAGTAGCATTCGGCAGTTATATATTGCATCTGTTTTTTAGAGTCACTGTGTCCTATTGTTTTTTAGTAAACATCGAAAATGGGGAATATTTTTTCTTCTTCTAAGACTGATATGTCTTCTACTTTAACTGCTTCTAGTAAGTATTTAATTTTATCAATTATTGGTTAGTATTCGACTAAAACCTAAAAAATTTTCTAGGTCCTTCCAACACTACGCCTACGCTTCCTTTGACTAATCCGAGTGGCAAATTATATATTAATTGTTTGTATTTTTTACTACATACATTTATTAACACGTTTTTTTTATTTGTGTAGAGGAGCATCGGGACGTAAATTCTGGTTCAACGACCTCGGAACCTTCTCATCCTCCAGCTTCGTCTAATATACATCCTCATGTAATCCCTACGACCTCGAATATCGATACATCAACTCATGGAAATTATATGGATGAAAATCGTGGTGGAGCGATGTCCAATTACCGAGGCCGTGGTAACTATCGTGGTGGATATCAGCATGTAGATTATTTTGGTCGAGGCTTTCATTCGAATCGTGGCTTCTACCATCAAAATTATAATCAACCAAGTGGTTATTATCATTATAATCAGTTTCGTGGTGCAGGTTACTCTAATTATCGTGGACATGGCAGTTATCGAGGAAGTCGCGGTAATTTTGATTCGCGTGGAAGAGGAAATTTTTCTACTCGTGGTGTTCGTTTTGAGCCTTATGCAAATTCTCGCGACCGCGGTTTCGATCGCAATGTTCATATTATTGAACACGTTAATAATAAGGTATTGAGTAAGTGCTGGGATAATATAATATCTAATGCATTTAACGAGGAATAATATTTTTGTAAGTTTTAATACTTTAATTATCTAAATTAGTGAACAATATTTTAATAATATGATAATAATTTGTATTTTTATTGATCATAACAGAAATAAATTTTAAATTCAAATTTATAAAGTAGATTGTTTATTTATTTCTGGATTATATGACTAATATTTGGTTTATACATTTATATTTTTTTTTGGTTCATAATTTTTTTTTAATATTGTTTATTAAGTATAATTATTAATATTAGAAAATAATCTTTTGAGTTTTTTAATTTATCACTAGCATTTTCAAATTTTAATTTAAATTGGAGCTTCTGTAAATAGTTCTCTTGGTTTATTCAGTTTATTCATAAATGTCACTTTTTTTCATTAACTAATTTTTATGTTTTATTGTTATATATTTATAATCATTTATTATAGTAAGTTTTATGCAAACAGATTTTGTTGTTGTCTGCTATACAATTTTCCAAGTTTGTAGTTGTTGGATTAGTAATTATGAAGTTTTATTTTAATTTTAGTGATAATATGTTATATTTTAATTGTATCGGTATCAAGATTATGATTTATTTGGTAATATTATTTATTTTGACTATTAATTCTATTAATCTTATTATTTTCTAATTATAAATTTTTGATCTGAAGATTGTGTAGGTTATGTGTAATTAGTTTCTAGTCTTTCTGATCTTCTTGTTTACAACTGACACAGTTATATGGATTCAGTATTATGTAGTTGGATGGACTAACAATTGCTTTTTGCTAATTATTGAGGGTACATATTCAAAGTTCTAATACGATAAAACTTTTATTGAAGAAAGTGTATACTTGGATCATTTGGAAAAGTTCTTTAGCTAATTTGTTCGAGTGAGTTCAATTTGTGAGTTTGTTTTAATTTTTAATTTGATGATAAGTATTATTATACGGGTTATGAAATTATGTAGTTTGATGATGATATTTATCTATTGTTTTGTTTGTTTTTCATAGGTGGTGACAAATATTTGAGTGATATACTACTTGCATATTATTATGACAAATCTTGGGGTTTTAGTATATACAATTAGTTTAGTAACTAATTTATTAATCAAGTTGCTTCAAGTCCTGTATTTAATTTTTCCAAGAAGTGTTCCACACTACGCTTACAATGGTATTATTATTTACAATTATTTATATGGTTTTATCATAGGTTTTGATATTTCATTTATGTACTTTAATTATTTCAGATATTAATTAACATCTAGTTTTCTTCAAATTTGTGATTGGTGGTATGAAGTTATTCGGTTGTTATGGTATGATATTTTGTTTATTTTGATACATTTACTCTATGATCGGTATTTTATATTAGCTGTATTTATTTAAATTTATGAATGTTCTCTTTTTTAGATAATATTGTAGTATTTTTATGTATATGAGATATGTTGATTTTACAAGTATATAATATCACTAATACAACAATATTTTTAATTAAGAAAGTGCATTTTTGGATTCACTGGTAAAGTTTTCATAGTTAAATTGTTAGGGTGAGTTTATATAGTGAGTTTGTTTTAATTTTTGGTATGATTATATTGATTATATTGTATGGGTTATGATAATATGTAGAAATAATTATATTATTTTTTAGGTGGAGACAAATATTTGAATTATTGAGTTATTATACTCACATACACACAAGACAAATTTTTCGGTTTTAGTATTTATTGTTACTTTCAGTAACTAATGTACGAATGAATTGTAAGTTTAATTTTTGATTTTATTATTTCGATGAAGCATTTCACACTTTTCGAATGAAGTTTTTTTAAGTTTTAAATGTAATTTTTTGATGTAAAATTTCACACTATTATTTATAAAGGTATTAATCATTGGATCAATTGGAAAAGTATTCATAGTTATATTGTTAGGGTGAGTGTAATTTGTGAGTTTGTTTACTTTTTAGTTTGATTTTATTGACTATATTGTATGGATTATGAAAATATGTAGTAATAATTATATTATTTTTTAGGTGGAGACAAATATTTGAATTATTGAGTTATTATACTCACATACACACAAGACAAATTTTCTGGTTTTAGTATTTATTGTTACTTTCAGTAACTAATGTACGAATGAATTGTAAGTTTAATTTTTGATTTTATTATTTCGATGAAGCATTTCACACTTTTCGAATGAAGTTTTTTTAAGTTTTAAATGTAATTTTTTGATGTAAAATTTCACACTATTATTTATAAAGGTATTAACCATTGGATCAATTGGAAAAGTATTCATAGTTATATTGTTAGGGTGAGTGTAATTTGTGAGTTTGTTTACTTTTTAGTTTGATTTTATTGACTATATTGTATGGATTATGAAAATATGTAGTAATAATTATATTATTTATTAGGTGGAGACAAATATTTGAATTATTGAGTTATTATACTCACATAGACACAAGACAAATTTTCTGGTTTTAGTATTTATTGTTACTTTCAGTATCTAATGTACAAATGAAATGTAACTTAAGTTCTGAATTTATTATTATGATGAAGTATTTCACACTTTACAAATGAAGCTGTTTCAAGTTTTAAATGTAATTTTTTGATGAAGTATATCACTCTATTATTTATAAAGGTATTAATCATTTATACTTATTTATATGGTCTTTATAATTGGTTTAGTTTTTTTATTCATATATTTTATTATTTTTCAGATTTTTAATAACATCTTGTTTGGTACAAATTTGTGATTGGATGTATGAAGTTATTTAGATATTATGGTATGAAATATTTTTAATTTAAAATTTACATTCTGTATTTGATGTATTAGCTGTATTTTTTTGAAATAATGAATGTTTTTTATTTTTAGATAACATTGTAAATATTTGTATGTACATAATAATTGGTTCAGTTTGTTGACTTATAAGTATATAATTATTAATTCAACAATTCTTTCATTGTAATAAGTGTATACTTGGTTCAATTGGAAAATTGTTCATAGTTAAATTGTTGGGTGAGTTTAATTTTTTAGTTTGTTTTAATTTTATAGTTTGATTACATTGATTATAATGTACGGATGTTGAATTATGTAGTAATAATGATGATAATTATTTTTGTATTGTTTGTTTATTCATAGGTGGACTCACATATAAGAATTATTGTGTGATAATACTCACATACAATTAAGATAACTCTCTGGTTTTTTTTTTTTTTTTTTTTTTTTTTTTTTTTTTTTTTTTTATTTATTCATTAGCATATTAATTATATACTATTATCATTGAAATCAAAATTTTATATTAATTTTTATCATTGATAATAATCGTTATGAGTATAATTTAAACAATTTTCATGATCAAATGAAATCATACATACATATATATTTTAAATTTTTTTGTAACTTATAAGAATTAATAATTTTTTGGTTTTCTAGGTTTATCAATTTTATAAATGGTACTACAAACAACTACTTTTTTGCCATTTTCTATAGTTGCAGTTCTGATATCTTTCAATGTATGAAGTTTTATTGAATAATAATTGGCTCAAATAATCAAGACTTTCGTGGTTAAATTTATTATTATTTATTTTTAAATCATAATTATTATTAATATCATATTTGTAATTATGTAAGCTAAAAATCATTTTAAAATAATAGTTATATTTTTTTTTTTTTTTTTATCATATCAAAATAACTAAACTTTTTTCTGTAATGTAATTTTATGTTCATTGGATAAAAAAATGATTTTTATGCAATGTTTTATGTGATTTTATTATTTTTCATACTTGGCAATTTGATATTAATAATGTAAATACATAACGTCTGATGTGTAAAGTCAAGTTGCGACTATGGTTTTTTTTATTTATCTCATGCAGCTAATGTACTACATTAACATGCTTATATTTTAACTTAATTTTTATAATTCCAAGGATAATTAATTATATGCTTTTTTTTTGTAGATTTTTATTCTTGAGAATGTAGAACTTTATTTCGTAATAATTATATATATATATCGCGTCAATGATGCATGATAATTTATAAAAAATCCAGATTTAATTGTAAACTGTTGGTTTTCTATTCAATTTTTTTGCGACTATATTAAGACAATCGAATTTTCAATTTATGAATTGTTTAATTAGTACATAACGTTAAGTTTTAATTAATTTTATTATTTTTCATACTTAACGTTATGAGAAGTTAAATGTAATTACATAATGTATGTTGTTTAATGTTATAGTTACGACTATGGTTTTTTTTATTAATTACATGTAGTTAATGTATTACGTTTTGACTGTGGTTTTTTTATTTATTTCATGCTATTAATGAATTATATTTTCAATTTTCAATTATCATAACTAATATTTTTAAGATTAAAAATAATTTTTTTTTTTTTATGAGTATTTTATTTAAGAATGTACCACTTAATTATTTAAAAATATTATATACATATACGTATAGACTTCAGAATTAATTGAAATTTAATATATAATTTATCATTAACTAAGACACTACGCTATAAATGATAAGGAAAATACATGTTTTTAATAATAATGAACAATAATTTTTTTTTGAATTTTATTTTTAATGTAAATAGAAATTTTTTTTTTATTTCATATGAAGTTTAAAGTATAAAATAATAAAATAAAAAAGAAATGAACATTGTAAATCGTTTAGTATGCGTTATTCGTTCCAGTGTGATCCGATCATGCTGGAATTGGGACCATCATTATGGGACGCGAAAACGAACCTTTTGCCTTTCACTCGGTGAAAATCGGTTCGACCTATTTTTAGAAAATCTTTGTACATTTTTGTAGTTGCGTTAAAATTAGCGTTAAATTATTATTGTAAATCGTTTTTGTATGCGTTATTCGTTTCAGTGTTATCCGATCATGCTGGAATTGGGACGATCATTATGGGACGCGAAAACGAACCTTTTCCCGTTTACCCGGTGAAAATCGGTTCGACCAATTTCGAGAAAACCTTTGTACAATTTTGTAGTTGCGTTAAAATTAGCGTTAAATGAACATTGTAAATCGTTTTTGTATGCGTTATTCGTTCCAGTGTGATCCGATCATGCTGGAATTGGGACCATCATTATGGGACGCGAAAACGAACCTTTTGCCGTTCACCCGGTGAAAATCGGTTCGACCAATTTTTAGAAAATCTTTGTACAATTTTGTAGTTGCGTTAAAATTAGCGTTAAATGAACATTGTAAATCGTTTTTGTATGCGTTATTCGTTCCTGTGTGATCCGATCATGCTGGAATTGGGACCATCATTATGAGACGCGAAAACGAACCTTTTGCCGTTCACCCGGTGAAAATCGGTTCGACCAATTTTTAGTAAACCTTTGTACAATTTTGTAGTTGCGTTAAAATTAGCGTTAAATGAACATTGTAAATCGTTTTTGTATGCGTTATTCGTTCCAGTGTGATCCGATCATGCTGGAATTGGGACCATCATTATGGGACACAAAAACGAACCTTTTGCCGTTTACCCGGTGAAAATCGGTTCGACCAATTTCGAGAAAACCTTTGTACAATTTTGTAGTTGCGTTAAAATTAGCGTTAAATGAACATTGTAAATCGTTTTTGTATACGTTATTCGTTCCAGTGTGATCCGATCATGCTGGAATTGGGACGATCATTATGGGACGCGAAAACGAACCTTTTCCCGTTTACCCGGTGAAAATCGGTTCGACCAATTTCGAGAAAACCTTTGTACAATTTTGTAGTTGCGTTAAAATTAGCGTTAAATGAACATTGTAAATCGTTTTTGTATGCGTTATTCGTTCCAGTGTGATCCGATCATGCTGGAATTGGGACCATCATTATGGGACGCGAACACGAACCTTTTGCCGTTCACCCGGTGAAAATCGGTTCGACCAATTTTTAGAAAATCTTTGTACAATTTTGTAGTTGCGTTAAAATTAGCGTTAAATGAACATTGTAAATCGTTTTTGTATGCGTTATTCGTTCCTGTGTGATCCGATCATGCTGGAATTGGGACCATCATTATGAGACGCGAAAACGAACCTTTTGCCGTTCACCCGGTGAAAATCGGTTCGACCAATTTTTAGTAAACCTTTGTACAATTTTGTAGTTGCGTTAAAATTAGCGTTAAATGAACATTGTAAATCGTTTTTGTATGCGTTATTCGTTCCAGTGTGATCCGATCATGCTGGAATTGGGACCATCATTATGGGACACGAAAACGAACCTTTTGCCGTTTACCCGGTGAAAATCGGTTCGACCAATTTCGAGAAAACCTTTGTACAATTTTGTAGTTGCGTTAAAATTAGCGTTAAATGAACATTGTAAATCGTTTTTGTATACGTTATTCGTTCCAGTGTGATCCGATCATGCTGGAATTGGGACCATCATTATGGGACGCGAAAACGAACCTTTTGCCGTTCACCCGGTGGAAATCGGTTCGACCAATTTTTAGAAAACCTTTGTACAATTTTGTACTTTTCCGTAAATGCGTAAAATACCGAAAGTGGGACATGCGAAATAACACCCAAAACGGCCTCAAAACACATTAAAAACCATTTTTTCGTAATCTAGGTTCGATTTTAAGAAGGTAACACTTTTTGCTCTCCCGAACTTATAAGGCGCTCCCGACCCCTTCGGGGCCGGTCGTGCCTAAAAAAGAATAATTATAAAAATTTCGAAAAATTTTTCTATACAAGCCTGACGAAACCATTTTATTTTTTGCAACGTTATTTTGTATCGTTGTTTCCTGATACAATCTGTACATGGCTTTGATGTTCAATCCCGCTTCTAGATAAAATCGAGTTGATGACTGCCGACAATAATGACTCTCCACTTTGGGAAATGATTCAATGTGATCTCTGGCAATTTTAATCATGTCGTCGGTAATTCTTTTGGGTTTTTTCCCTTTGTTTCTACCTCTTCGATTTGGAGAAATGATATTTCCTGTTTGTGATCTTTTTTTTTTATCCTTTATTGTGTCAAACCAACTGTGGCTGATTCCTACCGAATTTCAGTTAATATTTAAATACAAAAATTATGTTAATTACTTCTTCAATAATAATTGAGGATCCCGCTGGGCTAGATTGGACCGAAAAATATTTGGAAACGCCGGTACGGTCTATATAAATCAAGCGGTTTGTAGGCTATGATAAATCAAACGTTTTCAACATTGCAGATTCTTGAAAAAATTGGATTTTTTTTTATCTTTTTTATTAATTAAATAGTTATTCATCACAAAAAAATAATGAAAAAATTACCTCTAAAAATTGAAAATTAATCACATGAATTAGTCAAGCGATGAATCTGAAGCTGTCAAACTCAAAAAACCCTGAGCGCCTAGATTTCTTAGAAAAATGAGTCTTTTTTTAAAAATAAATTACATTAATTTAAAAAATGAGCTTTAAACCTTGAGCTCATTAATCCATGATACTCTGATCGCGTAGATCAATCGAAAAACAATTTTTTTTGTTGTAAATTATATATAGGCAATGATCGGTCTTCGAATCATAATACTGTAAACTCACGATACCTTGACCGCGTAAATAAGTTAAAAAAACTTATTCTTTCTTATGTATAAATTTAGCAAATAAACGAGCTTTGAATCATAAAGTAAATTCAAAATAAAACGAGCTTCAAACATCAAGTTCTCAAACCTATGAAACTATGATTCTCTTTATCATTTAATAAAGAAAACATTTTATTTATTTTACATAAAGTAGTACTTTTTCCTGAATAAAGTAAATAAAAGATGAAAACTAGAAAACGAGCTTTATATACGAAGCACTAAAATCCATGAAACCCTGATAACCTGGATCAATTGAAAAACGAGGTTTTTTTTTAATTCAAAGTGATCACACTGAGGGGAATAAACTTGCTTAAAAACTGAAGCTCTCAAACTCACAAAACCCTAGTTGCGCAGATTAACTGAAAAATTCGTTCTTTCTTCTGTATAAATAACATTGAGCAAATAAATGAGCTTTCAATCATAAAGTAGATTTAGGATAAAGCAAGCTTCGAAATAACAAATTTTTCGACTTATCAGAGCGACCAGAATTTTGTGGGTTTCCGAAAATATTTTTTAAAGAAATTTTAGCAGCATATTTTAAAAATAAGTTAAAAGTGACAGCATTTTAAAAGTAAAGGATGGGCCCGTCTGAACTGGTTTTTGAGCGTCTCGGGCGATAAGGCGGTTTTTGCATTGGGGCCCTCAATTATTATTGTGATGACATTAAACATTTAAAAATTCAAACAAGATAAAAGAGAAATTCTAATAAAGAAATAATTCCAACTTTTTAATATAATTTTTAAAAAGTACGTACCAAACGTGTCGATAAACATTTTTCGACAAACTCTTAGTTTTTTACCATTCAAAACTAAAAAAAATCTGCGTGACAAACTTAGAATTCGAGGTCTGTTTGTTCTCGGTGGCACTATTGTTTCTGTACATTTATCAAGGTATTCTTGCTTGGCATGATAGCCTTTTATTTTGTAAAACTCGTCAAACATGAATGAATGCTCTGAGTATGTGATTTTTTTTTTGGCATTTAAATCGACATTCTCCGTAGCCAACATGCATTTTCCGCGCAAACACAGATTCTCCGTTTGGGGCTTCTATCTCAATTCCCTTGTCTCGAGCTTTTTTTAGTTGTTCAGCGGCCCATAATCCTTTATTTTGCTTCCTTTTCCGTGTGTGAATTTTTGGAATTGAAATAGTTTTGGGAAAGACTTTTGGTTTTATTGCAATCTCTTTTGACACCGCTGAATCGTCTAAAAAATTTGTTTATAAATCATAATTGATCATTTGAACTTGTCAGTATGTGTGTATGTGTGTATGTATATATATATATATATATATATACTAGGGGGTACCCCCCTGCTCGCTTCGCTCGCCAACCCCCATAAAAATAGTTATAAAATATGGAGTTTTTTGACAGTTAATATTTAACATGTTTTTTGAGTTGAGTTTGTGTATTGAACAAAAGTTCAAACATGTTTAGGTAAAATTGTTGAATATGATTTAAATTGAAAAAAGAAAATTTTATTATGGTGAGTCTAAAAAAATAGTTACAAAAATTAAATAGTAAGTTAAAATACTTCAAGTACTTGAAACATGTTAAATATAATAATTTTTAACCGTTTTGAAGTACTCCTTTAAAAAGGGCTTTTAAAATTACGACTCCTCTAGGAAAAGCGACCTTCAAAGAGGTTAAATATGGAGTTTTTTGACAGTTAAGGTGCTCCTACAGGAGAAGCTCCAATAATTTAAAATCAACTCCTGCGGGAGGAGCCCCTTAAAACATGTTGAATATAAGGTTTATTGACGTTTTGAGGGGCTCCTCCGGGAGGAGCTCTGGAAATTACGGCTCCTCCGGGAGGAGCCCCTTAAAACATGTTAAATATAAGGTTTTTTGAAGGTTTTGAGGGGCTCCTCCGGGAGGAGCTCTTTAAACTACGGCTTCTCCGGGAGGAGCCCACTTCAAACATAATAAATATAAGGTTTTTTGACGTTTTAAGAGGATCCTCCGGGAGGAGCTCTGAAAATAACGGCTCCTCCGGGAGGAGTCCCTTGAAATATGTTGAATATAAGGTTTTTTAAAGGTTTTGAGGTGCTCCTCCGAGAGGAGCTCTTTTTTTTTTGGCTCCTCCCGGAGGAGCCCATTAAAACATGTTAAATATAAGGGTTTTTGACGTTTTAAGGTGCTCCTCCTGGAGGAGCTACTAAAATTGGCTCAATCGGGAGGAGCTTTTAAAATTAAGAGCTCCTCCCGGAGGAGCACCTCAAAACCTTCAAAAAACCTTATATTTAACATGTTTTAAGGGGCTCCTCCCGGAGGAGCCGTAATTTTCAGAGCTCCTCCCGGAGAAGCCAAAAAAAAAGGAGCTCCTCCTGGATATAACTATATAATATTGGAAGATATATATATATACAAGTATATATATATGTTGCGATCACTATCCGGACATTTCATATATACAGCGGTTACTATCCGGACATTTCAACACTATCCGGACAGTCAGGATAGTGTTTGGTCCCATTTTTTCCGAGACCAAATAAAAATGAGTTCCAGAAATTGGGTGATGGGTTATTTGGGATGGGTTATTTTAGTTGAACCGCGCAAACCTAGAAATTTCTTTTATTGGTGGGTTATTTTGGAAAAAAAAATAAAAAAAAGATGGGTTATTTTGGTTTTTTTGAATACGTGGGTGGATTGCGCGTGATTTGCGCTTTAAGAGTTTAAGAGGGTGTATTATTGCTTTAGTAATTTATCATACGGTATGTACAGTGGTCACTGTCCGGCCTTCGGCCGGACAGTGACCACTGTACATATATATAAATATGATAATATGTTGACAGCAGATTAATTTAGGCACAGGGAGGTAAGGGTGAAACACGATCAAGCTACGGTAGTCTCGGTAAACTAATTTTTATTAGTAAAACCTCTTCTCTGGGATGGCAAATCCCTACACACGCGTTAGCCTTGGCGGCCATACTCGAACTGCCCTATGCGGGCTGGGGACTTACCAAGCGCCTGTCGCGCAGGCGCTCTGAGTCTCCTGCTGCTGCTGCAGCATAAGAGCTGTTGACAGTGTTGGATAATAAATCCACTGCCAACACTCCCTCCATTTATAATTCAACAATAATAAATCCGTCAACCTCAATTATATTACCTCAAATCAAAATAAAACAATCTCAATCATTATAAAAAAAAATTCTCAATGGAAAATACAAATAGCTGTAAATTATACAATGCCAGCGTTGGTATCGATATTCTGCTCTGGGGACTATGCTATAAGTTCAGGGCATACTTTTCGACCAAGCATTAGGTTCAGGTTGTTCGGTGGGCTAGTACAGAAGTCCCACAAGTTTGACAATTCAATAACGCTGGGTACAGCGATGAATAAATTATTTTTTATAAACAAATAACTAACCAGGAAGCTTCAAACCCCTGTAACGCTGGAAAAATAGACAAATAAATATTTTTTTTTAAACAATTAAATAAACCGCCAAGCTCTAAGCACCAATGACACCGGAAAAAGCGATTAAGGAATTATTTTTTATAAACAATTAAATAAACCGCCAAGCTCTAAGCCCCATAACGCTGGGAAGAGCGATCAATAAATAATTTTTTATAAACAATTAAATAAACCACCAAGCACTAAGCCCCAATAATGCTGGGGAGAGCGATAAGTAAATTATTTTTTATAAACAATTCAGTAAACCGACAAGCTCTTAACCCCCAAAACGCTGGGAAGAGCGATAAATAAATTATTTTTTATAAACAATTATTCAATCCGCCAAGCTATAAACCCCCATAACGCTGGGGAGAGCGATACATAAATTATTTTTTATTAACAATTAAATAAACCGCCAAGCTCTAAACCCCCAAAACGCTGAGGAGAGCGAAAAATAAATTATTTTTTATAAACAATTAAACCGCCAAGATGTAAGCCCCAATAACGCTGAGGAAAGCGATAGATTAATTATTTTTTAAAATCAATTAATTAAACCGCCAAGCTCTAGTCCCCCAAAGCACTGGGGAGAGCGATAAATACATAATTTTTTATAAACAATTAAATAAACCGACAAGCTCTAAACCCCCATAATGCTGGGAAAGCGATAAATAAATTATTTTTTATTGTAATATTTGATAAATTAATATTTTTGGTGCTTGGCGGTTTATTAAATTGTTTATAAAAAATAATTTATTTATCGCTTTCCCCAGTGTTATTGGAACTTAGAGCTTGTCGGTTTATTTAATTGTTTATAAAAAATTATGTATTTGTCTCTCTCCCCAGCGTTTTAGGGGTTTAGAGCTTGTCGGTTTATTTAATTGTTTATAAAAAATTATGTATTTGTCTCTCTCCCCAGCGTTTTAGGGGTTTAGAGCTTGGCGGTTTCATTAATTGTTTATAAAAAATAATTCATTCATCACTCTACTCAGCGTATTAGGGGTTTAGAGCTTGGCGATTTATTGAATTGTTTATAAAAAATAATTTACTTATCGCTCTTCCCAGCATTATTGGGGCTTAGGGCTTGGCGGTTTATTCAATTTTTTATAAAAAATTATGTTTTTATCGCTCTCCCCAGCGCTATGGGGGACTAGAGCTTGGCAGTTCAATTAATTGATTATAAAAAATATTTAATTTATCGCATTCCCCAGCGTTATTGGGGCTTACAGCTTGGCGGTTTAATTGTTTATAAAAAACAATTTATTTATCGCTCTCCCCAGCATTATTGGGGCTTAGAGCTTGGCGGTTTATTCAATTGTTTATAAAAAATAATTTTTTTATCGCTTTCCCCAGCGTGATGGGGGTTTAGAGCTTGTCGGTTTATTTAATTGTTTATAAAAAATCATGTTTTTATCGCTCTCCCCAGCGCTATGGGGGACTAGAGCTTGGCGGTTTAATTTATTGTTTATAAAAAATAATTAATTTATCGCTTTCCTCAGCGTTATTGGGGCTTACAGCTTGGCGGTTTCATTAATTGTTTATAAAAAATTATGTATTTATCTCTCTCCCTATGGTTTGGGGGTTTAGAGCTTGTGGGTTTATTTAATTGTTTATAAAAAATAATTTATTTATCGCTTCCCCCAGCGTTATTGGGGCTTGGAGCTTGTCGGTTTATTAAATTGTTTATAAAAAATTATGTATTTGTCTCTCTCCCCAGGGTTTTAGGGGTTTAGAGCTGATCGGTTTATTTAATTGTTTATAAAAAATTATGTATTTGTCTCTTTCCTCAGCGTTTTAGGGGTTTAGAGCTTGGCGGTTTATTTGATTGTTTATAAACAATAATTTAGTTATCGCTCTCCTCAGCGTTATGGGAGTTGATAGCTTGGCGGTTTCGTTAATTGTTTATAAAAAATAATTCATTCATCACTCTCCTCAGCGTTTTTGGGGTTTAGAGCTTGTCGTTTTATTTCATTGTTTATAAAAAATGATATATTTATCGCTCTCCCCAGCTTTATGGGGGCTTGGAGCTTGGCGGTTTATTCAATTGTTTATAAAAAATTATTTACTTACCGCTCTTCCTAGCATTATTGGGGCTTAGGGCTTGGCGGTTTAATTTATTGTTTATAAAAAATAATTAATTTATCGCTTTCCTCAGCGTTATTGGGGCTTACAGCTTGGCGGTTTCATTAATTGTTTATAAAAAATTATGTATTTATCTCTCTCCCTATGGTTTGGGGGTTTAGAGCTTGTGGGTTTATTTAATTGTTTATAAAAAATAATTTATTTATCGCTTTCCCCAGCGTTATTGGGGCTTGGAGCTTGTCGGTTTATTCAATTGTTTATAAACAATTATGTATTTATCTCTCCCCCCATTGTTTGGGGGTTTAGAGCTTGTCGGTTTATTTAATTGCTTATAAAAAATAATTCATTTCTTGCTTTCCCCAGCGTTATTGGGGCTTAGAGGTTGTCGGTTCATTTAATGGTTTATAAATAATTATGTATTTGTCTCTGTTCCCGGCATTTTAGGGGTTTAGAGCTTGTCGGTTTATTTAATTGTTTATAAAAAATTATGTTGTTATCTCCCTCCCCATTGTTTGGGGGTTTAGAGCTTGAGGTTTATTTAATTGTTTATAAAAAAAAAATTCATTTATCGCTTTCCCCAGCGTTATTGGGGCTTGGAGCTTGTCGGTTTATTAAATTGTTTATAAAAAATTATGTATTTGTCTCTCTCCCCAGGGTTTTAGGGGTTTAGAGCTGGTCGGTTTATTTGATTGTTTATAAAAAATTATGTATTTGTCTCTTTCCTCAGCGTTTTAGGGGTTTAGAGCTTGGCGGTCTATTTGATTGTTTATAAACAATTATTTAGTTATCGCTCTCCTCAGCGTTATGGGAGTTGATAGCTTGGCGGTTTCGTTAATTGTTTATAAAAAATAATTCATTCATCACTCTCCTCAGCGTTTTTGGGGTTTAGAGCTTGTCGTTTTATTTCATTGTTTATAAAAAATGATATATTTATCGCTCTCCCCAGCTTTATGGGGGCTTGGAGCTTGGCGGTTTATTCAATTGTTTATAAAAAATTATTTACTTACCGCTCTTTCTAGCATTATTGGGGCTTAGAGCTTGGTGGTTTATTCAATTGTTTATAAAAAATAATTTATTTATCGCTCTCCCCAGCGTTTTGGGGGTTTATAGCTTGGCGGTTTATTGAATTGTTTATAACAAATAATTTACTGATCGCTCTCACCAGCATTATTTGGGCTTAGAGCTTGTCGGTTTATTTAATTGTTTATAAAAAATTATGTATTTGTCTCCCTCCCCAGCGTTTTAGGGGTCTAAAGCTTGGCGGTTTATTGAATTGTTTATAAACAATAATTTATTTATCGCTTTCTCCAGCATTATTGAGGCTTAGAGCTTGGTGGTTTATTCAATTGTTTATAAAAAATAATTAATTTATCGCTTTCCCTGCGTTATTGGGGCTTACAGCTTGGCGGTTTCATTAATTGTTTATAAAAAATTATGTATTTATCTCTCTCCCCATTGTTTGGCGGTTTAGAGCTTGTCGGTTCATTTAATTGTTTATAAAAAATAATTTATTCATCGCTTTCCCCAGCGTTATTGGGGCTTAGAGCTGGCCGGTTTATTGAATTGTTTATAAAAAATTATGTATTTGTCTCTCTCCCCAGCGTTTTAGGGGTTTAGAGCTTGGTGGTTTATTGAATTATTTATAAAAAATAATTTACTTATCGCTCTTCCCAGCATTATTGGGGCTTAGGGCTTGGCGGTTTATTCAATTTTTTATAAAAAATTATGTATTTATCGCTCTCCCCAGCGCTATGGGGGACTAGAGCTTGGCGGTTCAATTAATTGATTATAAAAAATATTTAATTTATCGCTTTCCCCAGCGTTATTGGGGCTTACAGCTTGGCGGTTTAATTGTTTGTAAAAAAAAATTTATTTATTGCTCTTCCCAGCGTTTTGAGGTCTTAGAGCTTGGCGGTTTATTTAATTGTTAATAAAAAATAATTTATGTATCGCTCTCCCCAGCGTTATAGGGGTTTATAGCTTGGCGGTTTCATTAGTTGTTTATAAAAAATAATTTATTTATCCATTTTTCTAGCGTGATCGGGGTTTAAAGCTTGCTGGTTAGTTATTTGTTTATAAAAAATAATTTATTTATCTATTTTTCCAGCGTTATGGGGGATGAAAGCTCGTCGGTTGATTATTCGTTTATGAAAAAATATTCATTTATCCTTTTTTCCATCGTTACGGGGGTTTGAAGCTTGCTTGTTAGTTATTTGTTTATAAAAAATAATTTATTTATCGCTGTACCCAGCGTTATTGGGTTGTCAAACTTGTGGGATTCCTCTACTAGCCCACCGAACAACCTGAACCTAATGCTTGATCGAAAAGTATACCCTGAACTTATAGCTTAGTCCCCTGAGCAGAATATCGATACCAACGCTGTACAATGCAATTTTTAAGCTAGAAATTGAAATTGTAAATGAAGTAAACATCACAAATCACACTAGTCCATAAAATCACAAAACAGTGTTTTTCTTTCTCATTTCACTCATAATCTTTCTCGCTGATCTTCTATCTGTAATGTGGGTGTAATTGTCTTGCCTCAACTAACTGCTTAGGTGAACCTGTAACATAATAAATCAAAATGTTCCTCATAAACTCATTGTATACATCTCATGTACATCCTCATTCATACACACTCAATTCAAAAATCTTAATTTAAGTCTTTCAAAATCGCCTCAGTGAAGTGGCTTGATAAGGTTATCGGCCATGTTGAACTTTTAATTCATTCCACTAACATCAATTAACCCTCAGCAACGCATTGCTTTACAAAGTTCCTATGAGCCTCAAACAGAAGTTTTTCAGTTGCCCTTCAACTTCCAGTACCTCGGATTTTTCCTTAATACCTCAATACTGTTATCATGATGTTTAACATCACTCTATTTGCGAGCTGTCAACCGAGTACAGATTATCAGTGTTGATCTTTACCGGGTAGAATGTCTAAATCATTGTGTCCCGAAGAACCTTGTTCAAACTGATGATTTAGCTGCATGAACCTTTCGATGCAGCGTTATACTTCGCGTCTCTCAAAGATCTTGTTACCAGAGTTTGCTTCTCTCTGCGATGATGTCTCCAAAAGTACTCAATCAGATAATCCTCGGTTGATCTCGATACCTCGCAGATTAATGAAGGAAAATCCTTTCTACGTAATTCCAGCGATTCTCCGTAAGGTTCAATTGCTATCTTGCAAGCACATTGACCGTATCGGCGTTGTCAGGCCTTACAGCAGTAGCTTCAGGCTGGATCAGCTTATTGCTCCTCTGAATGGAATTATTTTAACTTGAGAGTTTCTAGACTCGTCAAATTGTATTAACTCAAGAGACCTCAACTCCTGATTACTCAATTTCCTCGTTATTGTTGGTGTGTCATGTAAAGTACAAACACTCAGATTGAACTTCTCAAGGTTCTTGCCTATTCAGTTTGTTAGGGTTATACTTATGAACCTCTTTTCACAAACTCAAGTGATTTTAGTTTTTCAGAAAGACATCTGGCTCTCCAGAGTCCTTCATCCTAAACATAGCACTCAAACTCACCTCAACCTCACTTCGTTTTAGCTCAATGTTGCTCTCAATGAGCATTTCATCGACATAAAGTACGATGAGAGCAAGTATAGTTTTATAAACCCAAGTAAACAGACAAGATTTATTAATGTCGTGACTGAAACCAAGTTTCAATATTTTGGCGTTAATTTTCTCACTCTACCTCCTAGGACTTGTTTTTAACTCATAAAGAGATTTCCTCAGTCCACACACCACGTTAGCTCTCAGGACGTCTTCACACAAGCATTCATCAGGAAGCCTCGTCCTTGAGCTCATCATTCAGAAGGCTATCTTGACATCCATCTGACAAGCGTGTAATTAAGTTTGTTATATTCAAACAGCGCAACCTGGACCACGACAAGTATTGAGACAGGAGCATATGTCTCACTCAACTCGTACTATCTCAGAAAATCGCTCTCAATCTCAGATCTGTTAACCAAATCTCACTCATTGTTTTCGCTCATCGAAGTCAGTTCCCCTCTGATAGTAAAACGTTAGATCTTTGTTTGTACTGGCTAACAATACTAACTTTAACTCATCCTCTTCAAGATCCAACTCTTCCTCTAAAACCTCTAAATGTTAATATTTCATTAAATCTCACATTTCTGGAGATAATGAATTGTTGTATGGATAGGTGCCATTATACATAGCAATTAGTCCTGCAGCAGACAAAAACAACTTTAATTGCTCTTGGTGGAAACTCAAACTCAAACCTGTCTCGTGATCTTCTATTATATCAACAGCTACCTCAGCTGCCTGAAACCACATACTCATAAGTCACCAGAGTCTAACCTTAAAGCCCTTTTCGTCCTGCAAAGTCTGAATAAAACTCTCGGCTATGCCGTTCTTTGCGTTTAGTGTTCACGTGTAAAGTCGCTATCTGCTCACTCATCATCAATTGTCTGAATTTACCCTCAAATTCAGTTTCTCTGTCAGGTCTTATGAAAAAAGCACTCCTGCTTTCACCTACAGGGTTACTCGTTATTCTCAAAATCTCTTAAGACCAATTCCGGAATTGCTCTTATACTTTACAAAATAAGTTTTAGCAAACTTGGAATCATCATTAAAACCTCATGACTGCACATGTGTCACTAGGGTACAAAGCAGGTTTTGTTTAACCCATGGTGTTCGTGCTGTCGTGTATCAACCTTTAACACAAATAATAATACTAATAATAATCATAACCAATACCCATCACCCTCCTAAGTTGCGCTAACGACTTTTCAAATATTCTTAATTACTCCCGCTGAAAGAGTGAGGAAGGGGGCCCGTCGCGAGCCGAGCTAAAAGCTCGAGCTAATTGGATGCAGCTCCGATCCTTAAGTCCTAGGTGGGGATAATCGGCGACCTCCCGGCTCGCGCGAACCTCAAACGCTCTCTCTCGTTCCCGACACCAAGCGACCCGGAGGCCAGCGCAAGCCGAAGGTCGCAGAGGCACACCTGGACGGAAGGAGCCGGAGTTCCACGGGCTTCGACAGGCCACTGTACTCGACAGCCCTGACACGTGGGTCAACCATAGGGATCACCGGGCTAGAAACCCGGACCCCTCTCCGTCTAGCCTAGGTTCGCACCTAGTTACAAGTAAGATTTTTTATTGTTAATTTATAACTTCGTCGAAGGACGATAAACTTGATTCGTAAAAATTTCTATTTTATAATTATTAATAATAAAATTTACATTAACTTTAAAAATTACATTTATTTTTCCCCAAATAAATCCCACCCAAGACAAGCGAAAAGGGTGACGAGCAGATTACTGCGTAATCTGCTCATATCGGGTAAGTTCCCACTTAAATTAAATTAAACTCAAATATAATTAAATAATTATTGTCACGTTAGCACGCGACATAAATGGCATCCCTTGTGGGGAACCATACCTGCCTTTTCGCTTAAGCTCTTTGGTTGGATCTTGTTTTGGGAATTTAAATTTATTAAAATTAAAAATAAATTACATAATTTAAAATCTGGTTTAATTAGTTCGTGAAAATCAGAGCTGAAATTTTATTTCATCATATTTTTCGTGTTCGAGAATTTCAAGGAGAAAGTTTAGCGACTTATTGCTGACGCGCACATTCTTTGTTTCTTTCATTCTTTCAATCGCCGTTCATTTCTTTCAATTCGCTTTTACGAAGACTCCGAATAAAATTTGTTTCTTTTGTTTGACGTGTAAATTTTATTGTTCGATTCGAAAACTTTTGTTTGAAAATTTGCTACCCACTTTGTTTAGCTCATCGCCCCGAACAGTAAACTTTTCTTTCAACCTCCTCTCGGACTCTTGTCGTTCATTGATAAAACTTTATTAGGCCCTATTCGAAGATGGCAGGTGCAAATTTGACACTAGATGAAATAGAAGCCCTCACGGACGAAACCCTGAAAACCCGGGCTCGACTCGAGCACGGCCGCCGCATGGCTGAGAATATGTCGGTCATGGCCGCGACCCTGAACGAGTCTCGTGCCGCGTTCGCGAACTTGCAAGCTTCCGCCCTGATGCAAAGCGCCCTCGCATCCATCCCTTTTTATTCAGGTAATTCTCCCCTGCGAGTTTGGCTCCAGGATGTCGAGAATTATGATAATCGGTTAGCAGACCCAGAACTTAAAGGAGTGTTTTTGCAGGGAGTGATTTCACGCCTGACCGGCAAGGCGAAATCAAGCATTGAAGGCAAGACCTTTAATACCCTAGCGGACCTCCGCACACACCTCACAGATAGATTTAGCCAAAAGCGTTCTCTTTCGTACTACCTTAATTTAATATCGGAGTCGTATATGAAACAAGGCGAATCCGTGCTAAACTTCTTTGATCGCCTTTCATCCATAGTTCGCGCCGCCACAAAGTTGAAAAACGAAGGTGCGGCCAACGATCAAATTAAGGAACACAACAAGACCCTGTTTGAAGATTTGGCTAAAGAATACTTCATACGTGGTCTGCCCTCGGCTATTCGTAACCAAATGGCTACACACACCCCGGCAACGTTCAACGATGCCCTGGACGCCGCTGTTAGCGCGGAGGAGTGGGTAAACATTGGGACGACTAACCGTGCGGACAACGAGTACTCGCCCTCGCCACGACCACCCCGGTCGCGATCTCCGAGTCCGTACCAACGCCCTCGGACTCCGGATCGAGAAACTTCTTCGAGAAATAACGTACGTTTCTCAGATTTTGACGACCCCCGGAATTATCATCGCACCATCCCTTATTCTTATGACAGAGATGATACCCGAATGCCCAAAACTGTTATGTACACATCGGATGGTAAGCTAGACGCCCACCCGTCTCTTCGCTATGACCAGCCGACTGGCATACTTAAACCCCCCGAAAGGACTAGCAGACCCGGTCGCCCAGGTTCGCCGAACGATCGACCCAGACCCGAAAGCCCTGGGAACCGATATCAAAATTATGATAGACCGAGAGAACCTTCACCCTACCGAAGTCAAAACCCTTATTTCGCTCCACCCTCGATGCATTACTACCCACCGCCACTACCTTATTACTATCCCCCAATGTCTATGCCACCGTATCAAATGCCCTACGCAAACCCTTATGCTTATGGGTACCCGCACGACTCGCGCGGTCCAAACCCATCACCCAGACATGCATCCCCTGGTCCATCAACATCTGCGAACAACCCGAATATCCCTCGCCCGGTTACGCCTACAAAGCCTGTGACTGTAGACTCTCCTGATAATTTAAACTGGGGAGCAGCTCGCCAGAACGGCGCCCAGGCGAGCTACCAACACCCGGAGCGCCGGTCAGTGAAAACATACAAGTCCGGGAAGTACGACGAATCGTCGGAACAAGGGGCGCACCATCAGTCAAATTAAACCACCCCTGGTTCAATAAGGGCAATATCACCTGCTCTGCAGCGCTTTCTAACGAGGTAAATTTGATAAAAACCTCAGTCCTTAAAGACTCCGCATACTATCTTGAAAATCCCCCTCTCACGATACAGAGTGAAGACGGAGATAAAACAGAGTCCACTGTCCGAGTACCCTTAAAATTTTACAAACAAAAACTTTTATTTTACCTTGTTGGTGACGACGCCCCTTTTTCTCAAGACGCCGTCATTAGCAGAAGATCTTTAAAAAAACTCCGAAAAGCAAGTTTATTAAAAACAAAATTAGCTGAAAAGATGCGGAAAGACTTCCCAGATTCCCTTTTTGAAATTCTCTCTTCCGAATCAGACTCCTGCTCCGATTCTGGATCAGAATCCGAAAACTCTACCCAAAAATCTTGTGACACCTCTGAGACTCCCTCCGACTTCAGCCCAAACTCTGAGTATCAATCCCCTCAAATATTAGATCCCAAAAACCCAGGAAATTTGTTTAAAAAGGGGAGGAAACGATCTTACGGTACCCCTAAAATGACTATCACAAACGAGATATTTCGAACCGGAAAAGGTAGAGCCCTTATCGACACGGGCGCAGACGTGAGCGTGATAAAAATTCAATCTTTAAACCCTACGTACCCTATTGACAGGTCACGAGTGTTGCAACTCACCGGGATCGGAACCCAGCCCGTCTACACACTCGGTACCGTCCTCTTTTGCGAAAGCGGGAGAACCCATCGAATGCACGTCCTCCCCGAACAATCCTCGTTAAAGGATGATGCCATTCTAGGATCCCGCTACTTGCATAATGAGAAAGGCCGCATCGATCTGGCTAATAATACTTTGATCACACAAGATAAAACCCGAACTATCTCTTTCTCAAGTGCATCAGATAGTAGCGACTCGGAATCCCAGAATTCTGACGACAGGCAGAGTACCCAAAATCATACACCTTCTACTACCTGTGATGCTCACCCCACATCTAATAAAATTCCACCTACAGTTTTTCATTATAGGGCTCGTCGACTGAGAGGTAAAGCCCTTCGTACTAGATACGTCTTGCCAGCTCGCGCTAGAGTCGCGATCGAAGTCTCCGTTACGCAGAAATCTCCAAAAGGGGAGGCGTACCTACCCCGAATTCAGACCCCTACGGGAATTTTTATCGGAGAAGCCGCGGTGACTAACGAAAATGGCTCTTGTTACGTCTTAGCCGTGAACACTAAAGAAGAACCCCAAGAAGTTGAAATCCCAGTTCAGGATCTGTACCCTTTCGAATTTGATGACTCTGAAGACTTCTTCGAATCTGAAGGTGAAGGAACCCCTTGTCTTCCTGAAGAAAGAGTCCCCAAAATCATTGAACTTCTAAAAAGAGAACACCATGATTCCGAATCTTTGGCTCAACTTCAACGAGTAGTAGAGAAGTTCCCCTACCTCTTCATGCTACCTGGCGATGATCCACCTCGCACACACCTAGTGCAGCATAGTATCCCTTTAAAAAACGACACACCCATTTATACCCGTCAATACCGCTATCCTCCTATGCTACAAGAGGAAGTTAAGAAACAAATTAACGAGATGTTGGAGAAAGGAGTCATCCAACCATCTTCGAGCCCTTGGAATTCTCCCCTCTGGATAGTCCCTAAACGCCCTGGCCCAGACGGTCGAAAACAACATCGCCTTGTGATTGATTATCGTAGAATCAACTCTTTAACGATCCCAGATTCCTATCCACTCCCTAACATTCAGGAGATCTTGGAATCTCTGGGAAAATCAAAATACTTTTCAGTCTTCGATTTGGTAAACGGGTTTCATCAAATTCCCATGAACCCTGACGACAGAGCTAAAACTGCTTTTTCTACCCCTTACGGCCACTACGAATTCACAGCCATGCCCTTTGGGTTGTGCTGCGCTCCACCTACTTTCCAACGACTCATGGATACAATTATGACAGGGCTTCAAGGAGTCGAACTATTCGTCTACTTGGACGACCTAATTATCTTTGCCGATTCCCTGGAGACTCACGAGCGCAAGGTTAATGAAGCTTTTCAAAGGCTGTTCAACGCCGGACTGAAGCTAAAAATAGAAAAATGGGAGTTTTTTACCCCTGAAGTCAAATACCTCGGTCACCACATCGACCAATTTGGAGTCAGACCCGACCCCGGAAAAATCGAAGAGGTCAAAAACGCCGCTCCTTTAAAGAGCGCACATGACGTCAGATCTTTCCTTGGGCTCTGTAGCTATTACCGGCGATTCATCCATCACTTCGCTGATATTGCTAAGCCCCTTAACGACCTCCTTAAAAAGAACGTTAAATTTTATTGGGAGTCTGAACAACAAAACAGTTTTGAACGGCTCAAAGAAGCTCTATGCTCCGCACCCGTTCTAATTTGCCCCGATTTCTCCCAACCTTTCATTCTTACAACAGACGCAAGCGCTTACGCCATAGGCGCAGTTTTAAGCCAGGGAGAACCCAACAACGACCGTCCCATTGCGTATATGTCTCGAACTTTAAACAAACACCAGCAGAATTACTCTGCTACAGAACGAGAGTGCTTGGCCGTAGTCCTTGCCATAATGCACTTCAGACACTACCTTTACGGTCGAGTCTTTTACGTATACGGCGACCATGAGCCCTTAGAGTGGATTGACTCCATTAAAGACCCTATGTCTAGACTAAATCGCTGGCGAGCCAGACTCCGTGGTTACAGGTATATTTTTCGATACAAACCTGGTAAACAGAATACCAATGCGGACTGGCTGTCCCGAAATCCAATCGATAAAGAACATCCACCCGGAAAGGCCTCCACAACCACCCCCGGAACCAATCCACCCGCGAGCAAAATAAAATCCAAAACGATGCTGCCGATTCGGCACCCTAAACCCACCAAAACCTCTTTAGCTCGCGAAGCCCAGAACAAAAGCATGAGCGAAAAATCACCCACTAAGGCTGGTCCTCCAAGGAGAGGCAGACCAAAGGGGTCTAAAAACAAGTCACCGATACCTTTGAACGCTTCTGGTCAAGGCACCCTTCAAGGTGAAACCATAGCCTCCCGTCTAAAACTCAGACGCAACCAACGACTCACAGAGACCAGGGAAAAGGCACGCTACACAGAGCCTGAAACAGAGAGCACGACTTCAGAAGCAGAAAACTCGGAAAGTACCGAGTCAGACGTCTCCGACGTGCCCGTTCCCTTACGTCATAGATCTCTGCTTCCCAGTCTAGTAGACCCTTCGCCCACACCGACAACATCTTCTGCCACCGAATTCGAAAATAACACCCCTGAGCAAGCCGCGCCAACCCTTGACGTGGACGAACTCGATGAGACAATGATACCGTCCGACGAATTCGAAGAGGTCGTCGCCCAATTTGATAAATCGCCCCAGAGAAAGGCTTTCTTCGACACTCCTTCAAAAAGAGTAAAACCCTCGGTTGACGACGACTCTTCGTCATCGGATGAAGAAGACCTCAGTCCACCAGAAACGCAAAGTCGGAAGCCGAAAACTCCATCGCCCTTGAAACCCACAAACTTTACCCCGGAACAAAGGAACGAATTCATCGAAGGGTTCAATTCCCTTTGGTGGGATTCAGGAAAATGGGAAGAACTTCTAGAAACCACCGAACTAGGACCCAATTATTTCGAAGCAGACCACTCCGTCGCTCACAGTGACCCTGGTTATTTAGAAAATGATCTAATCGACCCCCATGATCAGCCTACTCTTAACAAAACCCAATCTCTGCTTGATTTGTCAAAATGGCAGCTGGCCGACGAGTCTGAATTAAGAACACCCTTGCTGTCGTCCACCATGATAACACCAAGAATACCACCTATGAATCCAGATCTGCTTTCTCAATCTAACGCTTTGCCTTTAGACGACACAAAGATCATGTCGAGCGAGGAATCCGATTCATCTGCGAGTTCCACGTCTACTATCCTATCTAAACACGATACCAGAGAACCTCGTAAATCTATCATCACCACCAAAAACGTAATTCCTACGCCGGTAACCGTCCCCCAGAGAACTCATGCGTCTGCCGATCAACTGGAAATTACCGAAACGAGAACAACACTTGATAACCTCGAAAACTCGATTCACCCGCACCACGACTCAAATGGTTCTGTTGATAATTTGAACTCGTTTAATTTAAAACCCCATAGCAATCTTTTCGTAAAACCCGACAGTATTCCACCGATAATACTACCTGACCCCAGTATTTCTGGAATTCACCCTGATCCCAGGAAAACCATGGTGATCAGACCTGTCAGAGAGTCCCTGACCGGTCACAAAGATAATATAATTCATTTTATACCTGCAAATTTAAATCTGAACACACCCAACAATCAATTGCTAAACGAGTTGAAATTAATCTCAAAAATCGACCTCAGTGACGCGAACCCGACGGTGGGTGACGTGCTCGTCTCCACAAACAGGGGGAGAACCATCTTTTCGTTAGTCGTAACCGAAACGGAGAAAACACCGATTAGACAAAGCCCTTTGAGAGAATGTTTTTATAACCTTTATCATCTGCTACTTGAAAGAGAAATAACTTCAGCCAGGATAGCACGAAAAGGCGAGCTCACAGACGCATTGCCCCGTGGTACCCTTTATCGGAAAATTCGAGACCATTTGAAAAATGTTCCCATGACCCTTACAATCTGTCTAGGATCCTGCGTGATACCGCCGCCCGAGTTGCGTGATACCATCTTAAAAGAATGTCACGACAGCTTGTTCGGAGGACACCGCGGAGTTGAAAAGACTTATCGTAGAGTTAGGGAAAATTTTACTTGGCCCGGTTTACGCAAAGACGTAGTCGACTACATACATCGCTGTCGAATATGCCAAGAGTTTAAACTCATCGGTTATCGCACCAAAGAACCTATGGTAATCAGCGATTCTCCTGCAGAACCCTTTTTCAAGGTTGCAATCGATGCCGTTGGACCTATGCCCAGAACAGTTAAGGGTAACGCCTACATCCTAACTATGCAATGTTTATTTTCAAAATTCTGTATCGCAGTCCCTATACCAAATTTAAAAGCCCTCACCGTAGCACAGACCTTAGCGATTCACCTCATAGCCACCCACGGAGTCCCAAAAATTATTCTAACCGATCAAGCAAAAAGCTTCAGAAACAGACTGCTCAAACACCTCGAAAGCATGTTTGACTGCAAGTTAAAAACCATGACATCCTGGCACCCGCAGTCCAATGCCTCGTTAGAACGAAGTCACTCTGTATTGAAAGACTATCTTCGAACTAACGCCCCCAAGTTTCAAGATTGGGATGAACTCGTCCCTTTCGCCATGATGGAATACAATTCATCCGTCCATTCTTCTACGGGATTCACTCCTTACGAAATCGCGATGGGTCGCAACCCCCGCACCCCTTCTGCATGCTTGGATGACTTCGAAAACGACACTTATAACGGCTATATTTACGACCTAGCTTCAAGAATAGCCGAAATTAGGGAAATCGCTCTGGAAAACTTAGAATCTTCAAAAATCCACAATAAAATGTATTATGACAAGTCCGCTAAGCCCCTTAAAATACAACCTGGAGAAAAGGTTTACGTAAATAAATTACCACGGAAGAACAAGCTTGACAAGTTTTACAACGGAGTCTTCGACGTCCTTGAAGTTCGAGATAATAACACAGCTTTATTGCGCAGTCAAAACGGCAAAACCATTTTAGTACACAAAGATCGTTTAAAAAAATTTTATTAAAACACATAATCATCATCTCGACCTATCTTCGACGTTTACTATTTCTACCTATCTATAGCTTTCCTATCATCAACAATTACAGTAACAAGCCGTGCTGAACCTGTTCGAACGCCCTATCCGAGAAAATGCTTTGGTTTGTCTTGTTGTTTTTGAGCTCGACCTTAGCTGACGTTGAGTGCAAAGACGAAAACCCATTATTTGAATTGAAAGATATCCACAACAGCCCGCGGTCACCTGCACCCCTTGATTTTATCCCACTCACAAATTACAGATTTGCTTACTAAAATTAACCACTTGAGCAATATTTATAAACTCCCGAATGCGACTGAAATCACTACTGCATCATATCTGTTCGAAATAGCAAAAACAAGTGTATTCATAACCGATGGAAAACTCCACGTCTCTCTAAAATTACCGCCTTTAAACAATGAAAATTTAGATCTTTACAAAATTCATAGCTTTCCGAACCCCATAGATCTGCCCCTTAATAATTCCGGCTATGTGGCAATTCAACCAAGAACGAAAAATATAATTATTTCGGAAAATTTGAAAATGTATGTCCTCGTGAATAATGAGTTTTACGATCGTGTCTAGACCACGGAGATTCAAAATTATGTGATGAATCTCTGCCCCTAAGAGACGCAGTTCCAGACGCCCCCTGCGAGTATTCAATGTTCAAAAAGGCAACACCAACCTCAATCAAAACATGCCAGACAATTATAATTCCAAAAACCGACATTATTTTTACCCCATTACTTGCTTCCAACATATGGTTATACACCACCATAAAACCGACCACCCTCGCTATAACCTGCCACGGTCAACCCCGTAAGGAACTCGATATAAACGGCACAGGCTCCCTTTACCTATCCGGGAGTTGTACCGCACACGCCCTAAGTGTCACACTTCATGGCTTGCAAAAGATTTCTTTCCAATCTGAATATAAGTATGAACCCAACTTAACCGCAGAACTGAAAATCGTCAACCCGACTATCCACGAACTAGCAAAACAATACCCTTTAGAAGCAAAGCAAGAATTACGGAATCACTCCAAAAATTTGACCCCACCCCGCTCAATGAAATAGAAAACAAACTCAAATTAATACATACAAAACGCATAGAACAGAGTGAATCGCATTCAATCCTAGCATTCGGCCTAGGATCGTCGATAATTATTACATTGATAATAAAATACGTTCTTGATAACTTCAATTTTCTGGAAAAGCTTTGGCCCATTCTCTTCTTCGCCTGCAAAAAAGAAAAACGTAATCAGAATCAAACAGAATCCTTTCAATTATTAAATCATAATATATGTGCAAACTGCCACCAGACCAATACTAATCCTGGTAGTCAAACCCAAAAATCCGAGAGTATAGATCCAACGGTGCCAAACGAACTGCCCAAAATCGAAAATCCCACAATGCAAAAATCAAGCACAAGCAACCAACCGTCTGTACCCACCAAAGGTAACGAATCAGCGACCACGCCGCCCCGTGACGGATACAACGTCAACGAACACTGAAAAAAAAAATATATAAATAAATAAATAAATAAATAAGAAAAAAAAAAAATAATAAATAAAAAAAATATAATATATATATATATATATATACACTTTTGATCGAATAAATACAAGCAAAACACTATACATAATTATCCTTCTTTCCTGCCCTTTCGGAATATTTTTTTTCTGGTTCATCCAGCAAGTTCACACAGCCGCCAACCGTACTGTAGTTCTGCACTGCTGCACGATGGCCCCTGCAAAATGCGCACCCGCCACACACCACCCTAACTGCGTACTGCACGACTTGAACTGCAAATAATTCAAAGATCAGTGAAACTGAACGTCAATTATTTATTACATACCTTTAACTTTAACGAAATTATTGTCTTCCAATCACGTCAGCAAACTCGTTAAACTACTTCAAAACCATCACCGAACAATTAATTCGTCTTAACAACAAATTACTTTTCACAATTTATTATTTATAATCACCTCATGTTAATTTCACCCGATTTCACGTATTTGTTTATTCGAAACTCTGATTACACGAAAATAACTTTAACAAATAATTCTAATTATTTTAACTATTTACTACTTGCTTAATTTTACTTTACCTTATATTACACGTTTTTTAAAAAAATAAAAAAAAAAAAAAAAATTTAAATGAAATCTAAATCTGGGAATAATTTTAATATACGAATTATAGTTTGTTAATCCCTCGTCTAAGTTTGAATTACAATAACTGTCCTTGTAAACTAACCACGTGCCAAGCCAAAGCCTACTGCACTACTAAAGCAACGTCAACTAAAGTATAGCTTAATTACGACATGATAACTAAGCACTGCGTTGCCAGCCGCGACGCACACACCATGAAAGCAGCAGCCACACACACGTACGAGATAGCCGCCCGATACTGTTACACCTTCGTGCGATAATCACAATATTATCGCTACACGAGATTCTTCAACCGCAAGGAAATTAAAAGTGAACAGTGAATATATAGACTTTACAGACTACAGACTTTTATTTTAAATTTATTTTATTACATGACCTAAAATTTTTATGATTATTTAAGAATTATTTTTACTGCGAACGATTTTCACAACATGAAAATACCTATCATTATTATTTAACTTATTCTAATCAAATTTTAAAAATTGACCTTTCAATTAAAAATTATACTTGTTAATAATCATCTTTCTTTTCTTTATGCGTATATTCGAAAATTTCATAACTATGTCTACATTTTTTTTTTCCTCGTTAAATAGCTAATAATCAAATAATTGAATAATTAAAATCGATTAATTTTTTTTTATTTTTGCAATAATGTACTTACTCTGTTTTTTTTTCTCTTTACGGCAACCTATTGATTGATAAAAATCTAAAGACTTGAGACCTGTCTACGTGATAATTGTGAACCTTTCTCACTCTTAGCATTTTATAATATCTGATATATTTTTTTTTTTATCAAAGCGCGAACGCAACAATTCCAACTCCAACTCCAACCCAAAAAAAAAAAAAAAAAAAAAAAAAAAAAAAAAAAAAATCAATTTATTCAGTCTTCAAAATGAAAACCGTCATTACCAGAATTCACCGCTGATGATTATTATATTGTTAACAATAACAACCATGATTTTTCAACAATAATTGATAAATCTAGCCGATCAAATCAAGACCAATTATCGACCTTCTTGGTCATAAACCGATTTATTAATCGGTAGCACCACAAACAGTGCTCTGATTGATCATAGTGCAACACGAGCTGAATGTACCGCCGCTATAAACGCATAGGTCATTCAAACGCGTCATGCACACCCTCTAACACTAGCCACTTCGCTATTGTTTAAAATCACACTTTCAAAATAAGGTCGATACACCTTTCTATCTTCGATAAAGGACTACACTTCCTTTATTGCGCAGCCCTGCATTGTTGAGGACAACAATGGACTAAGAGGGGAGGCATGTCGTGTATCAACCTTTAACACAAATAATAATACTAATAATAATCATAACCAATACCCATCACCCTCCTAAGTTGCGCTAACGACTTTTCAAATATTCTTAATTACTCCCGCCGAAAGAGTGAGGAAGGGGGCCCGTCGCGAGCCGAGCTAAAAGCTCGAGCTAATTGGATGCAGCTCCGATCCTTAAGTCCTAGGTGGGGATAATCGGCGACCTCCCGGCTCGCGCGAACCTCAAACGCTCTCTCTCGTTCCCGACACCAAGCGACCCGGAGGCCAGCGCAAGCCGAAGGTCGCAGAAGCACACCTGGACGGAAGGAGCCGGAGTTTCACGGGCTTCGACAGGCCACTGTACTCGACAGCCCTGACACGTGGGTCAACCATAGGGATCACCGGGCTAGAAACCCGGACCCCTCTCCGTCTAGCCTAGGTTCGCACCTAGTTACAAGTAAGATTTTTTATTGTTAATTTATAACTTCGTCGAAGGACGATAAACTTGATTCGTAAAAATTTCCATTTTATAATTATTAATAATAAAATTTACATTAACTTTAAAAATTATATTTATTTTTCCCCAAATAAATCCCACCCAAGACAAGCGAAAAGGGTGACGAGCAGATTACTGCGTAATCTGCTCATATCGGGTAAGTTCCCACTTAAATTAAATTAAACTCAAATATAATTAAATAATTATTGTCACGTTAGCACGCGACAGTGCAAAACAATTTTGATGCCTTTAAGCAATAATTCTAACCTCGCCAAATAACAATCTCTCTACCTTTGTTAGCGTGCAAGTTTCACAGTCACTGATAGTGTCCTCAATTTCAACTTCCTCAAATACTTTAGCATCTCAATTTAAATATTTTGACTTTTCACAACGAGTGACATAACCTCGCTAGCCTTAAGATTATTTTATCTAGTTTTCTGGCTTCGCTTGGATTATGTGCTTACTCAATTGCAAATTAACTCTTCTAGTTTACTCATGATATGAAAGATACTCGTGTTCAAAGCAAGATGCCAAGAAACGAATAACCTAACTCTCAATCGAAGCATCTTTCAATTTTCCCACCTTGTGAAGATTTCTCTCTATTCTCCCTCCCAGTCTCAGAATTCTACGACTCGCTCATGAACTGTGAAGCTCCCTCCTGAAATTTGCATCAAGATCCTCAACTCCATTCTGTGACTGATCGAGAAAATTACCAAGTGTGGCAAAAATTTACCTTCCTCGCATACTCGTTTCTCCATCGTAGACATCTAAAAATGTCATTAAAAAACAGGTTTCTGCCTTAGCAAAATCCTCAAAAATATCTGAAACCTCAAAACTTTCAAAAAGCTTTTCTATAGAAAATCATTTAGTGACCACCACAGCTGATAATCACAAAATGTTTTTCAAAATGCCTTGCATATAAAATCTCAAACAATTAACTTGTTTCCGCATTCAAGTTTAAATTGCTGCCTCGTTTTTGTTCGCAAAAACTCGCCTCTGAACTTCTCAAAGTTTTACAATGTAATGTTTACGTTTACAATGTGCTTGGTAGCACATGTATCAGCATCGAACAGAAACTCATTTGACTGTTCGCATTTTCACTAAAATTAAGTGCCTCAATAATACTCTCTCCTCACTCTTCCTCCTCAAGAAACATTGCTCTTGCTTATGTCGTCCTGTTTCATTACCTTGGTTTGACCGCCCTCATTTTGTTTAAACCATTAAGTCCTTCGTACCCTCCATCCCGACTATTTTTAACCATTTTTACTCATAATTCCCTAAACTATGAATCTACCTTCACCTCGGTTTTCAGCTAAAGTATCCTATAGTTATCAAGTGACCAGCACGGCTGATAATCACGAGAAATTCGAGATACTTTAATTTGCCCGACCATTGTTGTGATGGGCGTTTACAGACAACCTACACTACTCATCTCTTTCATCCTCACCACGATTATCTCTAGAAGCATAATTATTATTTTCTTCACCTCTCTCAAATAAACAGACGTCCTCTTGTGATTCATAGTTTTTGTTACAGACTCGGCAATACCACTGATTTAGTAGGTTTCAACTGCACTGGTCTCTTGTAAAAACTTCTAACAGCAACCGCTCTTGAGTTTACTCAAAACTTTCTCTGGCCTTAGTGTTAACTTATCTGTAGCAGTTTGAACCTCATTTTTTGATGCCTCAATTTTAAACGAAAAAAAACGCAAATCCCTCTTTGTCCTTCCCAGAAACAGTATTGTTCGCTTGAGTGAACTCTCTGAAAATTCCAGAGATAAGCACAGCTTGTTATTCAACTCAGAAAACTTAACTGTCTTTGGACAGTTTTTATACTCGTTAATAATATCTTCCAGCCTGTCGATAAAATAAAGAAAATTCTTTTAGCTTTGTCCTCAAACTAAAAAATTTCTCAATTAAGTTATATGGAATCATCAATGTTGCCGTTCAGCTCTAACTTGTCCAGCAAATCAAGCTTTTAACTCTGCTTTAAACTCACTCAGACAAAATCTCAGGATTTTAACATTTGCCTCGATATACTAGACGATTGCTCAAAATAATTGTTTTACTCTCAACTCAGTTCTCAATTAAAGTATCATACGGTTATTAAGTGACCAGCACAGCTGATAATCACGAAAAACGAGATACTTTTATTCCCCTTGTCACGGTCGTGATAGGCAGTCATAGATTATTTACATTATTCTCACTCATGCTTCAAATTTGAATTTTTAAAAATAAGTAAAAAATCTCGAGCATAAAACTCAAAAACAAGTCCTCCAAATCAAAGATTTCAAAAGAAACTTTGAAAACATCATTCTAAAAGAAATCAGTGACTAGCACAGCTGATAATCATTAAATCGACGGCAGATACGAAAAAGGGCACTTTAGAGAAATTAGAGAAGTAAAAAGTAAAAACAAGGGGGTGCCACGAGTAAAATAAGCTGAAATGGCTGTTTTTAGCGATTTTGGCCAAAATTATCATGCCGCGTTAACAATAACAACAAAATAACAGGACGAGTTCCTCAAATGATGTCTTTACTCGTTAGCGGCGTAAAAAAAAAATCCGGAAACTACTTAAAAAATTCGTAATCCAGCAGCGGAGTAAAAGATAACATGCTATCTTCTAGCGACGTAAAGAAAAACACGAAATTTATACTGGCCACGTAAAACTGTAACACGGAGCATGACCAACTGTGTGGTGCTTATTATTTATCGCTTCAGCCACGTAAAAAAAATTCTAACAACTACGAGCTCAGCGACGATAAAAATAACACCAGCTGTGTAAAACTAATAAATATTGTACCAGCCACGTAAAAAATAACACGAATGATTGTATCATTATTTCGATAAGTTGAGAGCTCTTGGGACAACTAAATCGCTAATTTCAAGGCTAGTGACGATAAAAGTAATACCACCAGAGAAAAATCACTAAAAATCAGACCAGCCACGTTAAAAATAACACGAATAATTGTATCATTATTTCGGTAAGTTGAGAGCTCTTGGGACAACAAAATCGCTAATTTCAAGGCTAGTGACGATAAAAGTAACACCGCCAGAGAAAAATCACCAATAATCAGACCAGCCACGTTCAAAATAACACAAATGATTTGATCATTATTTCGATAAGTTGCGAGCTCTTGGGACAACTGAATCAGTAATTTCTAGGCTAGCGACGATAAAAGTAACACCAGAGGCAGGGGCGTCATTACGAAGTTTTCCGAGCTATGGAAGTCTAAATAATCATATATATATATATATATATATATATATATATATATCACCTCGTTTTTTTTGTGCCCTGGGTGCCCGAGTTCAACAAAAAAACCGATCGGCTATCTCCCACGCTCTAAACCCCCAAAACCCTGGGCACCCGAGTTGAAAAAAAAAACTGATCGGCTAAACCCCAGGCTCTAAACCCCCAAAACCCTGGACATCCGAGTTCAACAAAAAAACTTATCAGCTATCCCCCAAATACCCCAGGCGCCCGAGTTTAACAAAAAAAAACTTATCGGCTATCTCCCAAGCTCTAAACTCCCAAATACCGTGGGCGTCCGAGTTTAACAAAAAACTGATCAGTTGAACCCGGATGCCCAGGGCTTTGGAGGTTTAGAGCTTGAGGGATAGCTGATCAGTGTTTTTGTTGAATTTGGATGCCCAGGGTATTTGGATGTTTAGAGCTTGGGGGATAGCCGATAAGTTTTTTGTTGAACTCGAATGCCCAGGATATTTGGGTGTTTAGAGCTTTGGGGATAGCTGATCAGTGTTTTTGTTGAACTCGGATGCCCAGGGTATTTGGGTGTTTAGAGCTTGGGGGATAGCTGATAAGTTTTTTTGTTGAACTTGGATGCCCAGGGTATTTGGGGGCTTAGAGCTTGGGGGACAGCCGATAAGTTTTTTGTTGAACCCGGAAGCCCAGGGTATTAAGGGGTTTAAAGCTTGGGGGATAGCCGATAAGTTTTTTTGTAGAACTCGGATGCCCAGGGTATTTGGGTGTTTAGATCTTGGGGGATAGCTGATAAGTTTTTTTGTTGAACTCGGGAGCCCAGGGTATTTGGGGATAGCCGATAAGTTTCTTTGTTGAACTTGGGCGCCCGGGGTATTTGGGGGTTTAGAGCTTGGATAGCAGAGGTATGGAATCCCATAGCTACAAAAAAGTCAGCTATGGAGCAGCCATTGCTACCATAGCAGTAGTGACGCCCCTGGTGATATGCTTTGAAAATATATTGCCATGTGATATAACACATGAAAATTCATTTGTTTAAATAATAAAAAATGCCAAAGCTTTGTGCTTTGAAAATTTTTCATGTTTAAAAAAACATGTAAAAATTTTATTTTGAAAAATAATTGATTTTTCTATAATTACAGAGCGTAATATGCTTTGGAAATATATTGTCATGCTATATTTAATTAATATTCCATCAAGTCACTGCGTACACGGTACACGCTATATTTAATTCGAATTCTATCAAGTCACTGCGTACACGGTACACGGTACACGGAGCACCGTACACGGTACACGTCGTTTGTATTTGAATTTCTTTTACGCATCTAAAAGCGAGTTGAACCAATAACCCTCCATCTTTTCATCCATCTTATAGCGAGTTCAACCAATAACCCTCCCTCTTTTCACGCATCTAATAGCAAGTTCAACCACTGACCCTCCATCTGATAACCCATCTTATAGCGAGTTGAACCAATAACTCTCCCTCTTTTCACCCATCTAACAGCGAGTTCAACCAATAACCCTCCCTCTTTTCACCCACCTAACAGCGGGTTTAACCAATAACCCTCCCTCTTTTCACCCATCTCATAGCGAGTCCAACCAATAACCCTCCCTCTTTTAACCCTTCTAACAGCGAGTTCAACCAATAACCCTCCCTCTTTTCCCCCATCTAACAACAAGTCCAACCAATAACCCTCCCTCTGTTAACCCATCTAATAGCAAGTTGAACCACTAACCCTCCCTCTGTTAACCCATCTAATAGCGAGTTAAACCAATAGTTAGTTTTCTGTGTATCGTGTACCGATGCCACCTCGCTAGTCAACTGCCGTATGTACCTTGCACGCTCTGCCATGATGGAAATTGAAAAAAATATAGCGTGTACCATGAACGCTGTGAAGGAATAGAAATTGAAATAAACGCGGCGTGTTCCGTGTACGGAACGTCTTGTACCGGGTACCGTGTACGCTGTGACGTACAAGAAATTTAAATACAAACGACATGTACCGTTGCGGTGCGACGTGTACCGTGTACCATGTACGCTGTTAACGTGATGGAAACTGAAAAAAATACTGCGTGTACCTTGTACGTTGCGCCGTGTACCGTGTACCATTTACACAGTGACGTAGAAGAACATTAAATAAAACGACATGTACTGTGTACGGTGCACCGTGTACCGTATACCATGTACGCATTGACTTGAAGGAAATTTACATAAGTACTGCGTGTAGCGTGTACGGTGCGCCGTATACCGTGTACTCTGTGGCGTAAAAGAAATATAAATAACAACGACGTGTACCCTGTTCCTGTACAGTACACCGTGTACCGTGTACGCATTGACGTAAAGCAAATTTACTCAAGTACGGTGTGCACCATGTACCGTGTACGTAGTGAAGTAAAAGAAATTTAAATAAAAATGACGTGTTCCGTGTACCGAGTACGCAGTGACGTAAAAGAAATTTAAATAAAAAAGAAGTGTATCGTTTACGGTGCACTGCGTACCGTGTACGCAGTGACGAAAAAGAAATTTAAATAAAAACGATGGGTACCGTGTACCGTGCACCAAGTGACACTGCTAAGATCAATGCAACGTGTACAGTGTACCGTGTACACTGCACCAAGTCACGCAGCCAAGATCAATGCGACATGTACCGTGTACCGTGTACCGTGCACCAAGTCACACTGCCAAGATCAATGCGCCATGTACCGTGTACCGTGCACCGAATCTCTTTACCAAGAACAATGCGACGTGTAACGTGTACCGTCTACCGTGCACCAAGTTACACTGCCAAGATCAATGTGACGTTTTCCATGTACCATGTACCGTGCACCAAGTGACACCGCCAAGATCAATGTGACGTGTACCGTGTACCGTGTACCGTGCACCAAGTCATACTGCCAAGATCAATGCAACGTGTACTGTGTACCGTGTACCGTGCACCGAATCTCTTTATCAAGAACAATTCGACGTGTACCGTATACCGTGTACCGTGCACCAAGTAACACTGCCAAGATCAATACGACGTGTACAGTGTACCGTGTGCAGTGCACCGAATCTCTTTACAAGAATAATGCAACGTGTACCTTGTACCGTGTACAGTGCACCGAATCTCATTACCAAGAACAATGCGACCTATAACGTGGACCGTGTACCGTGCCCCATCGCTACGATCAATGCGACGTGTACCGTGTACAGTGTACCAAGGCTCTGATAAAAGAGCAGCGTGTACCGTGTACACAAAAGCTCTCTGCGTGTACCGTGTACAATGTACCGTGCATAAAAAAGCTTATGCGAAATATGATCTCGTGTACCGTGACCCATCTACCGTGCACCGTGCTTGGTACACGGCACTGGTACCTAGTTACTTCGATTTAATAACTAGGTATAAGGTGAAACTAAAAAAATTGGTAAAATTTACCAATTGATTCCTGACTAGAACAAACAACTTATGACTCCATTGAGATGAATGATTCTATCGATATTGAAGGACAATTAAAATGAACTAATTTTCTTGTATACTTTTTTTACTGATTTTTAAACATCAAGTATCAAAAAAATTTTTATTTTGATAATTCTGTTATAGCAACTATACAGTAAAAACCCAACTCGCCGTTGGTATCTTACATTTTTAAATGTTTTTTTTTTTTTTAATTTTATCTATCTCGCAGGATTAAAAAAAAAATATTTCAATGATTATTAATTTTTCAGTTCTCAATTAAAATGAGGGTAAAATAAATTGAAAAGATTTTTTTTCTTAATTATGTGTTGTTGTTGCTCTGCAAAAGAGATTCTGGCGTAAGAACCAAACTATGCTTAAATGAATTTTTTGAAGTGTTTTTTTTTATCTTGCAGTCAAAAATATTTTCTCAAATCTCTGATCTTACTAAATTGTTTTATATTTTTTTCATCATTTTATTTACTTTAAATCTTAACTTTTCAGGCTTGAAGCATAATAGTTTTATTCAAAATTGTATCTATTTGTAAAAAAAAAACAACTCAAAACACATCACTATGACTAAACTGACTTAAAACCCACACAATTTGAAGGTTAAAAAATATTGCGATCTGTAGTTATAACAGATACTGTACCGATAAAATTTTTAGTGATGAAATTTATTATATTAAAAATTTTTGCAACATGTCTGACAATTTGAACAACCCCATGAGACATTGATCGCCATCACATTTAAAGGCAGCAAATTTCAATGACCAAGTTGAGGTAGTTGGTATATAGTGGATAAAACTAAAATTAAACTTGATAGTCAGACAAATTCATCTTAGAAAATAAACTGAGAACAATAAACCTTATCCGTGTTGGTGTATTGACTCAGAATTTATAAATTTCAGTGATGATTTAAATGTATTTACTTATCTGACAATTTGAATAATTCCATGAGACATTGATCACATTTAAACTACCTCAACTTGGTCATGATAGTCAGACAAATTCATCTTGGAAAATAAACTGAGAACAATAAACCTTATCCGTGTTGGTGTATTGACTCAGAATTTATAAATTTCAGTGATTTTTTTATTTTTATTTATTTATTATCATCAACGGACACTAGGTATCCTTTTACAAACATAACTTAACAAAAATAGAGTATGGTAATTTAACAGAAATATAAAGTATAATATAATAAGTTAATTTAAATTCGAGTCGTCTACACTTTGATGGTTAAGTATATCTATAAACGAAGGATTTACAATTCATTTTATATTGACTTATATTTTCACAATTTCTCAATTCAATCGGTGAAGTATTCCACTCTCTTCTCATTCTATTTATCACAGCAAAAAATTCAAAATCTTTAGATGATTTTCTTTCCACTAAAGATATAAGATTTCTGATATCAACATACACAGAGCGATACACAAATAGGTCATTAATAGCATCAATATTAACAAAACCTCTCAAGATCTTAAAAAAGAGAAATAAATCATTATATAAATAATGGGATTTGATAGAACAAACATCAAATCTCTTCGCAATAAGACTATAATCATGGTTAAAAAAATTCATAGGAGTCCCTGCTTTGAAAGACAAGTAACAAAGAAATTTATGATTCACTTTCTCAAGCTTATTAATATTGCTTTCATAGCAGGGAGACCAAATTTGAGAACAATAGAGCAGGTGGGGCAAAACTATAGTTCTATAAAGATACAAAAATGTTTCAGGCTTTTTGAACTGCGTAGTAGATCTAATAATAAAGTTCAACATTTTCATGGCTTTAGAAACTACTGATTCAAGTTGCAAATCAAATTTCAATTTAGAATCAAAAATAACTCCAAGATCAACAATAGAAACAACATTTTCTAGCAAAATATCATTTAGATAGTAATTACTGTTAAATTTAAGTTTAGTCTTACAAAAAGAGATGCATTTACATTTAAATAGATTCAATTTAAGTTTGTTGGTATTAGACCAAGTGTAAATAGAGTTCAGGTCACTTTGTAATTTATTGTAGTCATCAAAAGAGTTAATACAATAAAATAACTTCACATCATCAGCAAATATCACTAAATTAGCATATCTCAAAACATGCACTAGGTCATTTATAAACAAAAGAAATAAAAATGGCCCCAAATGGGACCCTTGAGGGACACCAGAAGTGACCTCAATAGGATCAGACAAATGACCTTTCACTTTAACTTGCTGAGTTCTTCCAGTAAGATAAGAAGATAGCCATAAAAGAAGGTTATCAGGTGTACCTAAAAGATGTAGTTTATTCAATAAAATATTCTTATCAACACTATCGAAGGCCTTACTGAAGTCTAGATAAATAGAATCTACTTGAGATCCTTTCGAGATATTACTTAAAATGTAATCACTGTACACTAGCAAATTCGTCAAAGTAGATTTCCCTTTCATGAATCCATGTTGTTTCGATGTTATGTGATGACCAAGTAATGTATTCAATTTATCAGCCATAATTGCATCAAAGAGCTTAGCAATAGAGCCCATTATAGAAATGGGTCTGTAATTGACGATGCCCCGTTTATCACCAGCCTTAAATACCGGGGTTACGTAGGAAAGTTTCCAGAGAGAAGGTACAATGCCAGACGTTAACGATTTGTTAAATAATATTTTTAAAGGTTCAACCAACGAAGTATTACAACCCTTTAGAAAGTTAGTCGGCAGGTTGTCCGACGTAATGGTGCAGCTATCATTCAGGTTTTTAAGTGCTGAGATTATATCTTCATTATCGATTAAAATAGATTTAGCCAGATCACTAGTTGAATTAAACAAGTTTATATTTTGAAAACTGCTGTCGTTACACTCCGTATAGACTGATTAAAAATGCTTTGCAAAGAGATTACTGATATCGGCAGGAACAGATGCATTATCACTTTGAAGAAACATGTCATTTGGTATTTCATTAGATTTGCTTAAACTATTTATGTGATTCCAAAAAAGTTTAACATTCTTAGAAGATCTTCTTTCAATATTATCTCTATGTTTTTCTTTATCAATCCTAGATTGACGGATGCACTGTGCTCTAAGTTTTTTAAAAGTTATTTCATCATCTAAACAACCCGATTGAAGCATAATCTTGTGACTCTTCTTTTTACTAATAATTAATCCAATAAGTTTTTTAGAATACCATGTTAGGTATGAAGTGTTTACTTTCCTCTTCCTAGGCACATATTTTCTACATATAGTATCTAAAGTTTCATAAAATTTAGTTACGGCAGAGCTTATATCTAAATTACCAAGAGTTATTCTCCAGTTAATTCTATCTATCTCACTTATTATAGCAGCATAATTTGCTTTATTAAAATCATAGCAATATAATTCAGATTTAATGTTGATACTGGTTAAATTTTTAAATTGGAAAAATAATGGATAGTGATTGAGTTTTTCAATTTTAGTTAAAGAATCAGGTGATTGTATAATATTCAAAATAAGTGATTGTGAACCAAATAGTAAATCTAACGTATAACCTTTCTCTTCATGAATAGGATAATGTTGTAGGAGACCAGCATTAGCATAACACTTCTCAGTAGTAATTACATTTTTCAAAATATTGGCACAATTACCATAATATTTGGCTTGCAAATATTCCCCATTTGACCAAATAGTATTAGGTAGATTTAAATCACCCACTACAACAAAGTCACAGTCAGAAAATTTGGTTTTCAGTCTTTTCACAGTCTTCTTATGAGTTATATAATAACTATTATCACTGTTAGGTGGAATGTAAACGCCACAAAGAATTAAACTAAGATTATTAAGCTTAATTTTAATAAATAACTGTTCGCAATTTAAAATATTGTAATTTACTAACTTGACTAGGTCCAATTGACTACACTGAAGAGAATTATCAACAGCAATAAGTATACCTCCCCCGGGTGGAGGGTTAGAATAATTATGTCTATCTCTCCTGAAAATAGTATAACCGGTAAGACCAATTTCACCATCTAATATATCAGGATGTAGAGAAGTTTCAGTCAGTATAATAATCTGTGGTTTAGGACTAATAATGTTAATATTATTTCCAATATCACTAAGTTTAGTACGTAGACCATTAACATTTTGGTAATAAAAAGTGGGTGTCGTTGATGATAATGAACTCTATGATGAATTTAGTAAATTTGAGTTTAACTCAGCTGCAGAATTAACCTTTCTTTTAACTATAGTAGGAAAACACTTTTGAAAAACAACAGTTTGTTGATCATCAGCTGGATGTGATAGGTGATATTCGATAACTTTAAATTTAAGTTTATTATATTGTTCTCTCTGTATTTTGGTATGATCTTCATTCACTTTAATACCACTTGGAAGTTTTCTCCAATTTTTGAGAATTTCAATAACATCAGATCTATCACTTAATACCAATTTTATACTTCTATTAACACCAGCTGCTTTCACACTGAGTCTAAAAAATTGTGCTACATTAAGATCAGTATTTATTTTAATTTGCTTTAGAGTATCAATAATCTTCAGACGGTCAGTCGAATTCCCATCTTGATCTTCAGACTCAATGATATGTTGAATGATAATATTATTCCTATTCTGATTTCTTAAGTTAATTTCTCTGTAAAGATTTTGAAAATTTTCAAGAGCAGGTAAGTTATTAACATTACTAATTACAGGCAAAGTAGCCGAGTGATTTGAGTCTTTCAACAAAGTTAGTTCAGTATCAACAGTTTCCAACGTATTCTGAATATCAGTAAATTTAGCAGTAGAAGATTTTAACACAGAGATTTCATTCTGAAAATTAGTAATTTGCTTGTCGATGTTCAAACTCAGTTGTCCTAGATCATTATTCAACATTTTTGTGAAAGAATCAAAATCAACTTTTGAGGTATATTTCTCATGAATTTCAGCCTTCATAGTTGCAAATTCACTATTAATCTCAGATTTAATTTAACACTTAAAAAAATCTAACTTAGTATCCAATTCATTCAATAGCTCAGATTTATTTTTATCCAATTTTTTAAGAATTTCATCAAATTTAGAATAAGTTTTATCCAAGAATTCATTAGAAGATAGATCATTCACCTTACTTTCCAGATCAGTCAAAGTATTTCTTAATTCCAGAAGTTCAGCCGGACTATTATTGTTTACACAATATTTGCATTTAAAATATAATGATTTTGAATTTTTGAGCTACAAACACCTTATCTCAGTAGAGGTTACTTCAGTACAAATTGTAGTTGCATGAAATAGATTATTGCACGCTTTGCAACAAGCAATACCAACCTTAGGTTCAGTAAAGGGCTTCTGGCAAGAGAAACAAGAACTCATCTTGAGAATAAAAACACCTATTATTTCAACAATAAAATAATTCCACTAAATTGATCAATATTATAAAATACTTAAATAACTTCACGGGAGCAAAAAGATTTCGTGTACACTCAACCACGTGTAGCAGACGACGATGATTTAAATGTATTTACTTGTCTGACAATTTAAATAACCCCATGAAACATTGATCACCATCACATTTGAATACAGCAAATGTCAATGACCAGCGGATAAAACTGAAATTAAACTTGATAGTCAGACAAATTCATTTTGGAAAATAAACTGAGAACAATAAACCTTATCCGTGTTGGTGTATTGACTCAGAATTTAAAAATTTCAGTGATGATTTAAATGTATTTACTTGTCTGATAATTTGAATAATTCCATGAGACATTGATCACCCTTAAACTACCTCAACTTGGTCATTGACATTTGCTGCCGCAAGTTAAGGTAGTTGGTATATAGCGGATAAAACTAAAATTAAACTTGATAGTCAGACAAATTCATCTTGGAAAATAAACTGAGAACAGTAAACCTTATCCATGTTGGTGTATTGACTCAGAATTTATAAATTTCCGTGATGATTTAAATGTATTTACTTGTCTGACAATTTGAATAATTCCATGAGACATCGATCACATTTAAACTACCTCAACTTGGTCATGATATTCAGACGAATTCATCTTGGAAAATAAACTAAGAACAGTAAACCTTATCCGTGTTGGTGTATTGACTCAGAATTTATAAATTTCAGTGATGATTTAAATGTATTAACTTGACTGACAATTTGAATAACCCCATGAAACATTGATCACCATCACATTTGAATGCAGCAAATTTCAATGACCAAGTTGAGGTAGTTGGTACACAGCGGATAAAACTGAAATCAAACTTGATAGTCAGACAAATTCATCTTGGAAAATAAACTGAGAACAATAAACCTTATCCGTGTTGGTGTATTGACTCAGAATTTATAAATTTTAAGTCTGACAATTTGATTAACCCCATGAGACATTGATCACCATTCACATTTAAACTACCTCAACTTGGTCATTGACATTTGTTGCAGCAATTTTCACTGGATAAATCAACCTCTACAGCACCAGCAGAAGGTTTCACAAGTTCAACTCACTCTAACTCATAGATGATTTTCATATCGAGACTTTAGATATTTTGTTTTGAAAAATTATAGCCAAATATTTTTCTATAATTATTGATGGTTAACGGTCATAATAGTTATTAATTAAATTATGTTAATGGTGAATTTAGCGTGATGCCGCTGTATATTTTATTATATACTACTTGTTTAATTACTTTATTATTTCTAAATCATGTAATAAAATAATAATGATTATGACCGCTGTCTTCTGCTCAGCTGCTCGGGTCTCGGCGGCTCGGCCTCTTGCGTGGGCGCACCTCACCTGCGCAGCCTGCTCGCATGCCTTGCTGCAGGCTGCAAGAGTGAGACAGCGTTACGTAAGATCTGGTTCAAGCCACATGCAGCGCATGTAGAGAAACCGGATGCTCAGGGACTGGAAACGAAAAAATCTAAAGGAAATCACCGCTTCGAATTTTGAGACGGTCATAACTTCTTAACGCAGAAATTTTTCAGGATGATTTTTTTTTTTAATCTTTTCAGGGGATCTTAGGATACGCGTAGAATATATGGTCAAGGAAAAATAATCATCCTAATAGTGTTTTTTTCATGAACGACCTAACCTAAAACTGAAATTCAAAGTATATAAAGCGGTACCCTTTCACGGTAGTCGGTTTTAATTTAAAAACCCACTCGCCGTCCAGGGCTACCACCCTTTAGGATTTAGGGAGGTAATTTTTCTTAGGAAATCCCAGCTTTGTCTTTCAAACATATTTTTCTTTTCTTCAATGTAGAAATCACAAAAGTTTTTTATTAAATGTAACGTAATGATATTGTGTTCAATTAGTGTGTGAAGTTGTACAATTACGTCAAGAGTTATTGATGCTCTTGGTTGCAGATAAAGCGCGATAGCGCTTTTTTACAATTTTTACACTGAAAGTTTAAAAAAATGTGACGCAATAGAAATCATATTGTTTATTACTTAATTAAAGTTTTTCTTATAATTTCTCTGCCTAGACTTCGCGTTTTTTACTCAAAGTTTTTACACTCTATTCTTGTAGTTTAAAAAGGTTTTTTACAGATAGAAAAATATTTTATAAATAATATGTGTACAAAAACGACTTTATAACGATTCTCAGCAATTTTAAAACCTACCAAATCTGAGTTGTTTTGAATTGGGATTACTCAATTTTAATAAAATTTAGAGTGAAATTTTCTTAGTTTTATGCGTTATCATTAAAATATTAATAAAAATAATGTGATCAGTATTAATGAAACGGAAGAGTTTAATTGAAAATGCATCAAATGGAAGTTGACGATCCTGCGGAACAAGTGTCATTCATAGTTCGCCCTGGGTAACATCAACAGCCTAGTACATTGCGAGGGGGCAGTGCGCTACGAGGTCGACGGGCAAGATCAACTCCATATGCCCGAGTAAACCACGGATCGAAATCAACAAGAGGAAGGCACCCGTTCGTTCAAAAGTATTTAGCCGAATGGGAGGATGAATATGATTGGTGGCGTTGGTTGCGGCCCGTTCAAGGAGATGAATCGAAAGCGCAATGTATTTTTTGTCACAAACAACTCGCAGCTAAACACGACACCATTTTAAAACACGCAAGATACTGTCAGTCTAATACCAAATGATAACCGTGAGAGAAGGCCGAATAATCTTGAAGTTAGAAAGGAAATTGTGATCTTGAAATTTCTATTTAGTAATCTATTTTCGAAACACAATTTACCATTTCTATTAATCGATGATCTTCTTCCATCTATACAGTTTATTCTTAAAAAATTTCCTGTGGCCTTACAAAAAATTAAAATGAAACGAAAAGATCTTACAGATTTTGTCAATAATGTTTACGCTCCTTTGTGCAAAAATAAAATTTTTGAACAAATAAAAAAGAATCACTTTGCTATTCTTTTCGACGAATCAACAGATGTTTCGACAATTAAACATGGCACGATTCAAATTAGAAGCTACTTTCGTGATAAAAAAAAAATTAAAACTGTTATTTGGGATTTAGCGGAAATATACAAAGATAATAACGATAAAAGCAATGCGACAGCCGATGGGCTGTATAATACAATCTGTGAATCATTCGAGAACTTTCAAGAGATCCCTTCGGTGAATCTTGGTGGATTTTCATCAGACGGCGCTGCGACGATGACCGGAATATGGAATGGGGTTTCCACTCGATTAAATTTAGATTTCCCCTACATTTTGAAAATAGTATGTCCTAGCCATTGTGCGCATATTTGTGCGCAAGAGTTTATGAAACAACATCCCCAAGACATCCGTGATTTGGAATCAAATTTTTATAACTTTTTAAAGTATGGAAAAAGAAAAAGAATTGTCAAGCAAGCACAAACGTGTAAAGAATCCGAGAAGGTTGTACTTGTACGACCAGTACCAACAAGATGGATAAACTTATGACGCTGTTTAAAACGCATAATCAGATTATGGGAGCCCATTAAATTTGCTTTGAAAGAATTACTAAAAGAAAATGATACTAAAGAAAATGCACCAAAATTGTTAAATTTAATTGAAAAACCTGAAACTAAAGCATATATATTTTTTATTATAGATACTTTAACCACTTTAGAGAATTTAAATGAGTGGCTTCAAAAAGATGAAGTTATTTTACCACTGGTTTTTGGAAGAGTTTCCGACGATTATCGGCATATTTTGAAGTTGATTTTTGAAAATCAGTACATAGATAATCAAAACTCAAAGGACCTTCGAATGATTAATTTTTCTTCAAATAATAATTTTAAAAGTCTTATGGAGATTACTATCGGGACCAAAGCAAGCGCGCTTATCGAACAATTGTCGATTTATGAAAAGCAATCATTCAGACAAACTTGCTTCAATGCAGTACTCGGTATGTCGATTAAAATGAGCAAGAACATGTACGAGTTTTGGGAAGAGTTTCAGTCCTTAGAATTTTTGATACCAACAAATGCGTTGTCAGAAGAGTTTTATATAACCAACCCAGATGTCATTCCTCAGACAAGTTCACTGTGTCGACGAGCACTTCATGGCTATGAACCGAGTCAAAAAAATCCAATTTTGATTGAAGAATGGGATGCTTTGTTGCAAATGCCAAATTTGAAATCAATTCAACCAATCGATCAATTTTGGTTTCAAATTTCAAATTTAAAATCAGATCAAAATGTTTTAAGATTTCCTAATTTGGCGTCATTTGCATTGAACCTTTTGGTTATGCCGCACTCGAATGCAGGTGAGTAACTATCTCGTCTACTACTTTAATCACTTAATAATTGAAAAATATTTGATTAGAATCCACCTTCATAAACTTTTGCGGGTTAAATTAACTTGCTGCGGTGGAAATAAATTTTTTTTTCAACACGAATGTATAAAAACGAACTTTGAAATGTTCTATGTTATGTTGAAAATTATATTTTTATACACGAGTGATAATTTGATTACCTCTCGCTACAATTTTATTGTGAACTGTACGTTGTTTCATAAGCTGTTTAATTTAGGCGTGATTAAAATAAAGCTTAACACTGACTGCTTCTTGAGTGCAATTAAACAATTTTTTTTTACTACGTAAATAAATATATTGAAATATGGTTTTCCTTAAGTCAAAGCTTGTCAGAGTTAAGCTTAATTTAAAATTCAGCCGTATTATTCTTTACACGGTACGTGTTGGAAAGTCAAACTGAAATCGAGAGAAACAAACGTTTTTATCGTTGCAAGTTACGAAGGTACTATTGAACTATAATTCAAATCGCACGATACATGATGGTTGCTTAAAAATTACATCAGGTAGTTTATATGTTGGTATATTAATGATTCTAAGCTTGCGAAAGGCGAGCTTATTTTTACGGTCTACCATCAACAAGTCCATGGCCCGGAAGGGTTTGATTAATAAATAAAAGAAATTTTTTTTTACATTAATAAACATATTAGAAGCTGAACTAGAAATAATGATCTAATGTATTTATGATATAATGTGTGGCTGTTATTAAAATATCTCCTACTTTGTGTTTTTTTTTTTTTTTTTTTTTTTTTTTTTTTTTTACAGAAAATAAAACTTAAGTGAGGTATAATGGCCTGGTTCGGCTAGCAAAATAAATTTTGTCTGTTACGCAGTTTGTAATCGGGCTAGCATTAGGTACTTTGCAGCTCATGGATTGAGTAATATTTTATCAAACGCAAGCTGCATACTACCAAATTATTCAAATTTTATAAATTAGCAAAAGTTCGTTTTTGTCGCGTCTGCACAGTCGTGTTAAATTTTACAAGGAAAAAGGGCGTGGTATTTTTGCTAATAATAATTGTTGTAGACGTATTCTTTTTTACTCAGTAAAAGTAGGCGCGTAATAGAAAAATAAGAAATATAAAAACCTCTGAGATGTATTGTCAATGTAAAACCAAATTTATTGCAAGAATAAAATTCGTGACGTAAAAAAAAAAAAATAATAATAACTGAGAAAATTCGTGGAAAGTAATTTATAGCGATTAAAATATATTTGAATTCTTTTTTAATGAAGAATCATAAATTTTTCATTTTTTAAATGGATCTCAATGACCTTTTTTCATAATAGGTATTGTTTCAAATGTTTTTTTTTTTTTTTTTTTCAACTTTTGAAATGTAATTAATAATTACATTTTAGCTATCCGTAATCGTATCCAAAAGTGATAATTTTTTTTACAAACAAATTTTTTTCGTTGGACGTTGGTCAAACAATTAATTAATTAATTAATTTATTTATTTAAAAGTAATTTTTTGAAAAAAATGTTTTTCGGGCTTATCGTATATAATTTTTCTCTTTAATTTCATAGCCCAAACTTGGAACAGGTGCTCTTTAATGTATCGAATAAAAATAAAATAATGAGATAATATTATAAATACCTCTGATTCATGAACAGCGAATAAACCATTCATTCCACATTCGGAAATAGACATTTTTTAGAATTGAGATAATCGACTGAGAGAGTTCAAAAGGTTATGCGTAGGGATCTCAAAAGGTTATGCGCAAGGAGCGAGTCAAGCCCCAAAGGTTCAGCGTTGGTATCGATATTCTGCTCAGGGGACTAAGCTATAAGTTCAGGGCATACTTTTCGACCAAGCATTAGGTTCAGGTTGTTCGGTGGGCTAGTATAGGAATCCCTCAAGTTTGACAACCCAATAACGCTGGGTACAGCGATAAATAAATTATTTTTTTATAAACAAATAACTAACCAGCAAGCTTCAAACCCCTGTAACGATGGAAAAAAGGATAAATGAATATTTTTTTATAAACAAATAATTAACCGACGAGCTTTAAACCCCCATAACACTAGAAAAATAGATAAATAAATTATTTTTTATAAACAAATAAGTAACCAGCAAGCTTTAAACCCCCACAACGCTAGAAAAATGGATAAATAAATTATTTTTTATAAACAAATAAGTAACCAGCAAGCTTGAAACCCCTGTAACGCTGGAAAAATAGATAAACAAATATTTTTTTATAAACAATTAAATAAATCACCAAGCTCTAAACCCCCATAACGCTGGGGAAAGCGATAAATAAATTATTTTTTATAAACAATTAATGAAACCGACAAGCTCTAAGCCCCAAAAACGCTGGGGAGAGCGATAAATAAATCATTTTTATGAACAATTAAATAAGCCGACAAGCTCTAAACCCCCAAAACAATGGGGAGAGAGACAAATACATAATTTATTATGATCAATTAATGAAACCGCCAAGCTGTAAGCCGCAATAACGCTGGGGAAAGCGATAAATTAATTATTTTTTATAAACAATTAATTCAACCGCCAAGCTCTAAGCCCCAATAATGCTGGGGAGAGTGATAAGTAAATTATTTTTTATCAACAATTCAATAAACCGACAAGCTCTAAACCCCCATAACGCTGGGGAAAGCGATAAATTAATTATTTTTTATAAACAATTAAATAAACTGACAAGCTCTAAACCCCCATAACACTGGGGAAAGCGATAAATTAATTTTTTTTTTTAAACAATTTAATAAACCGCCAAGCGCCAAAAATATTAATTTATCAAATATTATTATAAAAAAAAATTAATTTATCGCTTTCCCCAGCGCTTTGGGGGTTTAGAGCTTGGTGGTTTATTTAGTGGTTTATAAAAAATAATTTATTTATCGCTCTCTCCAGCGTTTTGGGGGCTTAGAGCTTGTCGGTTTATTTAATTATTTGTAAAAAATAATTAATTTATCGCCTTCTCCAGCGTTATGGGGGCTTAGAGCTTGGCGATTTATTTAATTGTTTATAAAAAATAATTAATTTATCACTCTCCCCAGCGTTATGAGGGTTTAGAGCTTGCCGGTTTATTGAATTGTTAATAAAAAATAATTTACTTATCGCTCTCCCCAGCATTATTGGGGCTTCGAGCTTGGTGGTTTATTTAATTGTTTATAAAAAATAATTAATTTATCGCTTTCCCCAGCGTTATGGGGGTTTAGAGCTTGCCGGTTTATTTAATTGTTTAAAAAAAATAATTTATTTATCGCTCTTCCCAGCGTTTTGGGGGTTTAGAGCTTGTCGGTTTATTTAATTGTTTATAAAAAATAATTAATTTATCGCTTTCCCCAGCGTTATGGGGGTTTAGAGCTTGGCGGTTTATTTAATTGTTTATAAAAAATTATTTAGTTATCGCTCTCCTCAGCGTTATGGGGGTTTGGAGCTTGTCGGTTTATTCAATTGTTTATAAAAATTTATGTATTTATCGCTCTCCCCAGCGCTATGGGGGACTAGAGCTTGGCGGTTAAATTAATTGTTTATAAAAAATAATTTACTTATCGCTCTTCCCAGCATTATTGGGGCTTAGAGCTTGGCGGTTTATTTAATTGATTATAAAAAATAATTTAGTTATCGCTCTCCTCAGCGTTATGGGGGTTTGGAGCTTGTCGGTTTATTTAATTGTTTATAAAAATTTAAGTATTTATCGCTCTCCTCAGCGTTTTGGGAGTTTAGAGCTTGTCATTTTATTTAATTGTTTAAAAAAATTAATATATTGATCGCTCTCCCCAGCTTTATGGGGGCTTAGAGCTTGTCGGTTTATTTAGCTGTTTATAAAAAATTATTTATTTATCGCTCTCCCCAGCGTTATGGGGGCTTAGAGCTTGTCGGTTTATTTAATTGTTTATTAAAAATAATTCATTAATCGCTTTTTCCAGTGTCATTGGGGCTTAGAGCTTGGCGGTTTATTTAATTGTTTATAAAAAAATATTTATTTATCTATTTTTCCAGCGTTACAGGTTTTTCAAGCTTGCTGGTTACTTATTTATTTATAAAAAATAATTTATTTATCCATTTTTCTATCGTGATGGGGGTTTAAAGCTTGCTGGTTAGTTATTTGTTTATAAAAAATAATTTATTTATCTATTTTTCCAGCGTTCTGGGGGTTTAAAGCTCGTCGGTTAATTATTTGTTTATAAAAAAATATTCATTTATCCTTTTTTCCATCGTTACGGGGGTTTGAAGCTTGCTGGTTAGTTATTTGTTTATAAATAATAATTTATTTATCGCTGTACCCAGCGTTATTGGGTTGTCAAACTTGTGGGATTCCTGTACTAGCCCACCGAACAACCTGAACCTAATGCTTGGTCGAAAAGTATGCCCTGAACTTATAGCTTAGTCCCCTTAGCAGAATATCGATACCAACGCTGCAAAGGTTATGCGTAAGGTTCCTGAGTCTACCGGGCAGAACGTCAAAAATAATCGACTAAGAGAGTTTAAAAGGTTATGCGAAAGAATCTCAAAAGCTTATGCGCAAGGAGCAATCAAGCCCTAAAAGGCTATGCGTAAGGATTTCGAGTGGACCCGGTGGGACTTTGAAAAGAATCGACTGAAGAATCTTCTTACGGTGAAGAACGAGTCAAACCCAAAAGGCTTTGCGAAAGGAGCGAGTCAAGTTCCCAAAGGTTATGCGTAAGGAGCGAGTGGAGCTCCAATAGGTTATGCGCAAGGAGCGAGTAGACCTTCGAAAGGATATGTGTGAGGAGCGAGTCAAGCTTGAAAATGTTTTGCATAGGCATCTTGAACTGACCGTGCAGGACTTTGAAATTATTCGACCACAGGAGTCTAAGAGTTTATGAGTGAGGAGCAAGTCGAGCTCCAAAAGGACATGCGTAAGGAGCGAGTCGAGTTCCAAAAGGTTATGCGTAAGTAGCGAGTGGAGCTTCAGAAGGTTATTTGTAAGGATCCTGAGTTGACCGGGCGGGACTTTGAAAATAATCGACCAACAGAGTCCTAAAGGTTATGCGTAAGGAGCCCGAGCCGATAGCGAGGGACTTTGAAATTAATCGACCGACAGAGTCTAAGAGTTTATGAGTGAGGAGCAAATCGAGCTCCAAAAGGACATGCGTAAGGAGCGAGTCGAACTTTAAAAGGTTATGCGTAAGGAGCGAGTCGAGCCCCGAATAAAAAAAATATTCTGCAGGTGAAAATAAAAAAAGTAAAGTGATAAAAGACTTAACAAAATTTGCTAAAATTATTTATAAAATAAAGTTTATTAGCAAATCCCTTCCAAAAGTTTGTAATTCGAACTTGATTTTCGCCATACAGCTGCATACGGGCAGTGAGCTAGGTGATTATTATTTTAAAAAGTGTTCTCTGCAGGTGCAAATAAAAAAAAAGAGGTGATCAAAAGCTTTAAAAAAATGTTGAGATTATGAAATATTAATTTTATACCGAATTATAACTTCCAATATTCAATTAAGTAGCTGATGCAACAGGATCAGTTTACAATTCACGATGATGAAGACTCAGCCGATCTAGTTCTGTAGGTAAAGAAAAGCCGAGCATGGTGAATCAAGAGTAACCTCACTCGCTGGAGGAAATCAACTCGAAAACAAACTTTTAAATGTGCTGTGCTTATGAAGATTACTTTTTTAATAATCCTTACAAATTTTCAAAGTTTTGTATCATTTCACTTTATTTATTTTGCTCAAGGAAATCCGTTTATAATTATAATCGATCGTCTCCCTGCAACTGCATACTCAGACATACTATTATGATTATTTTTAACGGCTAAAACCTAAACGCACGCTGCTCGAGCAGAAATGTAATAGGCGATTTTACGCACTCAAAATATGTCTTTTGCGTTCGTTAAATCAGCACTTTAGGGCTCCAGTAATATAAAATTAAATTAAATTTTTTTTTAATTCATTCGACGACCTCAGAGCAGGCAAGATCACTCGCTGAATTTAAGCATATTACTAAGCGGAGAAAAAGAAACTAACAAGGATCTCCTTAGTAGCGGCGAGATAACAGGAATTAGCCCAGCACTGAATCCCGCTTTTATGACGTTGGGAAATGTAGTGTTCGAGAGGATCCAATTATCCCTGAGCGTCGGACCGAGTCCAAGTCCATCTTGAATGGGGCCACTTACACACGGAGGGTGCTAGGCCCGTAGCGACCAGGACGCGCTAAAGGTGCATCTCTCCTTAGAGTCGGGTTGCTTGAGAGTGCAGCTCTAAGTTGGTTGTAATCTCCGTCTAAGGCTAAATATTGCCACGAGACCGTTACCGAACAAGTACCGTGAGGGAAAGTTGAAAAGAGCTTTGAAGAGAGAGTTCAATAGTACGTGAAACCGTTCAGGGGTAAACCTGAGAAACCCAAAAGATCGAATGGGGAGATTCATCGTCAACCTCTTTGGCTTACGTGTGGTTGCGATGATCGGGACCTCGGTCTCGCGTCATTCACTCGCGGCGGCATGTCCGGAGGGGTCGGTGGGCATTTCTCTCCTAGTAGGACGTCGCGACCCCTTGAGTGCTTGTCTACGGTCCGGTTGGTCGACTGGCGAGTCACGTGCAAACGCGATCTCGCCAGACCACTGGTTTGCCGATTGGCTACCTGACGGTATTGAACGATAGATAATTAACATGGTATTGGGTCACACAAAGTGCGTTCAGGCCCGTCGTCAGGCTCGTATCGCTCGGATTTTCGAACCTAGTTTCGTTGTCGGGTGCTTGACACGGCGTTTTAGTGACGTTGTCCTTGGACTGGCTCTAAATATTCGAACGGATATACCTGTCGGCGACGCTACTGCTTTGGGTACTTTCAGGACCCATCTTGAAACACGGACCAAGGAGTCTAAAATTTGCGCGAGTCATTGGGTTCACTAAATCTAAAGGCGCAATGAAAGTGAAGGTCTTCCTTAGCGTTGGCCGAGAGAGGAATGGCTCGAGTCACGATTCGATTCCGCACTCCCGGGCGTCTCGTACTCATTGCGAGCAGAGGCGCACCCAGAGCGTACCCGTTGGGACCCGAAAGATTGTGAACTTATGAAACTTGGGAGGTGGTTTGACCTCCTCCTTAGCCTTTTGCCGAAGGATTTTCCTTCGCTGCGCTCCACTCAATGGTTTCGGTCTAGTGACCGTCCCGGAGTGGGTTTCGGTGACCTTGGGGTCAGAGCCCCCAGGGTTGTTTGTCTCCGGGTCGATGGTCGGTTCAGAGCCCGTATTCATCGACTCGTTTTGTTTTTTCACTGTAGTCTCAATTTTGATTCCGCGAGTAGGGCGGATTTACGATGTCCACCCGCTATGGACTGCCAATGACGGGTAAGGCCTCAGGTACTCCGGGATTCGGCCCGGTGTCCCGGACGAACCGTTCAAAACACAGCACCCCCTGTGCCACGCATCTCTCGGCACGGTAATCTCACACCTTAGATTGGGTAGGCCACTTCTTGGTCCCCGTGAGCCCTCGAGTCAGACCAAGCCGGAAGTCTAAGGGCGGTATCATCCATCCCACTCAGGGGAGAACCCGTTTATAGGGATCCCAACCATCCATGAGGAGAGCCTGTTTATAGGGTTCCTCCACTCACCCTCACTAGATGGTCCTACTTCGTGACAAGGCTCACACTGGGAAGCAGGTATCGGGGGTGAGGGAGGACAGGAGAGGGAAAAGGAAGCAGTCAAAGCCTGGGACTATCAGCAAGAAGAGACCGCCAGTGATCAAGATGCAAGGGAAGGGGATTGGCATGAAGAGGGAGGTGAAGTATTTGAGGATATATATAGGGGCGAGGATGAAGATGGGAAGACATGTAGAGTATGTTTCATTATTTAGCCATTAAAACACGAAATTTGATTTTTAACTAATCATTTTTAATAAGCTATCTGTAAATATTTTTTTGAGTTTTGAACTTGAGCAGCTCTTGTAGAGAAGCATTTTTTAAACATTTATGTTGATTTAAAAAAGTTAAAAAAATAGTTGTAATTCAACAATTTTAGGCACGCCAAATCCCGAGTTTGCCAGAACCAAAAAATGTTACATAAAATTTTGCACGGCATTCCCGTGACCTTATAGGCAACATTTATCGGGGTAAACGAGAAAATGTTCGTTTTGGTGAGCTACAGTTACAGTTTCATTTTGAGTATGATCGGACCACATGTGTACAAATGAAGCATTCCAATATTATTTATAGTCAAATTTTACTCGAATTTAACGCTATTACAAAACTGTGCACAGAATTTCTCGCGGCCAACACTCAGAAAACTCTGATATAAGAGTTGCAACAGCTGTCTTAAGGCGAAGTTATAGGTGAGTTTCAGAATTTGCATAAAAAAATCAGTAAAAATTAAATTAAAACAAAAATGAAAAAAAGACTCTGTAGCACCCAAGCTACAACCTTAAGCTATCTTTTAAGCACAACACCATAAAAATCGGATCAAAGTTCACGTCAGAATATGGGAAATAGTTTTGTAAATTATTGTATCTTAATAACATTTGCCATATCTCCGTACATTATATTTCCGTTTTTTATTTTGATCCCCTAAATTGGATCTACAAAAATCTGAAATTCTTAAAAACACGATTAGAACACAGTTAAACGTCTTACTTTTTTGATCCCCCAAAATTGGATCCCCTAAAAAAATAGTTTAAAGTATTGGATCCCCTTTACACCCCAAAATAAGGTTGGTAACTTTTAAAATTTTGTAATATTTTATTACTTAGTTTATTAGAGCATTAAAAAATAGTAAACTCGTGTTTTTCCTATTTTTTTTTTTTTTTTTTTTTTTAAACCAAGACGATGGAACTGAAAGCGCTTAAGGACGTTCCGAGGATTCTTGAGTAACGCTAAAAAAATTTGAAACTTGCCATAGTGATAGATTTTTTTGTGCTCTATTGAATGAAATAAAAATGAAATAAAAACTTTTTGAATTAAGTATGTAAGAGAGAGATTAATTTAATCTTTATTAGTTAACGGTCGGGAATAGAATGATCCCTCTCCCCACGCGATCCAGACCCTTCAATTCTCCCAATTTCTCCCGACAGGAGTGGGGGGTTTGCTAAGTTTTCGGGCGGTGGGGCCTGATAGGACCATCAGGTTTTTCGCGCTCACGCGCCAAACCATCTTTCTTTGAAAAGCTCAGCGAATAATCTCAAAATTTTTCCTCTCCCTCTTCCCCCTGCTTATGTGAACTCGTTACAACTTATTCCCTGCGTCCACCGCTTCGATCGAGGGATACTTTTCTATATGGACATACGTCCACAATCATTATCGTAATAAGTTAGGATTGGTAAAAAGTAGCATTCTCATGGATTTGTACCATATGTCGCGTCATTTGGACAAGGGCGAATGGATCAATACTCCTAAGAAAAAAAAAAAAAAATTATATCGAAATTTATGAGGACGACTCAGATGACGAATACTTCTCTGATAAAAATGATTCAGAATATGATACCGAAAACAGTATGAACGATCAGTTTGGTAGCGTTGATAACCTTGTTAACTCAAACTATATGCATTATCCACTTGAATCAGATGAAGAGGACACCTCCAATGAAATATAAAATAAAACGTTTCAGTTACAAAACATGTTCATATTTTTATTATGATTAAAATTATTTTTCATTCTGTAAATAATTTTGTTTACTATTTCTTTTTTAATTGAAATCAAACTTGCAATCTTATTTCTTTATCACAATGTAAAGACCAACTCGAAATATTTTCCAAGTTCTTCTGACTTCTACACTCTGAACCTACAAGCCCATTAGCGGACAAATCAGACTCCTTCACCCTAATCAAAAAAACCCTTACCCTAGGTCGTCAGATTCCTACTATCTCAGTCTACAGCCCCATAAAAAAATTCGTCGGACTCGTACAATGTAAACCTACAATCCCATAACAAAATTCGTACAGCCTAAGCCTACTCCATAACTGAATTCGTCGGATCCATCACTTTAAGCCTAAGATCACATATCCAAGGTCGTCAAATGCCTGATATCTTAACCTGTGACTTCATTACCGAATTTGTCTGAATTGTTTCTGCCAAGTTTCGATCCCTGATACCCTCAAATTCGCCAGTAAGCGAATTTATGAGAAATGTATCTGTAAGTCGAAGGTAAACGAGTTTGAAAGAATATTGTTTGTAATTTGAGCGCTTCCAAGCCAAGTTTTAAGTATGAGTTTCTCAGTCGACAAAAGAATTAGAGACTTAGTGTTTTGCAATTTATAATTCGGTTGAATTTAGTTATGAGATTGTAGGCTTACAATTTACCGAAGGACTATCGTTTGAATTAGTATGAAAATATTAAGAACTTGTAACTTTTTGAGTTTATCACAATTTGACAATTTCGTAACATATTACTCCAAAAATTACTTGATATTCTGTTAAATTTTAATTACATTACCTTTTTCTAATTTTTTATTTTACTTTTCTCTAAAGTACAACTTATTACTCGTCGTTTTGAGAAAAATTCAAAAATATTGCACTATCCTATCCTTTTAAATAAGATTATAAATTGAAAAAAGGGTTTCCGGTTCACATAACCAGCAAGTAATTCGGTGACCCACGTGCCATCCCATGTAAAACTTTGACATGTCATAACTCAAAAACGAGTCCCGCTTGCTATGTTTTTTTTTTATTTCATTCAATAGAGCACAAAAAAATCTATCACTATGGCAAGTTTCAAATTTTTTTAGCGTTACTCAAGAATCCTCGGAACGTCCTTAAGCGCTTTCAGTTCCATCGTCTAGGTTTAAAAAAAAAAAACAAAAAAAATAGGAAAAACACGAGTTTACTATTTTTTAATGCTCTAATAAACTAAGTAATAAAATATTACAAAATTTTAAAAGTTACCAACCTTATTTTGGGGTGTAAAGGGGATCCAATACTTTAAACGATTTTTTTAGGGGATCCAATTTTGGGGGATCAAAAAAGTAAGACGTTTAACTGTGTTCTAACCGTGTTTTTAAGAATTTCAGATTTTTGTAGATCCAATTTAGGGGATCAAAATAAAAAACGGAAATATAATGTACGGAGATATGGCAAATGTTATTAAGATACAATAATTTACAAAACTATTTCCCATATTCTGACGTGAACTTTGATCCGATTTTTATGGTGTTGTGCTTAAAAGATAGCTTAAGGTTGTAGTTTGGGTGCTACAGAGTCTTTTTTTCATTTTCGTTTTAATTTAATTTTTACTGATTTTTTTATGCAAATTCTGAAACTCACCTATAACTTCGCCTTAAGACAGCTGTTGCAACTCTTATATCAGAGTTTTCTGAGTGTTGGCCGCGAGAAATTCTGTGCACAGTTTTGTAATAGCGTTAAATTCGAGTAAAATTTGACTATAAATAATATTGGAATGCTTCATTTGTACACATGTGGTCCGATCATACTCAAAATGAAACTGTAACTGTAGCTCACCAAAACGAACATTTTCTCGTTTACCCCGATAAATGTTGCCTATAAGGTCACGGGAATGCCGTGCAAAATTTTATGTAACATTTTTTGGTTCTGGCAAACTCGGGATTTGGCGTGCCTAAAATTGTTGAATTACAACTATTTTTTTAACTTTTTTAAATCAACATAAATGTTTAAAAAATGCTTCTCTACAAGAGCTGCTCAAGTTCAAAACTCAAAAAAATATTTACAGATAGCTTATTAAAAATGATTAGTTAAAAATCAAATTTCGTGTTTTAATGGCTAAATAATGAAACATACTCTACATGTCTTCCCATCTTCATCCTCGCCCCTATATATATCCCCAAATACTTCACCTCCCTCTTCATGCCAATCCCCTTCCCTTGCATCTTGATCACTGGCGGTCTCTTCTTGCTGATAGTCCCAGGCTTTGACTGCTTCCTTTTCCCTCTCCTGTCCTCCCTCACCCCCGATACCTGCTTCCCAGTGTGAGCCTTGTCACGAAGTAGGACCATCTAGTGAGGGTGAGTGGAGGATTCCTATAAACAGGCTCTCCTCATGGATAGTTGGGATCCCTATAAACGGGTTCTCCCCTGAGTGGGATGGATGATACCGCCCTTAGACTTCCGGATTGGTCTGACTCGAGGGCTCACGGGGACCAAGAAGTGGCCTACCCAATCTAAGGTGTGAGATTACCGTGCCGAGAGATGCGTGGCACAGGGGGTGCTGTGTTTTGAACGGTTCGTCCGGGACACCGGGCCGAATCCCGGAGTACCTGAGGCCTTACCCGTCATTGGCAGTCCATAGCGGGTGGACATCGTAAATCCGCCCTACTCGCGGAATCAAAATTGAGACTACAGTGAAAAAACAAAACGAGTCGATGAATACGGGCTCTGAACCGACCATCGACTCGGAGACAAACAACCCTGGGGGCTCTGACCCCAAGGTCACCGAAACCCACTCCGGGACGGTCACTAGACCGAAACCATTGAGTGGAGCGCAGCGAAGGAAAATCCTTCGGCAAAAGGCTAAGGAGGAGGTCAAACCACCTCCCAAGTTTCATAAGTTCACAATCTTTCGGGTCCCAACGGGTACGCTCTGGGTGCGCCTCTGCTCGCAATGAGTACGAGACGCCCGGGAGTGTGGAATCGAATCGTGACTCGAGCCATTCCTCTCTCGGCCAACGCTAAGGAAGACCTTCACTTTCATTGCGCCTTTAGATTTAGTAAACCCAATGACTCGCGCAAATTTTAGACTCCTTGGTCCGTGTTTCAAGATGGGTCCTGAAAGTACCCAAAGCAGTAGCGTCGCCGACAGGTATATCCGTTCGAATATTTAGAGCCAGTCCAAGGACAACGTCACTAAAACGCCGCGTCAAGCACCCGACAACGAAACTAGGTTCGAAAATCCAAGCGATACGAGCCTGACGACGGGCCTGAACGCACTTTGTGTGACCCAATACCATGTTAATTATCTATCGTTCAATACCGTCAGGTAGCCAATCGGGAAACCAGTGGTCTGGCGAGATCGCGTTTGCACGTGACTCGCCAGTCGACCAACCGGACCGTAGACAAGCACTCAAGGGGTCGCGACGTCCTACTAGGAGAGAAATGCCCTCCGACCCCTCCGGACATGCCGCCGCGAGTGAATGACGCGAGACCGAGGTCCCGATCATCGCAACCACACGTAAGCCAAAGAGGTTGACGATGAATCTCCCCATTCGATCTTTTGGGTTTCTCAGGTTTACCCCTGAACGGTTTCACGTACTATTGAACTCTCTCTTCTAAGCTCTTTTCAACTTTCCCTAACGGTACTTGTTCGGTAACGGTCTCGTGGCAATATTTAGCCTTAGACGGAGATTACAACCAACTTAGAGCTGCACTCTCAAGCAACCCGACTCTAAGGAGAGATGCACCTTTAGCGCGTCCTGGTCGCTACGGGCCTAGCACCCTCCGTGTGTAAGTGGCCCCATTCAAGATGGACTTGGACTCGGTCCGACGCTCAGGGATAATTGGATCCTCTCGAACACTACATTTCCCAACGTCATAAAAGCGGGATTCAGTGCTGGGCTAATTCCTGTTATCTCGCCGCTACTAAGGAGATCCTTGTTAGTTTCTTTTTCTCCGCTTAGTAATATGCTTAAATTCAGCGAGTGATCTTGCCTGCTCTGAGGTCGTCGAATGAATTAAAAAAAAATTTAATTTAATTTTATATTACTGGAGCCCTAAAGTGCTGATTTAACGAACGCAAAAGACATATTTTGAGTGCGTAAAATCGCCTATTACATTTCTGCTCGAGCAGCGTGCGTTTAGGTTTTAGCCGTTAAAAATAATCATAATAGTATGTCTGAGTATGCAGTTGCAGGGAGACGATCGATTATAATTATAAACGGATTTCCTTGAGCAAAATAAATAAAGTGAAATGATACAAAACTTTGAAAATTTGTAAGGATTATTAAAAAAGTAATCTTCATAAGCACAGCACATTTAAAAGTTTGTTTTCGAGTTGATTTCCTCCAGCGAGTGAGGTTACTCTTGATTCACCATGCTCGGCTTTTCTTTACCTACAGAACTAGATCGGCTGAGTCTTCATCATCGTGAATTGTAAACTGATCCTGTTGCATCAGCTACTTAATTGAATATTGGAAGTTATAATTCGGTATAAAATTAATATTTCATAATCTCAACATTTTTTTAAAGCTTTTGATCACCTCTTTTTTTTTTATTTGCACCTGCAGAGAACACTTTTTAAAATAATAATCACCTAGCTCACTGCCCGTATGCAGCTGTATGGCGAAAATCAAGTTCGAATTACAAACTTTTGGAAGGGATTTGCTAATAAACTTTATTTTATAAATAATTTTTTTATTTTCACCTGCAGAATATTTTTTTTATTCGGGGCTCGACTCGCTCCTTACGCATAACCTTTTGGAGTTCGTTTACTCGTTCTATGGGGTTTGACTGGGGGTGCTTTATAGATGAAAAAACCGCTTTAATTCCCTCTAGGGTTAGTTTATCGATCCATACCTGCGATGTAAACTGACTTCCGTGATCCGATAATATTTACTCATTTTCCCATAATTAGGTATATATTCCTCGAAGATTTTTTTTATTATCGCTCTCGTGGTAGCGTTTTTTAAAGAGTACAATTTTGCAAATTTACTGAGCAGGTCTTGCACCGCAAAAATATATTTAACACCCCCACGAGATTTTGGTAGCGCGCCCATGAAGTCAACCGATGCAATATCGTGAACTCCGATCGGGACAATGGCACGCGTAGGTGCCGACGTACTCTGTGTATACGCCTTGTTTCTTTGGCACGAATCGCAGCATCTCACAAACCTCGCGATTACTCGTTTAACGCCCGGAAAATAGAAATCATCCGTAATAATTTTAACCATTTTCTTGGCACCGGGGTTCCCATAAATTTCGTGCGTACAGCGAATAAACTCCCGCACTAGGGCTCGGGGCAACATAACCTTCAAGGAAGACCCCTTCAGTGACTTGCACAGCATACCTCCCACCAATTCGTACCCCTTTATTTCCATCCCTTTCTCTAGCTTCTCGATGACTTCTTTCATACCTTCCTCTTCCCTCTGCGCTTTGTCGAAAGATTTTAATAATTTTTTCATATCCGGGCCCTTCTCGTTCTTGAAAAATAACAAGGACTTACACATTAGTAAATCTGACAAGGGGAATACTACGTTAATTATTAAAAAATCTGATTATATCGAAAAGGTAGAGCTCGCGTTGAGTAATAATCAACATTATGAAAAATTAAAGTCTGACCCTACAAGTGGTATAATAAATTGTGCGAATAGACTCATTAAGAAAATTAACAGCAAATCTTCGGAAATCGCTGACGATGTTTTCAAAACACACCTTCCACATGTAAACAATGTAAATTTACCTAGAGCCTACGGCTTAGTGAAAGTACACAAAGCTGGTTATCCTGTGAGGATTATTGTATCTACTATCAACGGTCTAACTAGTGATATTGAAAAACGTATCGTCTCCCTTTTCAATAGTTGTATACCTAGACCGAAGCACACTATAAAGAATACTCCTACGTTCAAAAATGAAATCGATCGAGTTTGTGTTCCCGATACACACTTAATGGCCTCCTTTGACGTTGTTTCCTTATTTACAAACATCGACCGTAATCTGGTTGTACAAGTAATTAAAAATAAATGGTCTTTTTTACGAAACAAAACTTAATTTAATAAAAAAGAATTTTTAGACATTATCATTTTCATTTTAAATTCCACATACTTTAAATTCAACAACAAGTTTTATTACCAAAAAAGCGGTGCACCAATGGGCGGTTGCTGCAGCCCTTGGTTTGCTGACCTCTGTTTAGAGGCCATTGAGAATAATTGCCTTGATAAATTAAAATCTAGCGTTTTGATTTTCAGAAGATTTGTTGATGATGCTTTTATTATTTGTTTAGCTTCAGAACTTTACAATATACTCAATACTTTTAATGATTCAAATCCTTTTTTAAAATTCACAATGGAGAAAGAGAATAACGACAGAGAACTGAATTTTTTAGACATTACTGTGAAGATAGAAAATAACAAATTAGTCACAAACTGGTACCAGAAAGATATTGCTTCGGGACGATATATTTGTTACGATTCCCATCACCCTCAACAACAAAAGAGAGCCATTGTTTACGGTCTTGTTGACAAAGCGATAAAACTATCAGACAAACGGTTCCACAGGAAGAATTTAGAGTTTATTAGAAAATTACTCTTGAATAACAATTACCCACCTGAGTTTATTTTATTGCATATAAAAAACCGGCTTGACAGAATCACACAGCTTATTAGTAATAACAAAAATAATTCACTTATGGATGCAAATTTCTTACCTATACCGTACCATAAATATTTTTCCCCAAGAATCTCATATCTTTTTAATCGCTTTGGCATCAAGACTGTTTACAGGAATATTAATAAACTCGATCGATTTCATACTTTGGGTAAAGATAAGATAGATAAATTTGAGAAAACTGGTTTTATTTATAAGATTGACTGTTAAGACTGTGAAAAATCCTACATAGGTGAAACGATGCGTCATCTCCACAAACGTGTGGAGGAACATGAACGATATGTAAAAAACAAAGATGAAAAATCAGTCATAGCGTTACAGCTAGATTTTTAGCCTACAGTGCAAGTAACAGAAGCGCAAACAATTTCGGAGTATTCGCGACTAAATTTGCTGAAAAAAAAGCTTTTCACGGGATCATACAGTGATTGGATTCCCGCAAATTCATCACTTTTGCGCTCTTTGCTGCCGCTGAGCAACTCGTCCTTGGAGAGATCACGAGCCAGAGTTGACGTAAGTCGCCTCTAAGTTAAATCGCCATCCGGGCTAGCTTTCATTTTTTTTTGTTTTTTTTTTGTATTGGCATTTACTTAAGAAATAACCATACGGAAAATCCTGTACTACCAAGCTATGCTTGGGACCCAGGGATGATCTCAAGGTCATAGCGTTGGCTATTTCAGTTTTGAGATTTATCTCTCACCATTTCGCAAAATCCTGTACTACCTGATTAAACCCCAGGGACCCAGGGACTATACTTCGTATAGTTACGTATGGTGGAGTTCTTTTATTTTTTTTTATTGTTATTTGTTATTTATCTAATAGATCATATGAATTTCGTCAAATACCCATGAGATTGAATAGGGGAGTTTTTTTGTTTTTTTTTTGTAATACAACCACTTGCGCTTATTAAAGATATAAAAACGCGCACTGACCCATTAATTCCTGACTAGATTTTCTTTGATAAGTTGAGTAGATTGGTTTTCGTTCGTGGTATCAAATATCAAATAAATATTTCTGGTTTTTGGTCAAACGAACAGATTTATTATGACAGTAGATTGTCTTTACAATTTTCGCCAACGTTTCGTCATCGTTTTTTGATGACTTCTTCAGGGCTAAGATTTTAAAAGATCACAAAAGTTTAAATACAATATAACAATTTAACAATAAAAAGATTTTTCTTTTTTGTACAATTAAAAATTATTAAAAAATTTACGATAAATTTAAAATAGTTATAAAAATAGGATTATTAAACATTGTCAACCAATTTAAAAATTTTTTAAAAAATCAAATTTACCTAGAGTAGTAAGTCAGTGATAACTGACAGTCAAAAAATAGTTCATGGTTTGTGAACCGACGAGTTGTTTGAAGCGTGGTCAAACGGCAACTAAGGAAATGTTTAAAAGCAAAGGTGAGAGATCAGTCATACTGTAGTTAAAGGGTGGGGCGGGGGGAGCCATTCAATAATATCTTTATAGTCTCTCCTAAGGAATTGAGTGTCTTGCTGTTTATTTATATTATTTTCATGAAATTGTATGTAAAGCATCTCTAAAAATTTCCTCTTTCTCGTGTGAGGTTCTGAATCTAAAATTGAAACCTCTTTAAAATCAAAAAAATGATTATTATGAAGGCAATGTAACGCTGTGACTGATTTTTCATCTTTGTTTTTTACATATCGTTCATGTTCCTCCACACGTTTGTGGAGATGACGCATCGTTTCACCTATGTAGGATTTTTCACAGTCTTAACAGTCAATCTTATAAATAACACCAGTTTTCTCAAATTTATCTATCTTATCTTTACCCAAAGTATGAAATCGATCAAGTTTATTAATATTCCTGTAAACAGTCTTGATGCCAAAGCGATTAAAAAGATATGAGATTCTTGGGGAAAAATATTTATGGTACGGTATAGGTAAGAAATTTGCATCCATAAGTGAATTATTTTTGTTATTACTAATAAGCTGTGTGATTCTGTCAAGCCGGTTTTTTATATGCAATAAAATAAACTCAGGTGGGTAATTGTTATTCAAGAGTAATTTTCTAATAAACTCTAAATTCTTCCTGTGGAACCGTTTGTCTGATAGTTTTATCGCTTTGTCAACAAGACCGTAAACAATGGCTCTCTTTTGTTGTTGAGGGTGATGGGAATCGTAACAAATATATCGTCCCGAAGCAATATCTTTCTGATACCAGTTTGTGACTAATTTGTTATTTTCTATCTTCACAGTAATGTCTCAAAAATTCAGTTCTCTGTCGTTATTCTCTTTCTCCATTGTGAATTTTAAAAAAGGATTTGAATCATTAAAAGTATTGAGTATATTGTAAAGTTCTGAAGCTAAACAAATAATAAAAGCATCATCAACAAATCTTCTGAAAATCAAAACGCTAGATTTTAATTTATCAAGGCAATTATTCTCAATGGCCTCTAAACAGAGGTCAGCAAACCAAGGGCTGCAGCAACCGCCCATTGGTGCACCGCTTTTTTGGTAATAAAACTTGTTGTTGAATTTAAAGTATGTGGAATTTAAAATGAAAATGATAATGTCTAAAAATTCTTTTTTATTAAATTAAGTTTTGTTTCGTAAAAAAGACCATTTATTTTTAATTACTTGTACAACCAGATTACGGTCGATGTTTGTAAATAAGGAAACAACGTCAAAGGAGGCCATTAAGTGTGTATCGGGAACACAAACTCGATCGATTTCATTTTTGAACGTAGGAGTATTCTTTATAGTGTGCTTCGGTCTAGGTATACAACTATTGAAAAGGGAGACGATACGTTTTTCAATATCACTAGTTAGACCGTTGATAGTAGATACAATAATCCTCACAGGATAACCAGCTTTGTGTACTTTCACTAAGCCGTAGGCTCTAGGTAAATTTACATTGTTTACATGTGGAAGGTGTGTTTTGAAAACATCGTCAGCGATTTCCGAAGATTTGCTGTTAATTTTCTTAATGAGTCTATTCGCACAATTTATTATACCACTTGTAGGGTCAGACTTTAATTTTTCATAATGTTGATTATTACTCAACGCGAGCTCTACCTTTTCGATATAATCAGATTTTTTAATAATTAACGTAGTATTCCCCTTGTCAGATTTACTAATGTGTAAGTCCTTGTTATTTTTCAAGAACGAGAAGGGCCCGGATATGAAAAAATTATTAAAATCTTTCGACAAAGCGCAGAGGGAAGAGGAAGGTATGAAAGAAGTCATCGAGAAGCTAGAGAAAGGGATGGAAATAAAGGGGTACGAATTGGTGGGAGGTATGCTGTGCAAGTCACTGAAGGGGTCTTCCTTGAAGGTTATGTTGCCCCGAGCCCTAGTGCGGGAGTTTATTCGCTGTACGCACGAAATTTATGGGAACCCCGGTGCCAAGAAAATGGTTAAAATTATTACGGATGATTTCTATTTTCCGGGCGTTAAACGAGTAATCGCGAGGTTTGTGAGATGCTGCGATTCGTGCCAAAGAAACAAGGCGTATACACAGAGTACGTCGGCACCTACGCGTGCCATCGTCCCGATCGGAGTTCACGATATTGCATCGGTTGACTTCATGGGCGCGCTACCAAAATCTCGTGGGGGTGTTAAATATATTTTTGCGGTGCAAGACCTGCTCAGTAAATTTGCAAAATTGTACTCTTTAAAAAACGCTACCACGAGAGCGATAATAAAAAAAATCTTCGAGGAATATATACCTAATTATGGGAAAATGAGTAAAATATTATCGGATCACGGAAGTCAGTTTACATCGCAGGTATGGATCGATAAACTAACCCTAGAGGGAATTAAAGCGGTTTTTGCATCTATAAAGCACCCCCAGTCAAACCCCATAGAACGAGTAAACAAAGAGCTCGGGCGTTTCTTTCGAACATTTACTTCCGATAAACACAAAAATTGGGCGGCTTGGCTTCCGGTTATTGAGAAGATACTCAACGAGATCCCGCACGACACTACGGGTTTTGCGCCGTACGAGTTGCATTTGGGCAAAAAACCAGAAAGAGTGTGGGTGGGGATTTGCCTGAAAAAAATAAGGAACCGATGGGTTATAGCGAAAAGGTAGAATTGGCCCGCTCGCGAATAATGCAGAAAGGTGAAGCCCGCGAGAAAGCCTATAATGAGTCACGAAAGCTAGTTAAATACGACCTGGGGGCGAAAGTTCTAGTCAAAGCTTGCAGTATGTCAGATGCTGCCAGTTAAGTCATTAAAAAGTTTTTCTCGTTGTATGAAGGTCCTTATTCAATCTCACGGGTGTATCGAGAGTGTACATATGATCTCGTCAGCCTGGATGGGGATAAATTTAGGGGGAATTTTCATTGCAGCGCCCTACGCCCGTATTATGGCACCCCGTCATAAGAGTATGTGGCAGAGAAAAAAGATGGCCGCCCAAATCGAGAAGCTGGAAGAGGAATTAACCATAAAGGAGGCAGAGTTGGCGGAGGAGCGACTGAGACAAGAGGAGCAAGAACGGCAGACGAATGATCTCCTCCGTATCTTGAAGAAGTACCCGAAGTCTCGTATAAAGAAAAAAACGCCCAAACAAGTTCATGAGATCACAGTAGCAGAGGTCACATGAGGTTACACCTGTGTTTGGAGCCAGGAGGAAGTCAAAGACATTGCAAGAGCCGCATGTCCAACAACGGAATCATCTCTCGGGCTCCAGGACCTAAAAATCAGTCAGCGCACGGACATCGACATGAAGGAGGTCGAATCTTTTGACAGTATTACTGAGAGCCTGCAGAAGATGATTAACGAAAAGTGAAAAAAAGAAATAACTTATTTGAAAGCAAAAATTTTTTTTTATCATTGAGTATTTTACTGTGTTTAGCAATTTTGAGTTTTTTTTTTTTTGATTTTGTACTGAAATTCTCGACTAACTAATCAACCTTCAATGAATAGTAATATCTTATACATATATATAATTTCTTTTTTTTATACTTACTATATTGAATAATGTTGAAAGTTTAAAGTTTATATTAAGATGAAGTAAGATAAATCTTTTTTTTTTGTATAATTTAGTTGTAATTTAGATGTAAGCAGTAAACTAGACTATAAGAATTCTTGTTTGTATGAAAAAATGTAAAAAAAATTTTATAGTTTAAGAGGGGGGCTGTGTAACGGGTTCATATAAGCAGGGGGAAGAGGGAGAGGAAAAATTTTGAGATTATTCGCTGAGCTTTTCAAAGAAAGATGGTTTGGCGCGTGAGCGCGAAAAACCTGATTGTCCTATCAGGCCCCACCACCCGAAAACTTGGCAAACCCCCACTCCTGTCGGGAGAAATTGGGAGAATTGAAGGGTCTGGATCGCGTGGGGAGAGGGATCATTCTATTCCCGACCGTTAACTAGTAAAGATTAAATTAATCTATCTCTTACATACTTAATTCAAAAAGTGAGATTTTTAGCCTACAGTGCAAGTAACAGAAGCGCAAACAATCTCGGAGTATTCGCGACTAAATTTGCTGGAAAAAAAAGCTTTTCACGCGATCATACAGTGATTGGATTCCCCAAGATTTACGTTCCAATATCCTTTTACAAATATAATCTTCAGTTTAGTATAAATTTTTCCATAGAATTAATATTATTATAAAGGAATGTTACATAACAGAATATAGAAAAGAAAACTTGTCATACGTAACCCCAACTAACAGAGGATATAAAGAAGACGCATATATCGTTGACCCATACGAAAAGAAATACCTGAGACCGAGAATCCGTGAAAAAAGTACCATTACGTGATTTTCCGGGGAAAGAATAACAAAAAAAAAATTTTATGCGATTAATGTAACGTTGAAATTTTTTCCAAGAAAACTGTTATGATGTATAATTTTTCCGAGAAAACTGTCATGTTAAACTTGCTGTAGGTCGGAAGACAACATTCCCCGAGGAAAGTGTAACCAGTGTGTTTTCATCCGGGGAAACAATTACGTTTATTCAAGACGTAAATATATCTCGGGAAAAAATTAATCTGCACAACTTATTCCAGGTAAAGTGTAACGTATTGGTAATCAACGATTAAAATAATATTTTTCCAGGTAAAAAGCAACAAGAACAATGACAACTTATTTTAAGCAGTCCAAGGAGCTTTTCCCGAGGGAAACGTGCCGTTAAAACTGTTTTCCGGGTAAACTGTAATGTTGAAGTTATCGACGATTAAATTTATATATTATTAAGTCAAAACTTACAATAGCAATTCCAACTTATTTAGATCAGACCAGAGAGGTTTTTCCGAGGAAATCGTAACGTTGACAACTTTTTTCCGGGTAAACTGTAATGTTGAAGTTATCGACGATTAAGGTATTATTTTCCAAGTAAGAATTTACAATATCTTTGTCAATTTATTTGAAGCAGGTTAAAGAGCTTTTTCCGAGGTAATCGTAACGTTGACAACTTTTTTCAGGGTAAAATGTAACGTTAAAGGAATCACCGAATATAAAGATATTTTTTAAAAGAAAATTTACAATATCCATGCCAACTTACTTAAACCGGAGAAAGGAGCTTTTCCCGAGGAAAACGTAACGTTAAAACTTTTTTCCGGGTAAACTGTAATGTTGAAGTTGTCAACGATTAAGGTATTATTTTTCCAAGTTAGAATTTACAATATCCATGCCAACTTATTCAAACCAGATTTGGGAGCTTTTCCCGAGGAAAACGTAACGTTAAAACTTTTTTCCGGGTAAACTGTAATGTTGAAGTTGTCAACGATTAAGGAATTATTTTTCCAAGTTAGAATTTACAATATCTATGCCAACTTATTTAAACCAGATTTGGGAGTTTTTCCCGAGGAAAACGTAACGTTAAAACTTTTTTCCAGGTAAACTGTAATGTTGAAGTTATCGACGATGAAATTTATATATTATTAAGTCAAAACTTACAATAGCAATTCCAACTTATTTAGATCAGACCAGAGAGGTTTTTCCGAAGAAATCGTAACGTTGACAACTTTTTTCCGGGTAAACTGTAATGTTGAAGTTATCGACGATTAAGGTATTATTTTCCAAGTAAGAATTTACAATATCTATGTCAATTTATTTGAAGCAGGTTAAAGAGCTTTTTCCGAGGTAATCGTAACGTTGACAACTTTTTTCAGGGTAAAATGTAACGTTAAAGGAATCACCGAATATAAAGATATTTTTTAAAAGAAAATTTACAATATCCATGCCAACTTACTTAAACCGGAGAAAGGAGCTTTTCCCGAGGAAAACGTAATGTTAAAACTTTTTTCCGGGTAAACTGTAATGTTGAAGTTGTCAACGATTAAGGTATTATTTTTCCAAGTTAGAATTTACAATATCCATGCCAACTTATTCAAACCAGATTTGGGAGCTTTTCCCGAGGAAAACGTAACGTTAAAACTTTTTTCCGGGTAAACTGTAATGTTGAAGTTGTCAACGATTAAGGTATTATTTTTCCAAGTTAGAATTTACAATATCTATGTCAATTTATTTGAAGCAGGTTGAAGAACTTTTTTTGAGGTAATCGTAAAGTATCGTAACAGACAAGTCTGTTCGGATTTTTCCCCCTAGAAAAATATTTTCTACTACTGTATACTCCAAATGATTTTGATAAATTTATTCATGACTAGCTACGCAAATGTAAGTTTTAAAAATGATATGAATAGTGCAGTCGAAGAATGGGAAAAAAAAAATTACTGATACATTTATATAATTAAATGGAAAGTGGAATATGAAAAAATTTATTTTATGCTTAACAATGTTCAAAAGCTATTTTTAATGAATATTAAAATACATGTAGTAGTGATATGCAACTCCAAAGGAACACTTGTGGTGCTTGGACTGTGGACCCCCTTTTAAATTCGGAAAAAGGCTACCCAAACGTTTTTCGAAAAAAAGTTGGTAATGCCAACTTTAGTTTTCGCGCAAAAAAAAAAATTTGTATTTTGGTCGGTAGTGAAAGTAAGTTACCGGCTTTAACCATAAACATAAATGTCCTCTCGGGCTATTGAAATTATAATTAAACTATGTCGACAATAAAATTCATCTTAGAGTATGCCAGACGATCCTTACAAGCAAAAAATGTCCCAGATGATCCAGAACGGTTCCGATAAATCATAATCGAACCCAGGTAAACAAATAGGAGTCTTAGCTGCTTAGCGCTTTGACAAACAAAAAAGACATTCCAAGCTGATCTAGAACGGTCCCGGGAAAAAAAGAATGAGTTACAAACACTCCCCTCACGTTCCATTACAACTACAAAAAGTTTCGAACGACCCCAAACGGCTACATACAATCCCGAACAGTCGGAAAAGTCCTCAACGGTCTCTGAAATCACGCACTAATAAAAAAATTCTTCACTGATCGTAGTCGACCCTAGACATTCCAGGATGACTTAAAAAATGTATGTACGGTCCTACGAATTCCCTTATTATTCTGAATATTCTCTGTAACATCGTAACTGTTACAAACAATCACAAATAGTTTTAGACAATATCGGACAGTTTCAGAAATTATCAGGGCATCCTAAAATTTTATTGAAATTTTATAGCAAATTTTGAAAAATCAAGGCCGATGATTTTTAACCAATACCAGACAATCTCAAATGTTTTAGCATGACACGAAATGGTTTCAGATGACCCGACATGTCACCAAAGGATACAAAGCTACTCTAATCGATCTGAAACAGCCCCAAATTATCTCAAACTATACCGTTTCAATTCAAGTAATAATATGAGAGTCTTAAACAATTTCAGATATTTCACAACAGGGGCCTTATTATGTAAAACGATATCCACTAGATGCAGGTATATCAGGCGATGTATGTGAACATATTGTGAAGGCAGCTTAAAGGTAGTCGGGTCGACTGCTAGCCGCCAGATCGGTGAAGAGGTTAGATCCGCCAGATTGGTTGAAATAAACTAATGATAACCGATACAATATTTTTTTTTATATCGAATTCGATATAAGTAGCAGTTCAAAAATTAAGTAATTAATAAAATTATTTTGAACATTAGAAAAAAAATTAATAATCTAAAGATGTTATAATTTTTTTTTTTTAATGATCTAATAGTTTCTTTGATCAAATTTTTTAATAAGTATTTTAACACCAACTTTAGTAAGGGTAAAAAAGCAGCTGAATTGAGCCATTCAAATTAATAGATGCAACCATCATCTCCGAGTAAATTATTTCAAAGTGTCAAAAACTTGAGCTAAAATCAAGCGTAAAAAAACTAAATGATAAAAATATTTAGATCTTGGCTAGAAAAATGCGGAATTGATAATGATAACTATAATATTTTATTGCTGAAAGTTATTATTTTGTTGTAACTATTGCGTGAATTTTTCGTCCAGCAAATCAATAATATGTTTAAAAAACGACGTTGTGGATGGGAGTAGATGTTAATGATTAATCATGATTTTTTGCTGCTTTCAGTTTCGAAACCTCTCTGCTATATAATAGGAGCGAAAAATAATAATAATAACTATAATAATAATTATAATCTCGGTATAATCTTCCTGAGAGACTTTATCAAAAAATTGTATAACAGTTAGTAATTACAGTACTTAGAGTATAAATTTTCACATTGACAGCAACACCCTAAAAAGCTTTGTACAGCTAAATTAATTAAGTAAATAATAATTTTTTTTTTTAACTGCTGCTTCTATTTAAGATGATAATGAAAAAACGTTTTATTTGTTGTCATTAATTTTTATTTCAAGCAAATCTGGCAAATCTAGCTAACCTCTTCACCGATCAGGTGGCTAATCGTCCCGACTACCTTAAAGCTGCCTTCAATATATATACGCATATGTCACCCGATATACCTAACTCTAGCGGATATCGTTTTACAAAATAAGGCCCAGTTATAGACTTTTTCAGACAACAACAGCAGTTCCAAATTATCTGAAACTGTTTTGGATCTAGAACGATTTCAGATTATGGCAAAGTGTTTGTCGTGAACTTGCGCAGTCTTAAGGACGTTCCGAGGATTTTTGAGTAACGCTTAAAAATTTTGAAACTTGCCATAGTGATAGATTTTTTGGTGCTCTATTTAATGAAAAAAAAAAAAAAACATAGCAAGCGGGACTCGTTTTTGAGTTATGACATGTCAAAGTTCAGTAGTTTAACAAGGGATGGCACGTGGGTCACCGAATTTTTTGGACGTTCGTAACCGTTGTGAAAAAACCAATCGCTACAAGATTTTGGTTAACAACTTATGTTGCAGGGCTTGAAATGAGAAATATTTTAAGATTTTATAAAATATGGCAACCGGACCTACTTTTTGAGTGGTTGAGTAGTAAAGTTGATTTTTTATTCTTTGCGCTTGCCAGCGCCACGAGAGCGAGAGATCGAGCGAGCAGCGCGTCAGCTGTTTTTGGTGCGTAGCGCCTCAAAAGTGAATGAGAATTACTGGAGGGTTGGAACGTCCTTAAAGGTGATCACAGAAACTTTGCGTCGTCGCAGAATCGCACATCGCCACGGCGGTTTATATATCTATATATTTTTAGCAGAAAGGATTTAGCAGACAGTGCGATTTGCGATGTTGCGACAATCGCCGACTACGCCAACCTCAAAATCTATTGTTTCTGTTTTTGTAACCTTAATATGATGTTAAACTTGTATTTATTATGTGCTTGCTACATCCCTTTAGCCTTTGGATTGCTTCGCAGAAGATTTAATACCAGTTAAATAAAAATTTTATCAAAACTTTTAGCCAGTTCAGGTTAGTGCGATGCTGTGACGACGCAAAGTTTCTGTGTTCGCCTTTAGCGACTCTGAATGGTCAAAACAAATGTACGTGATCTTAAATGTTTCAAGACGATCTCATATGTTCTTAAAGGATCTTCTACAGTTTCGTAACATTCCTGCATGTTTCAATTAATTTAAAAATTGTCCTAGATTGTTTAAAGCAATGCCGCACTATCCTCGATACTTTTGTAGACTTACGAAAGACAAAACATGTTATTGAAAAGTCTCCAATAATCTCTTAGGACTCTAAAAAGTATGGTGCATTGTTTCGAGATCTCGGTCGTCACAATAACCATCTGCTATTGAACTTTACTTCCACCTGTTTTTATGGAACCTTCAGGAAAATACGATCATTTTCAGAGGGATCTAAGCTCAAAGATCTGTATCGATCGTAGACGAGAAAAATTTTTGTCGTAGTAGAAATTAAATTTAAAAGATCTTTGTCTGAAAAGTCTATAATAATTTCAGAATGAATAATTGTAAAATAAAAAATGAAAATATTTGCAGACAATTTTACGGACTAATAATTCATCATTCATTAAATCAAAAAATTTATACAGTGCAAATGATGTTGGGATAAGAAATTTGAAGAATACTGGAGACGTAAAAAGTATTGTATAAATTATTAAATAATCCGAAGCGAAAAAATCTAAAAGTTGTCCAAGACAAAATATAACCACAAGTGTAAAAAGCATTTGAAAAAATTTTGTATACAATCTCTGACGGTTAAAATTAAAAAAAATATTGGACAGTCTTGGACAAAAAATTACACCTCAGTAAGGAAAGCTCTTAACTCGAAAAAAATGTAGACCATTATAAAAGAAAACATCTCTATAGGAAGGATAGTCTTAATACAACTGTGTTTCTAATACAGCTACCCTCTTTAATTTGAAGTGTACACTTGGTGTTTGTGTGCTTAATGATAAGAATGAATTGACTACTTAAAATTTCTGATATATACATTATCCTAATTATTATTTCATCCATGCATGCTTAAATAGTGATTCATCAATTAAATTTATGCTTCAGGTACAAATTCAAAAATAAAAAAATATTAGAAAATTCTCTTGATTACATTAAATATATTTTAAGACCAGGATCAGAAGTCAGAACTCACGAAACTTTGAGCGCCCGAGTCTAATTTTTTTGTATCTACAAATAAATAAACTAACAATCCTCAAAGCAGTTACATCATAAAACCCTGGGCGTCCGAGTTAAATTTTTTTAGTAACAAATAAATAAACTAACAATACCCCAGGCTCGAAATTCACCGTACCCTGAGCGTCTGAGTTCAATTTTGTAATATATAAATGATCCACCAAGCTTTAAACCCACCGTACACTGGGCGTTCAACTTTGGTTTTAAAATATACAAATAATCCATTAAGCTCTGAACCTACGGTACCATCGGCGACAGAGTTTGATTTAAAGAAAAAAACAAATAATCCTCTAAGATCTGAACCCACGAGACCCTGGGCGTTTAAGTTTAATTTTGTGATCAACAAATAAATAAACCAACAAACCCCCAAGTTATGAACCCACTAAACCTTGGGAGCCCGAGTCTAATTTTTTTATCAACAAAAAAATGAACTAACAAACCCCAAGCTATTATACCACAAAACCCTGAGGGCCCGAGTCTAATTTTATGATCAACAAATAAATAATGTACAAATCTCTCAGATCTTCAACCACAAAACCCTGGGCATGTGATCTTGATTGACTTATTGAAAAATAAATAAACTAACAATCCCCCAAGCTTTAAAACCACCATACCCTGGGCGTCCGAGTTCGATTTTAAATCAAATAAATTGTTTAAAGAAAAATTGAACTCGAAGGCCTAGGGTTTTCTAGCTTAAGAATTTAGAGGATTTTTTGTTTATTCAGAAATCAAAGTTGGACGCCCACGGTTTAGTGGGTTTTGTCATGTCCCAAAATCGGGACAGATCTATTTAATTAATTTGAATCTACTTCATCCTTTTTTTATTACCGGGCAGGTGAATCGAAATAACTGAGAGGAGGGGTTAATTGACAAAACTACAAACCCGAAAGACTACTGTGAAATTCTATTTATTAAAAAAATTAAACCATTACAAAACGTTACACGCTACTTCCTTAATATAATCTTACTTCTATAAACGTTCTAGTCACTTCACAGAGAGAGAGAGAGAGTGTGACGTTGTTGTAGGCTGAAGACTCCCGCTGGGCTGCTTGAGGTGGTGAATCGGTGGTTCTGCACAGTCATGAAGGAACTTCCCGGCACTTTTCTCTAGTCGGTCACAAAGGCTGTTGTTTCTTTAAAAGTCTTTCAAAATATAATCGTCACTACCGAAGCTCTAATTTTTATTTTAAACTCGCACTTGTCCGAAACTCGCGAATAAGGTGCACTGATTAGTACTCTCAGAATTGCCCTTAAAAAGAGACTATAAATAGTCACTCAGGTTGATCTCGATCTATTTTTATAAAAGTATCGAGACCTTGAAATCTCTAACTCTCATGAGTCCGGTCGTGGAGATCTTCCTCGCTGAACGATGTGCGCGGGACGAGTTCTGGTACGTGACTGAATTAACCAAGCTCACGGGCTCGCGTTCGCGGCCCTATTTATACCCCTACGCATGAGGACCCACCCCCGTAGAGGGGATCATGGACCCTCCCATGTGTGCCCGAATCGGGGGGAAAAACCAATGATTTGGCCTCTTTTCCACGAGGGCTTGGCCTTGGCCTAATTTATTATAATACTCCTCATGTGTGGACTACCTCTCCTACAAGTAAAGTCCGCCTAAACTATTATGGGACCCGATTCCTTGAGGCCTCATTGGGTCAATGTCACTGACCGGCGGTCGCGGGGGATTGTTTATGGCCTCCCGCCTCCTTGCCATGACGCTCTATTGTTGGGGTCCGCTGCTGACTTTTCCTTCACTCAGTCAGGCGTCCCACGCTGACGCGTTTCTTTTGTCCTCTCCCTCTCTTCTTTTTCCCAGCTCCTGTTCGCTTTTCCTCTCTCTCTCTGTTTTTCTTCTTTTTATTCTCTCTCTCTCTTACTTGTACTTACTAATTTATCTTATTTAACTAATAATTGAATAATTTATAAATAACTTAAGAATTAGCTGAAAACTATTTTAATATTAAAAAGGGGAGCTGGTGCCGACACGACATCTCTCCTTCCCCTTCGAGATTGGAGGTTGTTTATACAACTCCAATCGTTTACTATAGTAAGAATTCCTTAGTATCAAAAAAAAAAATTTGTTTAATTACCTTTATACCCTTTTTTTTATATTCTTAACTTTTACTAGAATCTAGGACGCCAAACAAGTTTATTTTATTATTATTAATTTTGTTTGAATAATGAATAATTCGATTAATTTATGATATAGACTTATTTCGTAGTACTTAAGGGGGTACTTATACCTAAAAAAAAACCACAGAAAAAATTTTGTAAGTTTTTTAAAAATTATTTATCTAAAAAGATATTTTTTTCCATAATATACACACATTTTTACATAATTTTTTACATTTAGAAAATTAAAATAAGTGTTTTTATAAGTGTTATAAAATTCAGCTTATTTAGGCTATGAAAGTTCATTGCTTGTAAACTCAAAATTTTTCCTTAAAGCGGATGCACCCAGGACTTGGCATAGTTGTTGTACATGTGAACCCTCATAAGCGGAACCTCAGGCAACCAAATCCAAGCACTATTAAGCTACTTGCATACTCAAAAATTGCTTAATGTGGTAAAAATTTTGATAGTTTTCATCATTTTAGTCAATTTATGGTGTGCCATCAGCTTAATAATGCTTAGATTTGGTTGCCTGAGGTTGCGCTCATGAGGGTTTACATGTACAACAAGTGTGCAAAGTCCTGGGTCCATCCGCTGTCTGGAAAAATTTTGGCTTTACGAGCAATGCTCTCATTTTCTCAAAAATCACAGATTTGAGAAAATGGCTTTTGAAGTTCTGAACAGATTTTGATGAATAAAATGTAACACACAAACACATAAACATTTATTTCTTGAGAATATCTTGTCACAGGACTCTTGCTTGATGTAAATACTCTTTTGCACATAGCCGGATACTTTATTTTTTTGCTCCTGCTCCTAAAGTGACCCAATTAGCTTTTTTTTCAAAAACACAGATTACACACTATTAGGCACCAAGACCAAATTAAGACTTTGAGTTAGCGGAGTCTTCATATGCAATTATCTAAAAATTATCTTTAACTTTAAATCACAGAATTATTTTTTCACTACAAATTTGTACATAAACACCTTTTTTTTAACAACTAAAAAACTTCATAAGTTTAACTGGTAAGAATTGGACATTTATTCTTTATTTATTTATTTATTTAGTTCATCATCAACGGACATAATTGCCCTTTTAAATTTACATATAGTTTACATATTATTTTAGTATCACATAATATCACGTAATTACAGAAAATAATTTTGGTTTAAATTTAATTGTATTCACATAAGAAAATAAAACAAGCATTTTTAAAATGAGTAAAATCTTCAACATTCCTCAATTCATTCGGTAGATTATTCCAACAAGCCCTTAATCTATTTTTAATTGCATATATTTCAAAATTAGAAAACTATGTAGGATTTATAACAAGCGGTCTCGCACCCCTGAAGTCGTAAGCCAAAACTCTATCAATAAACATTTGTCTAATATCATCATTCACTATAAAGTTATTCATAATTTTAAATACTAACAGCACATCATTCAGCACATGATGACTTTCAATAGAATAAATTTTATATTTCAAAGCTATTTTTGAATAATCATGATTCCTATAATCCGTACTTGAGCCATCTTTATAGGCTAAGTATCTTAAAAATTTATGATTAACTTTTTCCATTTCATAGTTTAGAGTTTTAGTATACGGCTTCCAAATTTAAGAGCAGTAATTAAAATGAGGCAGAACCAACGTCTTGTACAAATAAATGATCGTCTCAGAATTTCTAAAATCCTTTGTATTCCTAACAATAAAACCAAGACTTCTTCTGGATTTCGAAAGCACCACATTCAATTGATGTTTAAAATTTAGTTCCTCATCAAATAGAACTCCCAAATCAGAAATACAAGATACCCTCTCCAATACATTATCGTTTAATATATATTCAAAATTTACATCTAACTTTCTTCTGCGAAAAGATATTACCTTACACTTTGTCGTATTCAATTTCAAATTATTCAACAACGCCCATTCCCCAATCATCTGTAAATCTTTCTGTAATTTGACACAATCCAAAACATTTTTAATTTGAGTAAAAAGTTTAATATCATCAGCAAATATCAGTACTTTAACAAATTTTAGACTTTTAATTGCATCATTTATAAATAATATAAACAGAAAAGGTCCCAGGTGTGAACCTTGAGGCACCCCTGAAATAACTTTAATAGGCTCTGATAGATATCCCTTTAAACTCCCTTTCTGTGTTCTACCCCTTAGATATGACGCCAACCAAGAAAAAAGTTTACCCCTTATACCAATTTTATTCAACTTACCAAGTAATATGTTTGTATCTACTCTATCAAAAGCCTCAGCAAAATCAAGATATATTGCATCTACTTGTATTTTATTAGAAACTCTATCAAACAAATAATCACCATATAACAGTAGATTGGTTAAAGTAGACCTACCCTTCATAAATCCATGCTGCTCATCAATTATAAGATAAGACAATCTATCTCTCAATTTCATCGACACTATGTCATCCAACAATTTGGCAACTGATCCTAATATCGAAATTGGTCTATAGTTTGTAACATCACTTCTATCACCCGATTTAAATATCGGAGTAACATATGATAATTTCCATATCTCAGGCAACTTACCATCAACCAGAGATTTATTAAACAAAATTCTTAATGGATGAACCAAGGAGTGAGCACGACTCTTCAAAAACACCGATGGATAATTATCCAACGTTATGGTATTACTAACCTTTAATTTTTTAAGTGCCATTTTCACATCCTCATCATCAATCACCAGACCTTCGATAATTTGATCAGTCTCCAATTCATTTGATTCATTGGGATTTACCCTCATATCACTAGCAGTATAACTAGATTTGAAATTACTTGCAAACATATTACAAATTTGACTAGGTACATTTGACTTTTCAGTCCCCAAAAACATACTATTAGGTAATTCATTTGAAGATGAAATTTTGTTTATGTAAGACCAGAAATGCTTTATATTCTTAACAGTCTTCAACTCAATACAATCAATATAAGATCTATAATTCAACCTTGACTCACGTATACATTGAGCCCTAAGCCTTTTAAACATAATTTCATCCTCCTTCAGACCAGACTGCAACCAAATCTTATGGCCCTTTTTCTTACTAACCATTAGCCCAATAAGCTTATCAGAATACCAATCAGGATAAGTACAATCTGTCACTCTGTGTAGAGGAACATTATTTGAGCAAACGTCATCAAGCTTATCATAAAAATTTTTTACAGAGATCTCAATATCAACATCATTCAGACACTCATTCCAGTTAACATCAAACAACTTAGCATTAATTTTAGTATAATTAGCCTTCGCAAAATTTAACACATAAGGCCTATGTTTAAGATTATTAGTTTTAATATTACACAGTTCAAAGAAAACAGGCCAGTGATTTCTTGTTTCTATATTGACCAATGAGTCGAAAGATTTAATAACTTTAAGTTCACCTGAAGATAGAGATGAGAAGCACAAGTCCAACGTATAAGTCCTTCTTTCATGTACCGGATAGTGTTGCCAAAAACCAATATTTGAGTAACAATTTTGAATTAACAGAACATTTTCTGCAACATTTAACTCCTCTCCACTAAAATTTCCTTGAACAGAATCAGCATTTATCCAGGATGTTTTTGGGAGGTTAAAGTCACCTAAAATAATAAACTCAGAGTTTTGATATTTATTTTTTAATTGCTTAATTGATTTTTTGTGAAACTTATAACACTCATTCATATTTTTATTAGGCACATAAACTGCCCCTAACACATAATTCACATCATTAAATTTCAGCATCACAAATAATTGTTCACACGTTGAAGAATTTTCCAGCTGTAAGGTGATAAGTTTAGATTCATAACAGTCCTCAATTGCAATTAATACACCACCACCATATGGAGAATCTTGAAAATTATATCTGTCTATTCTGTATATATTATAACCTGTTAATCCTAATTCACTATCATGTATACCACAGTGTAAATATGTTTCAGTCAGCACAACAATGTTTGGTTTGGGTGACATAATAGAGAAATTTTGTCTAAAAAGATTTAATTTGGTCCTAAGACCATTTACATTCTGATAGTAAATAACAGGTCTCGTTGATGATGAGTTGTTTTATTTAGAATTTGCAGTTGTTATTGAAATATTAGAGTTTATGTCCTGTAATCCATCTAAATGATTAGAAGAGTGACTCTTCCTTGAAATAATTTTGGGAAATCCCTTATCAAAAATTACAGTCTGATTTGGACAATTTGGATTTTTTGAATTAAATTCAATAGTTTGCTTTTTCAGCTTAGCATATTGTTCTCTCTGCATTCTAGTGAGGTCTTCATTAACTCTGACATCCTCTGGTAATTTTCTCCAGTTTTTCAACACCATGACTACATCATCTCTATCATTTAAAATCAGCTTTATTTTTCTTACATTCTTTTTATCATTTGACCAATTTCCCAATCTGAAAAACTTAGCTGAGTTAAGGTCAGTTTTAATTTCAATGTCTACTAACACCTTAATTATTTCAGATCTATCAAATTGGACATCATCCTTTTTGTTTGATTCCACAATACCATGAATAATCAGTTTGTTCTTGTTTTGCTGTCTGTTATATAGTTCTTTTAGCAGGTCTTGAGAAGAATTTGCATCATTACCAGTTCTCATATTTTTTGAATTATTTACTGTATTAGCATAACCATTCACTTGACTAGTAGATCCAGATTTGATTTCATCAATTAATTGCATAACCTTATCATGCGATTCAGAGTAGTCTTCCTTTGAAATCATATTATCAGACATAGCTATTAATTCATTATTTACCTTTTTAGTCAAGTCAGAAAGATCAGACACAGAGGCTTATTCATCCAACATAACTTTTATATCTGACTTTACTATTTTTATTCCCTCTTCAAAAACATCACTTGCAACAAACTTTTTGTCAAACTCATCTTTTAAATTATTGATTTTAACATCCCAATCTTTCACAGTTTTACTTAAATCTTCTTTGAACTCATTAAAAGAAGTAGTTAATGTTGTTATTGAGTTTATTAAATCATCCAATTTAGTAGAACCATTTGAACTACTCTCATCATCTATTTTCTTCAATCTATCAGATATTGACCTGAACGCATGTTTCAAATCAGACACATCACTAGGAGCATCATCAACTAAGCATGTCTCACATTTAAATATAAGTGATTGTTTTTGTTTAAGTTCAAGAACTTTTACCTCAGATGCAGTGATTTTTGTGCATATAGCAGTACAACGAAAAAGCTTGCAACATGATTTGCATGTGGCTATTTGCACCTTAGGATCAGTGAATGGTTTTTCACAAGTAAAACAAATAGACATATTTATCAAGTTTAGATGTTTGATTCACAGTTTACAAAAAATTTTTGATTTATTTTCAATTTAAGTTTAGCTAGAATACTATTATCCTCAGAGGTTAGGTTGACAAGCTTTATTTTATCATTTGATTTAACCCACGTTTTACTGTCAATTTCCACAGCACTTAATATTATTATCAAATACTAATTATAGAACTCAAAAATCACCAACTATTAACAGTAATTACGTTCAATATATGCAATTAAATAATAAAAATAATCAGGCCCACTAGCAACACGTGCATAGCAGCCGACCGGTGATATTACATTCTTAATTTTTTTTTTTTTTTTTTTTTTTTTTAATAAAACTAACTTATTTACTTGAGATTAAAATAATAACAAAAACAAAACCAAATAAAGTAAAATTTCACTAGAAAGATGACTCAAAGAACAAAAAAGTCGTCATGAACTTGCAACGCTGCGGAAATAATTTGATATCGATAGATCGATATTCGATACCAATTGTAATATACTAAAGTAGACTCGTAGAGGTAATATATGTCATATATTATGTCATAAAGGTTATAAATTTTTTATGCGATCGATTCTAACTTAATAAATTGTTTTTAGCATTAGACTTGAAATGAAAGTTAATCTTTCATTCTTAATTTTCATTATTAAGATATTATGTCACGGAAAAAATCTAATCGGAGATAAAAAAAATTTCTGTTTTTTCATCGCTTTTATCAGACGAAAACGATATAAATACTTACAGTTTTTTTCGTGGATGAAAAAAAAAAAATTATACCTACATTGCGAAAATTAAAATAGGAAAAAATACATCGAAAAAGCATTTGTACCTATAGTATCGTAGAAAGTATTTCTGCTACTAGAACTGACTTGAAATTCTTGAATTTCAAAAAAAGCCATTTCAACGTTAATTTAATAAATTGAACGTCTTAATTAAATTAACTGTAAATTTTTTTCCTGAACGAATTAAGAAACGCGGTTTGCGGCATTTGAAAGCTGATGTAAAAGAACATCAAAAAATACAAAAACCTGAAAATTGATTTTTGGAAAAATTTTAGGTATATGTACCGCCTTAACTAGTATTAAAAATAAAAATATTATTCTATCCGAAATTTCTCTAAATTTATTTTAAAATAAATCTTAATATATTTTTGTTTCTATTTGTTTTTATGAATTTCTCACTTATTAGGTGTTTTCTTATGTTGTAAAAAATTTTGAAATACATGATATAACTCTTTTCTTTTGTTTTATGCTATAGGTTTTTTTGTAAAATTTTAATTCTCTACTAAAACAGTATTACTTATCTGTTCTTTTATTCATTCATTTTTATAAAAGACTCGAAATTGATCAAACTCCAATTAAATTCATAATTTACTGTACCTTTTTCTAAATGACTGACTTCAAATATTCTGTGAACAAAATTGTGATTAGTATTTTTTTTTTGAATATAGGTAGTTGTAAAAGAAATCCCTTAAATTTATGTTGATACTTTACTCAAGGATTTCTTTTCCCTCCCTTTCTCACCAAAGCGACAAGGTCGCACCTACAATTTCCCTTCTTTTTTTTTCTACAGACTCCTATGCTGGTTTGGTTTTTTTTCTTTTTAGCTTTTTGGAAGTTATATCTTCCTGGTTATTATTATTCCCTTTTTTACAGGGAAAGACAACCACACTCTTTTCGTTTTTCTATTATTTAACATTAGAAGCTAGAAAATTTTTGAGGACGAGAATCCTTCTTGCGACGGAGACGATTCAGTCTCCCCTGAAAGTTTGAACAGTGCGTTTCGTATTAAAGTTAAAAGTTCTTCCAAGATGCCTGCAGTAAAGACTGTCGTCGTAAGTAAAAATTTTACCTTTCTATTTCTACATTATAATTCGAGTAATAATTTATAAATTATACCCCCCCCCTTTTTTTTTTTCACTACTATTATTATCTTTATAATTTTTATTTTTTATTTTTTTTTTTTCATTTATATTTTGTTTCTTTCCAGTTTGGGCTGTGGATCCAGAAGCGTAAACTACGCAAGGCACTAGCCGAGCGACGAGCCGCCGGCCTCCCGGTGTCTCCTGAGATCACCGAGCAGTACCGGAGTAAAATTTGGCGAGAGCGCCTATTTCATCGGAGGATGAGAATTCCCGTTAACGTAAGTTTTTTTTTGTTAAAAATATCTTCCTTCCTGTTTTTTTTGATTTTATATTAACTGTTTTCCCCCTTTTTTTTGTTTACAGTTTGAGCGGTGGCGTGCCGTTCGCGAGTGACGGAAGTGTGAGCTAGGTTAACTAATCTACATTATTGGTGTGGCCGCTACTCGGGGGATCAATGGGGGGCCCTCATACGGGACTCTTCCCGGTTACGCGTCCCTCCAGGAGCAAAATTAGACCCTGGGCGATCATAAATAGCGCTACTCGCCACGAGCTCCAGTAGCACCAAGAGTATTTCATATCAAAAGTCCTTTTTAAAAAAGGTTCATCGATTCAAAGGTATCCGAGAAGCGAAAATACCTATGATGTACTCATCCTCACGTGGCGAGTGGCGCAATTTATGATCGCCCAGGGTCTAATTTTGCTCCTGGAGGGACGCGTAAACGAGAAGAGTCTCGTATGAGGGCCCCCCAACGATCCACCCTACTTTCGTAGTTATGCACGGTGAAAAAAAATTTTTATGATCTTAATTGGCTTACTGAGTGGCTTACGGGTGTACTCCCCGTTACCGAGTCAATGACCAATTACGATCATAAAAATTTTTTTTCACCGTGCACAACTACGAAAATAGGGGGGATCGATGGGGGGCCCTCATACGAAGCTCGTCCCGCTTACGCGTCCCTCCAGGAGCAAAATTAGACCCTGGGCGATCATAAATAGCGCTACTCGCCACGAGCTCCAGTAGCACCAAGAGTATTTCATATCAAAAGTCCTTTTTAAAAAAGGTTCATCGATTCAGAGGTATCCGAGAAGCGAAAATACCTATGATGTACTCGTCCGCGCGTGGCGAGTGGCGCTATTTATGATCGCCCAGGGTCTAATTTTGCTCCTGGAGGGACGCGTAAACGAGAAGAGTCTCGTATGAGGGCCCCCCAACGATCCACCCTACTTTCGTAGTTGTGCAGGGTGAAAAAAAATTTTTATGATCGTAATTGGCTTACTGAGTGGCTTACGGCTGTACTCTCCGTAACCGAGTCAATGACCAATAACGATCATAAAAATTTTTTTTCACCTTGCACAACTACGAAAATAGGGGGGATCGATGGGGGGCCCTCATACGAAGCTCGTCCCGCTTACGCGTCCCTCCAGGAGTCAACCTCGACCCTGGGCGATCATAAATAGCGCCACTCGCCACGAGCGCTGGTAGCACCGAGAGTATTTCATATCAAAAGTCCTTTTTAAAAAAGGTTCATCGATTCAGAGGTATCCGAGAAGCTAAAATACCTATGATGTACTCGTCCGCGCGTGGCGAGTGGCCCTATTTATGATCGCCCAGGGTCTAATTTTGCTCCTGGAGAGACGCGTAAACGAGAAGAGTCTCGTATGAGGGCCCCACAACGATCCACCCTACTTTCGTAGTTGTGCACGGTGAAAAAAAATTTTTATGATCGTAATTGGCTTACTGAGTGGCTTACGGCTGTACTCTCCGTAACCGAGTCAATGACCAATAACGAACATAAAAATTTTTTTTCACCTTGCACAACTACGAAAATAGGGGGGATCAATGGGGGGCCCTCATACGAAGCTCGTCCCGCTTACGCGACCCTCCAGGAGTCAACCTCGACCCGTTGGCGATCATAAATAGTGCCACTCGCCACGAGAACCGGTAGTAACGAGAGTATTTCATATCAAAAGTCTTTTTTAAAAAAGGTTCACCGATTCAAAGGTATCCGAGAAGCGAAAATACCTATAATGTACTCGTCCGCGCGTAGTGAGTGGCGCTATTTATGATCGCCCAGGGTCAAGGTTGACTCCCGGAGGGACGCGTAAACGGGAAGAGTCTCGCATGAGGGCCCCCCAACGATCCACCCTAGTTTCGTAGTTGTGCACGGTGAAAAAAAATTTTTATGATCTTAATTGGCTTACTGAGTGGCTTACGGGTGTACTCCCTGTTACCGAGTCAATGACCAATAACGATCATAAAAATTTTTTTTCACCGTGCACAACTACGAAAATAGGGGGGATCGATGGGGGGCCCTCATACGAAGCTCGTCCCGCTTACGCGTCCCTCCAGGAGTCAACCTCGACCCTGGGCGATCATAAATAGCGCCACTCGCCACGAGCGCTGGTAGCACCGAGAGTATTTCATATCAAAAGTCCTTTTTAAAAAAGGTTCATCGATTCAGAGGTATCCGAGAAGCGAAAATACCTATGATGTACTCGTCCGCGCGTGGCGAGTGGCGCTTTTTATGATCGCCCAGGGTCTAATTTTGCTCCTGGAGGGACGCGTAAACGAGAAGAGTCTCGTATGAGGGCCCCCCAACGATCCACCCTACTTTCGTAGTTGTGCACGGTGAAAAAAAATTTTTATGATCGTAATTGGCTTACTGAGTGGCTTACGGCTGTACTCTCCGTAACCGAGTCAATGACCAATAACGATCATAAAAAATTTTTTTTACCTTGCACAACTACGAAAATAGGAAGGATCGATGGGGGGCCCTCATACGAAGCTCGTCCCGCTTACGCGTCCCTCCAGGAGTCAACCTCGACCCTGGGCGATCATAAATAGCGCCACTCGCCACGAGCGCTGGTAGCACCGAGAGTATTTCATATCAAAAGTCCTTTTTAAAAAAGGTTCATCGATTCAGAGGTATCCGAGAAGCTAAAATACCTATGATGTACTCGTCCGCGCGTGGCGAGTGGCCCTATTTATGATCGCCCAGGGTCTAATTTTGCTCCTGGAGAGACGCGTAAACGAGAAGAGTCTCGTATGAGGGCCCCCCAACGATCCACCCTACTTTCGTAGTTGTGCACGGTGAAAAAAAATTTTTATGATCGTAATTGGCTTACTGAGTGGCTTACGGCTGTACTCTCCGTAACCGAGTCAATGACCAATAACGATCATAAAAATTTTTTTTCACCTTGCACAACTACGAAAATAGGGGGGATCGATGGGGGGCCCTCATACGAAGCTCGTCCCGCTTACGCGTCCCACCAGGAGTCAACCTCGACCCGTGGGCGATCATAAATAGTGCCACTCGCCACGAGAACCGGTAGTAACGAGAGTATTTCATATCAAAAGTCTTTTTTAAAAAATTTTCACCGATTCAAAGGTATCCGAGAAGCGAAAATACCTATGATGTACTCGTCCGCGCGTAGTGAGTGGCGCTATTTATGATCGCCCAGGGTCTAATTTTGCTCCTGGAGGGACGCGTAAACGAGAAGAGTCTCGTATGAGGGCCCCCCAACGATCCACCCTACTTTCGTAGTTGTGCACGGTGAAAAAAAATTTTTATGATCGTAATTGGCTTACTGAGTGGCTTACGGCTGTACTCCCCGTAACCAAGTCAATGACCAATAACGATCATAAAAATTTTTTTTCACCTTGCACAACTACGAAAATAGGGGGGATCGATGGGGGGCCCTCATACGAAGCTCGTCCTGCTTACGCGTCCCTCCAGGAGTCAACCTCGACCCGTGGGCGATCATAAATAGCGCCACTCGCCACGAGCGCTGGTAGCACCGAGAGTATTTCATATCACAAGTCCTTTTTAAAAAAGGTTCATCGATTCAGAGGTATCCGAGAAGCGAAAATACCTATGATGTACTCGTCCGCGCGTGGCGAGTGGCGCTATTTATGATCGCCCAGGGTCTAATTTTTCTCCTGGAGGGACGCGTAAACGAGAAGAGTCTCGTATGAGAGCCCCCCAACGATCCACCCTACTTTCGTAGTTGTGCACGGTGAAAAAAAATTTTTATGATCGTAATTGGCTTACTGAGTGGCTTACGGCTGTACTCCCCGTAACCAAGTCAATGACCAATAACGATCATAAAAATTTTTTTTCACCTTGCACAACTACGAAAATAGGGGGGATCGATGGGGGGCCCTCATACGAAGCTCGTCCTGCTTACGCGTCCCTCCAGGAGTCAACCTCGACCCGTGGGCGATCATAAATAGCGCCACTCGCCACGAGCGCTGGTAGCACCGAGAGTATTTCATATCACAAGTCCTTTTTAAAAAAGGTTCATCGATTCAGAGGTATCCGAGAAGCGAAAATACCTATGATGTACTCGTCCGCGCGTGGCGAGTGGCGCTATTTATGATCGCCCAGGGTCTAATTTTTCTCCTGGAGGGACGCGTAAACGAGAAGAGTCTCGTATGAGAGCCCCCCAACGATCCACCCTACTTTCGTAGTTGTGCACGGTGAAAAAAAATTTTTATGATCGTAATTGGCTTACTGAGTGGCTTACGGCTGTACTCTCCGTAACCGAGTCAATGACTAATTACGATCATTAACATTTTTTTTCATTGTGCACAACAACGAAAATAGGGGGGATCGATGGGGGGCCCTCATATGAGACTCGTCCCGCTTACGCGTCCCTTCAGGAGTCAACCTCGACCCTGGGCGATCATAAATAGCGCCACTCGCCACGAGAACCGGTAGTAACGAGAGTATTTCATATCAAAAGTCCTTTTTAAAAAAGGTTCATCGATTCAAAGGTATCCGAGAAGCGAAAATACCTATGATGTACTCGTCCGCGCGTAGTGAGTGGCGCTATTTATGATCGCCCAGGGTCTAATTTAGCTCCTGGAGGGACGCGTAAACGAGAAGAGTCTCGTATGAGGGCCCCCTATCGATACCCCCTACTTTCGTAGTTTTGCACGGTGAAAAAATTTTTTTATAATCGTCATTGGCTTACTGACTGGCTTACGGCTGTGCTCCCCGTAACCGAGTCAATGACTAATTACGATCATAAAAAAAAGGTCTATCAACAAAAGCTTATAGTTACCATAAATTTCAAGTCATTTTTCACTTCTTCCTCTTCGGCGCTTGTAATATCTTTTCGCGCCTCTTCTGTGCATTGCGCTTCCAAATTTTGTAACTCCAGCTGCTTCTCCTTTTCGTCCTTAAGGTCCTTTAAAACTTGTAGCCGTATCCTTTCGGCATCCGCGGGTTCGACAATCATCATGGGCATGATCGTTTTATGTATGTAGTAGTTTCGGTAGGCATTATATACATATGACTCGAGAACGCTTTTGTCGAAGTTTTTATGTTCAAGTTTCTCTTCATCGGTATATGCCTTTTCATTTCCGAAATAAGGTCTTTTAAGTAGAAGACCTTTTAACTCTGCCACTTCTTTCGGTGTGTAAAATTCTTTTTTGTTAAAATTTTCTATTGCAGCTATTTCTCTGGTTTATTCTATGCGATTGATATTATCAAGCTCTTCCTCCGGAAAACAAAATTGTTTAAAAAATCCCTCCTGCCAGATTGACCTTCACTTTTTGCTGTAACGGCAGCATCGGACGACTCCGGAACAGGAACAGAAGGAGGTGAAGGTGAAGGTGGAGGTGGAGGTGGTACTTTAATGTACTTCAAAGATATATTTTCATACCTTCGGATCGACGTTGGAATGCCCGAGTTTATTAAGAAGCGAAGCTCAGCTTCATAGTTTTTCGAGTCTGACGATAAAGTTGTGAGCTCGTCAAGAAATGACAATGCTTCTCTTTCGGTCAGATTAAATTTGTCTTTTACAGCTTTAGCCGGACCGTTGAGGTCATGCGAATGAAATTTATCCAGAATGCGCTCTTTATATTCCTCTGTCAGAGCCTGAAACACAAAAAACAAACATAAAATATTAATAAAAAAAGAGTTAATTAAAAAAATATTTGAGATCAAAAAACCTTTTTGAAAAAAAGGCCTTTGCAAAATATCAAAAGGTTTCTTGAAAAAAGTTTTTTATATCGAAAGGTTCATTCATTCTTTCTTTACTCACGTTTGCTGCTGTTACTAGAGACCTCTTCGTATTATTACCCGGGTGTATTCCTTCCAGGATTTTTATTTCTACATCAGATTCGTCCTTCATGCTCGGCACAAAGTCTTTCGACTTGTAGCTACTGTCCGAATCAAGATATGGTGAATCGTTCAGCTCTTGCAACGAATCCAACACATTGGGGTTCAACTTGAGCAATGTAGGTTCCTCAACCCGGCTCGAGGAAAAAGTTTTGCCTTCGTTATAAAGGTCTTTATCAAACCTTTCTTCGTTGTATATCTCGAATTTGACATTTTCAGAGTCATATACAAAGTCTTCTGGAGGTGTATCGAGATGAACAATCCCTTCAGGTGTTACCAACTTGGTGAGTGCAGTCTTGATTTTGGTACCTTTATCAGCAGGGAGCTTTTGTTTTACTGCCGTCTTAATCGTCCTTGTAGTAATCGTGGTCGTGGTCGTGGTCGTTATATCGATCCAACTGAAGGCGGTTGTATCACCAATAGAACTACAGATGCCGGAATCACCACTCGCACTATTAACCCGACCGCGTTCACGTACGCCAGAGTCGAAACTTGTATCCTCCTCAAGGGACTGAAAAAAAAAATAATGAAGTGAGTATTTGTTAAAAAGACCTTTTATTAACCCATTACCGCCCATGGAAAAATCCAAAGTGATATAAAAAAACTAACTGTTGGAAAACCTGTCTCATGAAAAAATAGTAGATACGTGTTTTTTCTTTTTTCAATTTTCATTGTTTAAACATTGTTTATTTAAACAAATTCGTAAAAAAATTTAAATTTTTATAAAATAATAACGGCATTCGATTATTTGACCAAAAATAAGGCGAAAGTCATGTAAGTAATTTTTTGATCAGACGCTTAGATCTTTTGCTACGAGCGCTCAAACATGTGAAAAACTCGTTTTATAGTGGTGAGCTCCGAGGCGCCGCACCGAAGATACACTTTTACGAGTCAGAGCTCACCACTATAAAACCATATTTTTACATGCTTGAGCGCTCGTAGCAAAAGATCTAAGCATCTAATCAAAAAATTACTAAGATGACTTTCACCTTATTTTTGGTCAAAGAATCGAATGCCGTTATTAGTTTATAAAAATTTAAAAATTTTTCCGAATTTGTTTAAATAAATAATGTTTAAATAATGAAAATTGAAAAAAGAAAAAATATGTATCTACTATTTTTTCATGAGACAGGCTTTCCAACAGTTAGTTTTTTTATAACACTTTTGATTTTTCCATGGGCGGTAATGAGTTAAAAGGTTTAATCTTAAAAGCAATATAATAGAAAAGGTTTATTAAAATGGTTCTAACGTTGGGCAAAGTGTCCCGCTTGTCATCGGTTGTTCACTTGGGTACATTGGCTTGGCGTTGGTTGCGTGGCCTCAACCGATTTAATGTCTCCTCGCTTGCTAACGAAATTTTTTTTTTGATTTTTCCGCTTTCGCGGCAGCCGTCGCTGCTTCGGCTTTCTCCGTTATCTCCAAGCATTCCAACAATTTTTGTAGCTGTTCTGGCTAAAATATTTAAAAAAATTGATTTTAATATGACAATAATTATTATTAATAAATTTATAAAAATTGTTATTAATGTTGACTTACGTTCTCAATATATTTTTGGGGACAGGCCTTTTTGCATTGGAACTGAATTGACCGAGATAAACTATTCAGAACGGGTGTCACTTGATTCAAGATGAGCTGAAAAAGATGGCAATGAAAAAAGTCAATAGAGGCATTTTAAAGACCTTTTTAATTCAAGACCTTTTTTGTTTAAGACCTTTTCGATCAAAGAACTTTTTGAAAAGACCTTTTTATCCGATACCGTAGCCTGTTTGCTCCTGCCAGCAAAAACGTGCGGTTCTGCCACTGCAAGCAAAAGCGTACGGTTTTGCCACTGCCAGCAAAAGCGTACGGTTTTTCTGGCAGTAGCAAAAGCGTGCGGCTATGCTACTGCCAGCAAAAGCGTGCGGTTTTGCCACTGCCAGCAAAAGCACCAAGCTCGCAGCGATCAGTTACGCTTTTGTGCAAGTACATTTTTTAAATAACTTTATTCAGTAAACCTTTTTGATCAAAGAACTTTTTCAAAAGACCTTTTTATCCGATACCGTAGTCTCTTTGCTACTGCCAGCAAAAGCGTGCGGCTATGCTACTGCCAGCAAAAGCGTGTGTTTATGCTGCTGCCAGCAAAAGCGTGCGGCTATGCTACTGCCAGCAAAAGCGTGCGGTTTTGCTACTTCCAGGTTAATACCTTTCTTAAGTAAACCTTTTTGTTCAAGACCTTTTTGAAAAGACCTTTTATACGATTTTTTTTACAATGCAGGTTTGCAATGAGGAACAATGAAACCCAGAAGGACTCCGATAAAATTAAATTTACTTATGGGTTTTCGAAGCCTCATATTAGGGTAGCAACCCTGCTACTTTTCAACGTATTTTCAAAAAAGAAAATCGGCGATCCAGGGATCCCAAAGTCGGAATGGCCACCGGAACTCAGTAATATTGATTCGTCCGATTATATGGAATCCATAAATAGCGTACAAAAATGGATGACGATAACACCGAGTACAGAGTATTTTATCAAAATCGCCCATGAGTACGGCTTCTGCCGAAGGGAGTATCGCTTGCCCGACGAGATTTTTGACTTACTGGCAAAGCGAATTAGACTAACAATGTGAGTGTCAAAAACCTTTTGTTTAAGAGACCTTTTTATATAAACCTCTTTCATTGTAAAAAATATTTTTTAGTCGTCTAAAAATCTTAAAGGATACCACTGACCGTGAAGAGTCAATAAGATTGTTTCATGCAGCTATCGAGAACACACTGAGTACCAATGAAGGTAGCGATATGTTCGATAATTTCTCTGAAAGGGAAGAAGATGTATTAAACTTCGTGGACACTGTTACCGACATCAACGATACCTGGAGCAAGTTGAAAAAAAACCCGGCCAAACTTGAAACAAAATTTCCCAAGCGAGCTGGCTACCATGAGCTACTGGAATCAAAGCAATCCGGACGTGCAAAAATAGCTGGCAATGAGACAATGTTCAGTCAAAGGTTTCAATTTGAATACGCGACGTCTAGGGTATTTATCATTTAAAAATTAAACCTTTTATAAAAAGACCTTTTTCAATATAAAAAACCTTTTATAAAAAAACCTTTTTATATAATTTTTATTTTTAATTTTAGAAATCTGGCAAATCGATGAAGAAGGTACTTAAGCAGCAGAAGGAGCAGCAGGAGGAGGAGGAGGAGGAGAAAGGAGAGGAGGAGGAGGAGGAAGCGGCGGGTAAATCAAACAATGACAATGACAACGACGACGACGACGACGACGACAACGACGACGACGAGAGTGACGACGGTGACCATCGTACGCAGCAACGATCGAAAATCCATGACAGTATATCGTCACACCATTTCAGCAGCAACAAGAGATCAAGAAAACGCTCACGCTCTCCTTCTCTTACTGATTCTTCGGACGAAACAAGGAGGCTGTTCAAAATTTTTTTGGAAACACACCGAAAAAACAAGCACAGGGGGTACCGCTCGAAGTCCGGATCCAGGCACAGCCGCCGCCACCGCCGCCATGACAGCCGCTCGCGGTCCGGATCAAGGCACAGCCGCCGCCGCCGCCACCGCCGCCATGACAGCCGCTCGCGGTCCGGATCAAGGCACAGCCGCCGCCGTAACCACCGCCGCCGCTAGATCAGCCGCTCGCGGTCCAAATCCAGGGACAGCCGCTCGCAGTCCAGATCCAGGGACAGCAGTTCGCGGTCCTCATCCAGGCGCAGCCGCTCGCGATCCGGATCGAAGCAGAGCATAACACAGAACTTATCGGTCCGATCTAGATCCAGATCTCAAACAAATCTGATGGACATGTCAAGAAATTTAGATAAGGTTGTTACATATAAAACTTTAATAAATCTTTTGAGTGAAATACCTTTTTAATATTAAACCTTTTTACAGATCGATGCCGTATCTGAGTTACCGCTGGCCAATTCGACCCAGAAGCCAGGATTACCAGACGGCAGTGATGAAAAAAATGACAGCGATTCGTCACAAGAACTTCCGTTCTAGAAAGAGCTGGTTAAGCGGGCTAAGGGGACTGACGATCGCCGCCGGGAGCTCCTCAAGGTAGGAAAAAAACGGATATATCAGGTAACCTTTTATTGAATAGACCTTTTTTAAAAAGACCTTTTTATGTAGCAGATAAAACAGGAGATATCGACCACAAAGTCAGTATCGCCAGACGGCAGTTATGAAGAAAAGGACGGCGATTTGACCGATTTGACACAAGCACTTCCGTTCAAGAAAAAGCTGGCTCAGCGGTCTGAAATGACTGCAGATCGCCGCCGGGAGCTCCTCGAGGAAGCTAAAAAAAGGATTGACCAGGTAACCTTTTAAAAAGACCTTTTTTTTACTTAATAAATTGTTGCAGAAAAAAAGGGAGGCCGAAAAGGCTGAAAACCTCCTCAAGGAGCTGATGAAAAAAAAAGATGCTGATGGGGACGAAACACTCTTCCGGGAGCTCAAGAAACAAAAGGAGGCCGAAGAAGAGGCCGAAAAACACCGCCAGGAGCTGCTCGAGAAAAAGAAGGAGGCCGAAAAACGCCGCCGGGAGCTGGAGAAAAAAAAAGAACGGCTGGAACAGGTTACCTTTCATTTAAAAGACCTTTTCTAAAAAAAGACCTTTTTACTTATGAAAATGTTGCAGGAAAAAAGGGAGACCAAACAACGCCGCCAGGAGCTGCTGGAAAAGAAAGAGGCCGAAGAGGCCGAAAAACGCCGCCAGGAGCTGCTCGAGAAAAAGAAGGAGGCCGAAGAGGCCGAAAAACGCCGCCAGGAGCTGCTCGAGAAAAAGAAGAAGGCCGAAGAGGCCGAAAAACGCCGCCAGGAGCTGGAGAAAAAAAAAGAACGGCTGGAACAGGTAACCTTTCATTTAAAAGACCTTTTCTAAAAAAAGACCTTTTTACTTATGAAAATGTTGCAGGAAAAAAGGGAGATCAGACAACGCCGCCAGGAGCTGCTGGAAAGGAAAGAGGCTGAAGAGGCCGAAAAACGCCGCCGGGAGCTGAAGGAAAAGAAGGAGGCCGAACGAGCCGAAGAAATCGACCAAGATCGACAAAGAATAATAACCGACCTCACAGATTGCAATCAGACTGGCTCTCTTAATGATCTAACGCAGGTTAACCTTTTTTATTGTTATTAATACCTATCTTAAAAAGACCTCTCTCCAATCAAAAAATCCTTTTTTATTTTTAGAAGTATGAAGATATGATTGGTTTCCCTTATTTTCCTTCCGGTCCATTTGAACATTTCATGGCGTTTTCTAACGTTTCCCATGAAGAAGTAATTATAGGCTTACATTTAACACACATTTTATTTGTATTGCATTATAAACTAATTGTTACCAACCATTGGAGCAAATTGTATCGAACGAGATCGACAAAGCTGGTAACCAGGGCGAGTACAACGATAGGCAGCAGCTCGACCAGGACAGTCCCAACCATGAGAACGTCGACGACGACGACGACGACGACAAGAAAGACGATAACTCGGAGGGCGTTCAAGACTTCGACGAAAATGGAGCCGTTGGAAAAATTCGGAAAGGAGAATTCGATTACTCGGTGAGTTGTCTTCGCCCCGATAAACCTATCAGCTAAAGGTCTTTTTTTCGAAAAGACAATTTAATTATAAGATTTAATTTTAAAATTATAATTTTTTTCCAGTTGTTGAACGGCTTGCCCCGAGGTACACCTGTTTGGAAGCACCATAAATTTGTATGGTTCCCCGCTGAGGTCACTCAAACTACTCCAGCCGAGGTCACCGAAAAAACAAAGTTATACGTGCGCATGCTGCACGAAACAGGCGTCCCAAGGGCCACGACTGCTAACCGGGTCAGGCTCGCTTTTGAAGATGATCTTCAATTATACATTTCCCACTGCAAGGCTGCTTATAAGTCAGACATTGTTCGGGACAGAATAATTGAAATTGCGGCATATACCTCCGTGGCCGTCAACAATAATAATGAGACTCTATATTCAAAAGAGAGTATAAATCAAGCCAAAGCGACTATCCAAGATTTAACCGAACTTGATTGCAGTTACTTTAAGAATCAACGGAGCTTGGCTAAAAAAGCTTTCTCTGATACACATGAAACAAAAAAGAACCGTGTAAAAAAAAAGAAGCATTAGAGAATGTATTTGTTTACAGTAGTTTTTAATTCAAGTTTAATGTTTGATATAAACAACATTTAATTCAAAAAAACCTTTTTTATATAAACCTTTGTATATAAAACCTTTGTATAAAAACCCTTTGTATATAAAAAACCTTTTTAATTAAAAAACTTTTTATTTAGTATACAGTTTATGTATTTATTTCCTTTATATACCAACTCAATAGATGGAATTAACTTGAATATTACTGTATCCTTTAATTTGAATTTCAATTCTATATACCTAAGTTTTTAATTCATGTTTTATGTTTATCATATCATGCATGATTAAATATTAATAACACTTTTTTTAAAAACCTTCGTAATTAAAAAAATATTAATAACCTTTTTTTATAAGAACCTTTTTATTAATATACATTTGTGTTAGTTGCCTTTATATACCGATTCTATAGATTGTGTTAACTTAAATATTACTATATCCTTTAATTTGAATTTCAATTTTACAACATTCGTAAAAGATCTTATGATTTGTTCATTATAAAACTTATGTGTCCTAGTCGCGTCTCTTAACAACTTTACTGAGCAATAAAACTTCATGACGTTATCATAATATTTTGTACCATCGTTACGTTGGTCAAGTACTGTTTGATACATATCCCGTAGCTGCAACTCAGTACCATCAGCTATGACGATCTTTTTTGCATCAATTTTAAAAGGACCTTTTGAATCATCAAAATCAACCAGTACCTTCGTGGGAGAAATACTGGCCACATGAGCAGGATACATAGATTTACCAGTTGTAGGCCATGGAGCAAACACTACAGACCCTTTCGTTAACATTGCCCTTGCGGCTGCAATATTAGCAGGTCTCGCAGGATCTGTATCATGATTTCTGTCAGCGTTGTCGTCATCAACTTCGTCAGATGCCTGCAACGAGTTAAATACCGTACAGATCTTTTGCTATTCAATAAACCTTTTACACAAAAATACCTTCAGCGTGCGTGGCGAGTGGCCGAGTACATCATAGGTATTTTCGCTTGTCGGATACCTTCGAACTAATAAACCTTTTTTGTAAAAGGACTTTTGGTATGAAATACCTTCGGTACTACCGGCGCTCGGGGCGAATGGCGCTACTTATGATCGCCCAGGGTCGAGGTTGAATCCTGGATGGACGCGTAAACGGGAAGAGTCTCGCATGAGGGCCCCCCATCGATCCCCCCTACTTTCGTAGTTGTGCACGGTGAAAAAAAATTTTTATGATCGTAATGTGTCATTGACTCGGGTACGGGGAGTACTTCCGTAAGCCACTCAGTAAGCCAATTACGATCATAAAAATTTTTTTTCACCGTGCACAACTACCAAAATAGGGGGGATCGATGGGGGGCCCTCATGCGAGACTCTTCCCGTTTACGCGTCCCTCCGGGAGTCAACCTCGACCCTGGGCGATCATAAATAGCGCCACTCGCCTCGAGCGCCGGTAGCACCGGAAGTATTTCATATCAAAAGTCCTTTTTGAAAAAGGTTCATCGATTCAAAGGTATCCGAAATGCGAAAATACCTATGATGTACTCGTCCGCGCGTGGCGAGTGGCGCTATATATGATCGTCCAGGGTCTAATTTCGCTCCTGGAGGCACGCGTAAACGGGAAGAGTCTCGTATGAGGGCCCCCCATCGATCCCCACTACTTTCGTAGTTGTGCACGGTGAAAAAAATTTTTATGATCGTAATTGGTCATTTACTCGGGTACGGGGAGTACTTCCGTAAGCCACTCAGTAAGCCAATTACGATCATAAAAATTTTTTTTCACCGTCCACAACTACGAAAGTAGGGGGGATCGATGGGGGGCCCTCATGCGAAACTCTTCTCGTTTACGCGTGCCTCCAGGAGCAAAATTAGACCCTGGGCGATCTTATATAGCGCCACTCGCGACGAGCGCAAATAGCACTAAAGGTATTTTGAATAGAAAGTCCTTTTTTATAAAAGGTCTATTCATAAATAAATCTTTTGGCTGGATAAGTGAAATTTTTTCATACCATGTTTTTGTCACCTTCAGCTGCTGCGTTGGTTTGAATTTTACACGGACACGAACAAACTTTTTTTGAGCAATTACAGGTTTGACGAGTTGCAAGTCTGGGCCTTACAGATGACCCTGTTCGAGGTGCCGTAGGCGTTTTAGGCGATATCGGACTTGGAGTTCGAGGTGCCGTAGGCGTTTTAGGCGATATCGGACTTGGAGTTCGAGGTGCCGTAGGCGTTTTACGCGATATCGGACTTGGAGTTTGAGATTCCGTAGGCGTTATAGGCGATATCGGACCTGGACTTTGAGGTGTCGTAGGCGTTATAGGCGACATCGGACCTGGACTTTGAGGTGACGTAGCCGATTTAGGCGACATCGGGCCTGGACTTTGAGGTGGCGTAGGCGTTTTAGGCGACATCGGACCTGGAGTTGGAGGTAAAGCGAGGATTTCTGCTTCTACTTCCTGAGGTATCTCAGGGACCGGAAGTGCGTCTAGTACTTCATGAGGTGACCCTGAGCTTAACAAACTCATGCCTAGCATGACTTAAAAACAAATACGATTCTTTGTCACTGTGATGAAGCAGCATCTCGGGAAATTCTTGCATTGCGTTTTTGAGAAATCGCTCCCATTTGTTTATCTCAATTTCCTTAACTTGCAAGTTTGTTGCAAATGCAATTTTACTATTTGAAATTGAAAAAAAAATAGTTTAACTTAATTACCATGATAGCATGTAATGATAACAAAAAAAAAAAATATAATTACATTATTGACTTGATTCTTGTTCTCATGACGTCCATTAGTACTGGGTTGATGGTAAAATCGGGCTTGCCAAAGTTTGCCTTAGAATTGACATCGAGTAAATATTCAAATTTACCATTTCTCTTTAAAGTAAGCAGTCTTCTGAGTATTGGTAAATACTCAGGCGAAATATCTTCGCCCTCGAAAAGAAACGCAGCATACTTGACAGAAGCGTCCCTCACTTCACCATAATTGTATTTTATTTTCGAAACTGTTTTAGAAACTCTACAAAATAAATGATTATTGTTAATAATAAGAATTAAAACTAAAGATCATTGATCGATTTTAAAAGAACTTTTTAAAAAAGACCTTTATTGATTAACATCTTTTCTTGAATAGGCAAATCTCAATAGACTTACTCAGAAAAGTATGTTTAAAAAAAGACCTTTTTTAATCGATACCTTTTCTTGAATAGTCAAATCTCAATAAACGTACTCAAAAAAGTATGCTATTGCGCATAGCTTTCCTGATAAGAAAATTAGGTGCGTCTCGATGAAGTTTTGCAGTCCTCTATACGAGACAAAAATTTGCGCTAAGGGTACGTCTGTCGTTTCCCTTTTTGTAGTAATGAAACGTTTTCGAAAGCTCTTGATCCCTTCAGGGTGTATCTCGTAATTTTCGAACTCGAGTTCATCAGGATCAAACACTATTTCGCGGATGATTGAATCGTTCAAGCGCGAAATCTCCTCCTCACTGCACTTTTTTAAATTCACTAGTAACTCTAACAGTTCGTCCGTATGTTCCAAATAATATTTTTCGTCAAAAGGAGGCTGTTTTGGATTTCTTTCTATAAGCGGACAATCCGCGCTTATCCAAGCGTCTTCGTCCATTTTGCAAATGAGTTTCAATTGTATAAACATTCATTGTGAAATTAGTTTCAATTGTATAAACAAAAGACGGTGACGGATTTTTTTTCACCGTGCACAACTACGCAAGTAGGGGTCGATGGGGGGCCCTCATGCGAGTCTCTTCCCGTTTACGCGTCCCTCCGGAAGTCAACCTCGACCCTGGGCGATCATAAATAGCGCCACTCGCCTCAAACGCCGGTAGCACCGGAAGTATTTCATATCAAAAGTCCTTTTTGAAAAAGGTTCATCGGTTCGAAGGTATCCGAAATGCGAAAATACCTATGATGTACTCGTCCGCGCGTGGCGAGTGGCGCTATATATGATCGTCCAGGGTCTAATTTCGCTCCTGGAGGCACGCGTAAACGGGAAGAGTCTCGTATGAGGGCCCCCCATCGATCCCCCCTACTTTCGTAGTTGTGCACGGTGAAAAAAAATTTTTATGATCGTCATTGGTCATTGACTCGGGTACGGGGAGTACTTCCTTAAGCCACTCAGTAAGCCAATTACGATCATAAAAATTTTCTTTCATCGTGCACAACTACCAAATAGGGAAGATCGATGGGGGGCCCTCATGCGAGACTCTTCCCGTTTACGCGTCCCTCCGGGAGTCAACCTCGACCCTGAGCGATCATAAATAGCGCCACTCGCCTCGAGCGCCGGTTGCCCCGGAAGTATTTCATATCGAAAGTCCTTTTTAAAAAAGGTTTATATTGTTGAAGGTATTTTATTAAAAAGAAAGACCTTTAAAAAGGTAAGAATTTACGGCGAGTGGTTTTTTTTTGGACAGAACTAAAACAAAAGTATATATGTTGTTACTTTCAGATCTATGTTAATATTAATGAATTTATCCCGAAAGATACGAACAGATGAATAAAATAAAAAAATAAAATAAAAAACCATCTTTCAGTAGAGTTACAGTGAATTCTGTTCATTTTTTTAAACTTTAATTATAAATTAATTCGAGTATCTACTCTGATTTTGATATTATGTTTTCGGGGATACGAACAGATGAATGAAATGAAATCAAAAATCATTTTCCGGACGAGTTTTTAATAAATTTTTTTCAGTTTTATTTCTTTAATTAATTTTTACTCAAATTATTTAAAATTCCTACTCTGATTCTGTTGATATTTTTTTGGAATATGAACAGATGAAGGAGATGAAATCAAAGAATCATTTTCCGGACGAGTTTTTAATAAATTTTTTTCAGTTTTATTTCTTTAATTAATTTTTACTCAAATTATTTAAAATTCCTACTCTGATTCTGTTGATATTTTTTTGGAATATGAACAGATGAAGGAGATGAAATCAAAGAATCATCTTCCGGACGAGTTTTAATTAAATTTTTCTTTTCTTTTTTACGCATCTTTTTTCTTTTTTTTTTTTTAAACTTGAATTCAATTTTTCTTTGTAAAAGTTTACTATCAATTTATTCAATTTAGGTGTCGTTCAATATCGTTAAAATCATTCGAACTCGACGGAGCCGCAGATTAACGATTAACAGTCGACCAAAGATATTCATGCATCACCGAAAAGCAGAAACTGTATTAGGGTAACTAAAAATAAAAAGACTTAAAAATCTAAGAGCTTTTTTTTTTAATTGATTCTTTGAAAAGTAATATTATTCTAATTAATAAATCTGCGGCTCCGTCGAGTCCGAATGATTTTAACGATATTGAACGACACCTAAATTGAATAAATTGATAGTAAACTTTTACTAAAAAAAAATTGAATTCAAGTTTAAAAAAAAAAAAAAGAAAAAAGATGCGTAAAAAAGAAAAGAAAAATTTAATTAAAACTCGTCCGGAAGATGATTCTTTGATTTCATCTCCTTCATCTGTTCATATTCCAAAAAAATATCAACAGAATCAGAGTAGGAATTTTAAATAATTTGAGTAAAAATTAATTAAAGAAATAAAACTGAAAAAAATTTATTAAAAACTCGTCCGGAAAATGATTCTTTGATTTCATCTCCTTCATCTGTTCATATTCCAAAAAAATATCAACAGAATCAGAGTAGGAATTTTAAATAATTTGAGTAAAAATTAATTAAAGAAATAAAACTGAAAAAAATTTATTAAAAACTCGTCCGGAAAATGATTTTTGATTTCATTTCATTCATCTGTTCGTATCCCCGAAAACATAATATCAAAATCAGAGTAGATACTCGAATTAATTTATAATTAAAGTTTAAAAAAATGAACAGAATTCACTGTAACTCTACTGAAAGATGGTTTTTTATTTTATTTTTTTATTTTATTCATCTGTTCGTATCTTTCGGGATAAATTCATTAATATTAACATAGATCTGAAAGTAACAACATATATACTTTTGTTTTAGTTCTGTCCAAAAAAAAACCACTCGCCGTAAATTCTTACCTTTTTAAAGGTCTTTCTTTTTAAAGATTTCATTTCTTTCGCTAGGTATAAGGTGAAACTAAAAAAAAAATGGTAAAATTTACCAATTGATACCTGAGTAGAACAAAAAACTTATGACTCCATTGAGATGAATGATTTTATCGATATTGAAGGACAATTAAAATGAATTGATTTTATTGTAAACTTTTTTTACTGATTTTTAAACATCAAGTATAAAAAAAAATTTTTATTTTGATAATTCTGTTATAGCAACTATAGCAGTAAAAACCTAAGTTGCCGTTGGTATCTTACATTTTTAAATGTTTTTTTTTTTTTTAATTTTATTTATCTCCAGGCTTTAAAAAAAAAAATGATATTTTAATAACTATTAATTTTTTATTTTTCAAACTATTTAATAACTAGGTATAAGGTGAAACTAAAAAAATTGGTAAAATTTACCAATTGATTCCTGACTAGAACAAACAACTTATGATCACCATCACATTTGAATGCGGCAAATGTCAATGACCAAGTTGAGGTAGTTGGTACACAGCGGATAAAACTGAAATGAAACTTGATAGTCAGACAAATTCATCTTGGAAAATAAACTGAGAACAATAAACCTTATCCGTGTTGGTGTATTGACTCAGAATTTATAAGTTCCAGTAATGATTTAAATGTATTTACTTGCCTGACAATTTGAATAATTCCATGAGACATTGATCACACTTAAACTACCTCAACTTGGTCATTGACATTTGCTGCAGCAAGTTAAGGTAGTTGGTATATAGCGGATAAAACTAAAATTAAACTTGATAGTCAGACAAATTCATCTTGGAAAATAAACTGAGAACAATAAACCTTATCCGTGTTGGTGTATTGACTCAGAATTTATAAATTCCAATGATGATTTAAATGTATTTACTTGCCTGACAATTTGAATAATTCCATGAGACATTGATCCCACTTAAACTACCCCAACTTGGTCATTGACATTTGCTGCAGCAAGTTAAGGTAGTTGGTATATAACGGATAAAACTAAAATTAAACTTGATAGTCAGACAAATTCATCTTGGAAAATAAACTGAGAACAATAAACCTTATCCGTGTTGGTGTATTGACTCAGAATTTATAAGTTCCTGTAATGATCTAAATGTATTTACTTGCCTGACAATTTGAATAATTCCATGAGACATTGATCACCATCACATTTGAATGCAGCAAATGTCAATGACCAAGTTGAGGTAGTTAGTACACAGCGGATAAAACTGAAATTAAACTTGATAGTCAGACAAATTCATCTTGGAAAATAAACTGAGAACAATAAACCTTATCCGTGTTGGTGTATTGACTCAGAATTTATAAGTTCCAGTGTTGATTTAAATGTATTTACTTGTCTGACAATTTGAATAACCCCATGAAACATTGATCACCATCACATTTGAATGCAGCAAATGTCAATGACCAAGTTGAGGTAGTTGGTACACAGCGGATAAAACTGAAATTAAACTTGATAGTCAGACAAATTCATCTTGGAAAATAAACTGAGAACAATAAACCTTATCCGTGTTGGTGTATTGACTCAGAATTTATAAGTTCCAGTGATGATTTAAATGTATTTACTTGCCTGACAATTTGAATAATTTCATGAGACATTGATCACATTTAAACTACCTTAACTTGGTCATGATAGTCAGACAAATTTATCTTGGAAAATAAACTGAGAACAATAAACCTTATCCGTGTTGGTGTATTGATTCAGAATTTATAAGTTCCAGTAATGATTTAAATGTATTTACTTGCCTGACAATTTGAATAATTCCATCAGACATTGATCACACTTAAACTACCTCAACTTGGTCATTGACATTTGCTGCAGCAAGTTAAGGTAGTTGGTATATAGCGGATAAAACTAAAATTAAACTTGATAGTCAGACAAATTCATCTTGGAAAATAAACTGAGAGCAGTAAACCTTATCCATGTTGGTGTATTGACTCAGAATTTATAAATTCCAGTGATGATTTAAATGTATTTACTTGTCTGACAATTTGAATAACCCCATGAGACATTGATCACCATTCACATTTAAACTACCTTAACTTGGTCATTGACATTTGTTGCAGCAATTTTCACTGGATAAATAAATCTCTACAGCACCAGCAGAAGGTTTCACAAGTTCAACTCACTCTAACTCATAGATGATTATCATAGGGAGACTTTAGATATTTTGTTTTGAAAAATTATATCCAAATATTTTTCTATAATTATTGATGGTTAACGGTCATAATATTTATTAATTAAATTATGTTAATAGTGAATTTAGCGTGATGCCGCTGTATATTTTATTATATCCTACTTTTTTAATTACTTAATTATTTCTAAATCATGTAATAAAATAATAATAATTATGACCGCTGTCTTTTGCTCAGCTGCTCGGGTCTCGGCGGCTCGGCCTCTTGCGTGCGCGCACCTCACCTGCGCAGCCTGCTCGCATGCCTTGCTGCAGGCTGCAAGAGTGAGACAGCGTTACGTAAGATCCGGTTTAAGCCACATGCAGCGCATGTAGAGAAACCGGATGCTCAGGGACTGGAAACGAAAAAATTTCTAAAGGAAATCACCGTTTCGAATTTTGAGACGGTCATAACTTCTTTACGCAGAAATTTTTCAGGATGATTTTTTTTTTAATCTTCTCAGGGGATCTTAGGCTACGCGTAGAATATATGGTCAAGGAAAAATAATCATCCTAATAGTGTTTTTTTCATGAACGACCTAACCTAAAACCGAATTTCAATGTATATAAAGCGTACGCTTTAACGGCAGTCGGTTAAAAAACCTACTCGCCGTCGAAGTGCTACCGCATTTTAGGATTCAGTTTTTTCTGGTTTCTACTTCTCTGGATTTTTTTAAATATAACGTATTGGGGTTAGTATTAACAAAATCACAAGAGATATTTTAAAATATAATAATTTTATTATTAACATTATTTTGAATAAAATAGAGTAGTATTTTGAATAAAATATATTAAATGAAATGTACATATAACTATATATACATATATATGTATAAACAAATTCTTTTTTTTTTTTTTTATTATTTGTAAATGCACCGTTTTGGTACTTCTAATTTCTCAATGCCATTCATTATCTGTATGAAATAATTGCACTTCAATCTGAGTAAATCATGTTGGGTCAGGGAATCCGCTTGAAAGCGATTGTATTTCGGTCTTGATATTCTTCTTTTTAGATGTAAAAATTTTCTCTGGTTTTCTCTTGATTTAGAAGTTTCGGTAACCTTAAGATTCTCCTCACACAACTAAAATGAAAAAAAAATAAACTTATTAAAAATGATTATTGAGCAAAGACCTTTTAGATCAAAGGTATATGTTTTCGAAGGTTTATTTATGATAGGTAAAAAAATTTAAAAGGTATCATACTTACTTCAAAGTAATCGCCTGCGATTATACCTTCAAGTCCCTTTTTGAATTGTAGTAAGAGTTGAATTGGTTTTACAGTCGCCAAAAAGCCATTTCTAAAATGAACGGGGTTGAATAGCTTAGTCAGATTTGACAGAATAATGCCTTTATTCTTCGTATACTCCTTACACTCGGACCGAGTGTTCAGAGTATTTTGGAGTGAATGGTCCAAAAGGTTTTTGAAAGAAACCGGCATGGTTGTTGCAGCGGACCCTTCCATTGCAATAACGGATATTGTTAGTTCCTCTTGAGCATTTACGAGTTTGAATAGATGTTTTATTGTTGCGCTTACGAAAACCCTGTCCAACAGTATCTTTAATAGCTCTACAGGGTAAAAGAATAACATTCCTGCCGTGACGTAGGGTGTCGTTAATATTTTCCCTAGTAATATAACATCTACACAGCCCTTGTTGATTGTTTTAATACGGGACATGTATTTTTGTATGTATGCCTCGGTACGCTGCAACTGTAAATGAAAGATTAAGTATTTACAAAAAAGACCTTTTTAAAATAGAACTTTTTGAAGTAGATCTCTATATAAAATGTATTTTACATAAATGTAGAAGTGATTTCTAAGAGACACGTCAGCAAGCTGCCTGTAAGATCTGATGCTACGGGGAGTCTCCGTATTGTAGGAACTGTCAGTCTTCACCCCAAAGTGCCGGTCGCTCTGGCGTGCCAGTGCCGCATTTAGATACTTTTTGATTTGCTGAGCAGCCTACGAATTAAAAAGGTTTATTAGTTAAAAAGGTATTTTAAAAAAAAGATCTATCAACAAAAGCTTATAGTTACCATAAATTTTAAGTCATTTTTCAGCTCTTCTTTTTCGGCGCTTGTAATATTTTTTCGCGCCTCTTCTGCGCGTTGCGTTTCCAATTTTTTTATCTCCAGCTGCTTCTCCTTTTCGTTCTCAATATCCTTTAAAACCATTTGCCGTAACCTTTCGGCATCCGCGGGTTCGACTATCATCATGGGCATGATCTTTTTTTTTAAGTCATAGTTTTGGTAGGCATTGTATACGTATGATTCGACAATGCTTTTGCCGAATTGTTTATTTTCTAGCTGCTCTTCATCGGTATATGCCTTTTCATATCCAAGGAAAGGTCTTTTGAGTATAAGACCTTTCAATTCTGCCACTTCTTTTGGTGTGTAATATTCTTTTTTTTTTAAATTTTCAATTGTAGCTTTTTCTCTTGTTTCTTCAATCTGATTAAAATTCTGAAGCTCTTCCTCCGGAAAACAACATTCTTTAAAAAAATCTCTTCTGCTAGATCGATCTTCACTTTTGGTTGTAACGGCAGCATCGGACGACTCCGGAACAGGAACAGAAGGAGGTTGAGGTTGAGGTTGAGGTGAAGGTGGAGGTGAAGGTGAAGGTGAAGGTGAAGGTGAAGGTGAAGGTGGAGGTGGAGGTGGAGGTGGTACTTAATGAACTTGAAAGCTATATTTTCATACCTTCGGATCGACGTTGGAATGTCCGAAATTATTAAGTTGCGAAGCTCAGCTTCATAGCTTTTCGTGTCTGATGTTAAAGTTTCGAGCTCGTCAACTAATGATAATGCTTCTGTTTTGGTCAAATTAAATTTGTCTCTAACAGCTTTAGCCGGACCGTCGAGGTCATTGGAATGAAATTTATCCAGAATACGCTCTTTAAATTCCTCTGTCAGAGTCTGAAACACAAAAAACAAACATAAAATATTTATAAAAAAAGAGTTTATTAAAAAAATATGAGATCAAAAAACCTTTTTGAAAAAAAGGCCTTTGCAAAATATAAAAAGGTTTCTTGAAAAAAGTTTTTTATATTGAAAGGTTCATTCATTCTTTCTTTACTCACGTTTGCTGCTGTTACTAGAGACCTCTTCGTTTTTTTACCCGGGTGTATTCCTTCCACGATTTTTAATTCTATATCAGATTCTTCCTTCATACTCGGCACAAAGTCTTCCGACTCGTAGCTGCTGTCCGAATCAAGATATGGTGAATCGTTCAGCTCTTGCAACGAATCCAACACATTGGGGTTCAACTTGAGCAATGTAGGTTCCTCAACCCGGCTCGAGGAAGAAGTTTTGCCTTCGTTATAAAGGTCTTTATCAAACCTTTCTTCGTTGTATGTCTCGAATTTGACATTTTCAGAGTCATATACAAGGTCTTCTGGAGGTATATCGAGATAAACAATCCCTTCAGGTGTTATCAACTTGGTGAGTGCACTCTTGATTTTGGTACCTTTATCAGCAGGGAGCTTTTGTTTTACTGTCCTTGTAGTAATCGTGGTTGTGGTCGTGGTCGTGGTCGTGGTCATTATATCGATCCAATTGAGGGCGGTTGTATCACAAATAGAACTACAGATGCCGGAATCACCACTCGAACTATTAATTCGACCACGTTCGCGTACGCCAGACTGAAAAAATAAGAAGTGAGTATTTGTTAAAAAGACCTTTTATGGAAAGGTTTAATCTTAAAAGCAATATGATAGAAAAGGTTTATTGAAATGGTTCTAACGTTGGGCAAAGTGTCCCGCTTGTCATCGGTTGTTCACTTGGGTACATTGGCTTGGCGTTGGTTGCGTGGCCTCAACCGATTAGATGCCTCCTCGCTTGCTAATGAACCACAGATGCCGGAATCACCACTCGAACTATTAATTCGATCGCGTTCGCGTACGCCGGAGTCGAAACTTGTAGCCTTCTCAAGGGACTGAAAAAAAAAATGAAGTGAGTATTTGTTAAAAAGACCTTTTATGAAAAGGTTTAGTCTTAAAAGCAATATAATGGAAAAGGTTTATTGAAATGGTTCTAACGTTGGGCAAAGTGTCCCGCTTGTCATCGGTTGTTCACTTGGGTACATTGGCTTGGCGTTGGTTGCGTGGCCTCAACCGATTTAATGTCTCCTCGCTTGCTAACGAAATTTTTTTTTTGATTTTTTCCGCTTTCGCGGCAGCCGTCGCTGCTTCGGCTTTCTCCGTTATCTCCAAGCATTCCAACAATTTTTGTAGCTGTTCTGGCTAAAATATTTAAAAAAATTGATTTTAATATGACAATAATTATTATTAATAAATTTATAAAAATTGTTATTAATGTTGACTTACGTTCTCAATATATTTTTGGGGACAGGCCTTTTTGCATTGGAACTGAATTGACCGAGATAAACTATTCAGAACGGGTGTCACTTGATTCAAGATGAGCTGAAAAAGATGGCAATGAAAAAAGTCAATAGAGGCATTTTAAAGACCTTTTTAATTCAAGACCTTTTTTGTTTAAGACCTTTTTAAATTTGGTTTTTGAGCTTTCGAAAACTTTCGATGGGCAAGTGGTAATTCAAGACCATTTTTGTTTAAGACCTTTTTAAATTTGTTTTTTGAGCTTTCGAAAACTTTCGATGGGCAAGTGGGCACACGACAAATGAACATATTTTGAGGCTACGAATGAACAAGTTTTTAGAATCAATGGAAGTTACCTTTTCGTTATTTGCATTGACGAGAGTGTTGTATTCTGGTACATCGTTCAGGATGCAATTTCTAACTAAATTAATCCTCTTTTGGCCGTCCATAAGCATTAATTCAGAGAAATCCGGACAAATATTTTGTATAAACTTGAATGCACCCTTGTGTACGACTGGCCTAGCGCTTGTGATTTTCTTTTGTCGTTCCTTAAGCAACAAATGATATTTTGAACCAGCCCTAGATTTGCGAGCTCTCCACATTATTCTAATGTATCTATTAACAAAACAATAAAACTGCAAGCGACACCACAAACTATCTACTTAACACGTTCTTTAATTAAGCTGCAAGCGCAATCACGGTCGCCGGTATCACTTCCTTTGTTAGCGATTTGCGCGCGGTTTTGGAATAACGTGCGCATGCGCGCCGCTACTACCGGCGGCGGCAGCGCCACTTGTACCGGTGTGCCGCGCACGTGCATTGTTTCGCCAGCAATGGGCAGTATGCCTTCGACCGTGGACGTGTTCAGACGCGACGGCTTTTGTTTTCCGTGATAACTTGCTTTTGTTTCAAGTCAAAATGGCTCCCAGTGACCACAGTGTTAAAAAAAAAGGACTCAAGGGGAAAGATGTTTCAATGATGAAAATGAATCCTAAAAGAAGCTATATACAAGAGGAAGGGTGCGTAAATTACGATCTGGATTACTTCGACAAACACCCTTTGGTGCTGTTCGAGGGGAAGAGCACGGCGAAAAAGAAAAAAGAGAGGCTGATGAAACTTGACGAGAAACTATTTGACCCCTCTGTAACTACCATGGACCGATTCAGGTACGAGAATCACCTGTTTGATCCTATAAAAATGCATAAGGTAGTGGGCATTATGTTCCGTGACGATGATTCTCGTGAAAACAAGCACGTCCCCTTCGCACAATTCGTTCTGGAACACGGAGGATTAAAAAAAAAGCTGGATTTTCCGATGTGGTTACTCAGCACCAAGCTCGCAACGATCAGTTACGCTTTTGAGTGAGTACATTTTTTTTTTTTTTTTTTTTTTTCAAAGTCCACGCGCATTGCTTTGGTCTCTCGGTCGATTTTTTTCAAAGTCCACGCGCATTGCTTTGGACCTTAAAACCATTTTTTTTAAAGTCCACGCGCATTGCTTTGGACTTTAGGTCCATTTCTTTCAAAGTCCCGCTCGGTAGGCTCGGGATCCTTACGCATAACCTTTTGGAGCTCGACTCGCTCCATACGCATAACCTTTTGGAGATTGGCTCGCTCCTTACGCATAACCTTTTGGAGCCCGACTCGCTCCTAACGCATAACCTTTTAGATCATTTTTTTTTTTTTTCAAAAACCACGCGCATTGCTTTGGACTTCAGGTCCATTTCTTTCAAAGTCCCGCTCGGTTGGCTCGGGATCCTTACGCATAACCTTTTGGAGCTCGACTCGCTCCTTACGCATAACCTTTTGGAGCCCGACTCGCTCCTAACGCATAACCTTTTGGAGCCCGACTCGCTCCTAACGCATAACCTTTTAGATCATTTTTTTTTTTTTTCAAAAACCACGCGCATTGCTTTGGACTTCAGGTCCATTTCTTTCAAAGTCCCGCTCGGTTGGCTCGGGATCCTTACGCATAACCTTTTGGAGCTCGACTCGCTCCTTACGCATAACCTTTTAGGTCTCGACTCGCTCCTTACGCATAACCTTTTGGGGCTCGGCACGCTCCTTGCGCATAACCTTTTGGGTCTCGACTCCGTCCTTACGCATAACCTTTTGGAGATTGGCTCGCTCCTTACGCATAACCTTTTGGAGCCCGAGTAGCTCCTTACGCAAAACCTTTTGGAGCTCGACTAGCTCCTTACGCATAACCTTTTGGAGCTCGACAAGCTCCCTACGCATAACCTTTTGGATCCCGACTCGCTCCTTACGCATAACCTTTTGGAGCCCGACTCGCTCCTTTCACATAACCTTTTGGAGCCCGGCTCGCTTCTTACGCATAACCTTTTGGGTCATTATTTTTTTATTTTCAAAGGTTACGCGCATTGCATTGGACTTAAGGTCCATTTCTTTCAAAGTCCACGTGCATTGCTTTGGACTTTAGGTCTATTTCTTTCAAAGTCCCGCTCGGTTGGCTCGGGATCCTTAAGCATAACCTTTTGGAGCTTGACTCGCTCCTTACGCATAACCTTTTGGGTCATTTTTTTTTTTTTTTTTTTTTTCTTCAAAGTCCACGCGCATTGCTTTGAAATTCGATCGATTTTTTTCAAAGTCCACGCGCATTGCTTTTGTCTCTCGGTCGATTTTTTTCAGAGTCCACGCGCATTGCTTTGGACTTTAGGTCCATTTCTTTTTAAGCCCACGCGCATTGCTTTGGACTTAAGGTCCATTTTTTTCAAAGTCTCACTCGGTCGGCTCGGGATCCTTACTCATAACCTTTTTCATACCTCCGGGACGAAAACACCAAATTCCCTCCCCGGATCGGAGCGGGACTTTGGGTTTTCCTCCCGTCGTAATGAAAAAAACATTACACATGACGCAGTAAAAGTATTAGCCAACCCCTAGCAAACCTTTGACACCCTCGCCTTCGGCTCGGGCGTCAATTTGGGTTTGCTAGGGCTGGCCAATACTTTTCCAGCGCCCGGTGTGTAATATACTATTGGAGCTCAACTCGCTCCTTACGCATAACTTTTTGGAGCCCAACTCACTCCTTACGCATAACCTTTTGGGTCTCGACTCGCTCCTAACGCATAACCTTTCGGGTCTCGACTCACTCCTTACGCATGACCTTTTGGTGCTCGACTCGCACCTTAAGCATAACCCTTTAGAGATTGGCTCGCTCCTTACGCATAACCTTTTGGGGCTCGACTCGCTCCTTACGCATAACCTTTTGGAGCTCGACTAGCTCCTTACGCATAACCTTTTTGAGCTCGACTAGCTCCTTACGCATAACCTTTTTGAGCTCGACTAGCTCCTTACGCATAACCTTTTGAAGCTCGACTCGCTTCTGACGCATAACCTTTTGAAGCTCGACTCGCTTCTGACGCATAACCTTTTGGGTCTCGACTCGCTTCTGACGCATAACCTTTTGGAGCTCAACTCACTCCTTACGCATAACCTTTTGGAGCCCGTCTCGCTCCTTGCGCATAACCTTTTGGGTCATTTTTTTTTATTTTTAGAGTCCACGCGCATTGCTTTGGACTTTAGGTCCATTTCTTTCAAAGTCCCGCTTGGTTGGCTCGGGATCCTTACGCATATCCTTTTGGAGCTTGACTCGCTCCTTACGCATAACTTTTTGGAGCCCGACTAACTCCTTACGCATAACCTTTTGGGTAATGTTTTTTATTTTCAAAGTCCACGCGCATTGCTTTGGACTTTAGGTCCATTTCTTTCAAAGTCCCGCTCGGTCGGCTCGAGATCCTTACTCATAACCTTTTTCATACCTCCGGGACGAAAACACCAAATTCCCTCCCCGGATCAGAGCGGGACTTTGGGTTTTCCTCCCGTCGTAATGAAAAAAACATTACACATGACGCAGTAAAAGTATTAGCCAACCCCTAGCAAACCTTTGACACCCTCGCCTTCGGCTCGGGCGTCAATTTGGGTTTGCTAGGGCTGGCCAATACTTTTCCAGCGCCCGGTGTGTAATATACTATTGGAGCTCAACTCGCTCCTTACGCATAACTTTTTGGAGCCCAACTCACTCCTTACGCATAACCTTTTGGGTCTCGACTCGCTCCTAACGCATAACCTTTCGGGTCTCGACTCACTCCTTACGCATGACCTTTTGGTGCTCGACTCGCACCTTAAGCATAACCCTTTAGAGATTGGCTCGCTCCTTACGCATAACCTTTTGGGGCTCGACTCGCTCCTTACGCATAACCTTTTGGAGCTCGACTAGCTCCTTACGCATAACCTTTTTGAGCTCGACTAGCTCCTTACGCATAACCTTTTTGAGCTCGACTAGCTCCTTACGCATAACCTTTTGAAGCTCGACTCGCTTCTGACGCATAACCTTTTGAAGCTCGACTCGCTTCTGACGCTTAACCTTTTGGGTCTCGACTCGCTCCTGACGCATAACCTTTTGAAGCTCGACTCGCTTCTGACGCATAAGCTTTTGGAGCCCGACTCGCTTTTTACGCATAACCTTTTGGTCTTTTTTTTTTTTTTTTCGATCAATCCCAAAGTATAATTTTACTTTCGACGCGTCGTCTCTCACTGATAAAATTACGAAACGTTACAAAAGAAAAAGTTACAGCAAACGTTTGAGTCATTGATAAGAAAAATAAAAAAAGTCAGCCGGCATATGTGCGCTCGGATATATACCAGGTAAACACTTGCGCCGTATTAGAGAACGATATAAGAAAGAAAGAAAGAAGGAAGGAAGGAAGGAAGGAAGGAAGGGAGGGAGGGAGGTAGGAAGGAAGGACATAAAAATTTTACGACGAACTTTTCAAAAGAGCATGATGTATGGTTAGAACAAAACTGTAAAAAATTTAATTAAAACCGGTTTTCGTTTTCTTTAGAAAAAAATAAAATAAGAGAAAATAAAGTTTGTTGATTAAAAAGAAAAATTTCTATTTGAATTAAATAATCAAGTGAGAATATACGTTCAGAGCTCAGTCATTTTTGTAGTAATTAAAGGACAGTTTGTAATTTATTCTTTATTTTATTATCATCATCATTATTATTATTATTTTTTTTTTTTTTTTTTTTAATTTTATCAATGAAATAAATTTAAATGAGCGATACTTGAAATAATTAAGTTGAAAATGTAATTCAGATCTCGTAAGAAAGCTTTCCAAGTGTACGAAAAAGGGGAAATTATATTTATATTGTCAAAAGAAAGACAGAAATCAAGTTTCGAGTTATATCGAAAATGTGACGTCTCGAGTTCATTGAGAAATAGCGTCGAAAAGTTGAAAAAATGATAGCTCGTCGATAAATTAACTCACAGAAGTTGCTTTTAAACTTGAAAGGTAATTTTTTATGTGTTTGAAAAGCAGCCATAAATTTTGTCCAGCCTATTTAAAGATTTAATAAAATGATTGATCCAACCAAAATTTAGACGTAGTGATGGTTTTGTTGGCAAAAGAAAGCTCATGTTGCGTGGAGAAAGCAGCCACGAATTTTACGGACGAATTATTTAAGTTAAAATAAATTAAGAGTCAAGAGTCAAATTTGAAAAAATAAATAAATAAATAAATAAATAAATAAAAATAGAGCCATCGAAGGAATGTACAAGTGTGAGACAATGAAAGTCGGCATAACTCGGTTGAAAAATAAAGTTGCGGAGATGGTTTTCGTGGCGAATGAAAGCTCTTTTCTTGTAGAAAAAGCAGCCACGAGATTTGTAAGTCGATTTTTAAAATTTAATGAGCTTACTGCAAAGAGCAAAATGAAAATTATGGTTAAAAATGGTAGTTATTTTATGAAAAAATTGAAATAAAGCTATCTCGGTTTGAAATTAAGTGGCGAAGATGGTTTTCGTGGCAAAAGAAAGCTACTTCTTTTTAAAGAGAAAGCAGCCATGAAATTTATAATTCGATTGTTACAATTTAGTAAGCTCACTTACAAGAGCAAAATGAAAATAACTATGAAAATGGTAGTTATTTTATGAAAAATGGAAATTAAGCTTGCTCGGTTGAAAATAAAGTTAAAGGGATGATTTTGTCGGCAAAATAAAGCTCTTTTAGTGTAGATAAAGCAGCCATAAAATTTATAGGTCGATTGTTAAAATTTAATGAGCTCACTGCCAAGAGCAAAATGAAATATATGGTTAAAAATGATAGTTATTTTATGATAAAATGGGAAACAAGGTAGTTGGGTTGAAAAATAAGTTGGATAGATGATTTTGGTGGCAAAAGAGCGTTTTTTCTTTTAAAAAAAGCAGCAATAAATTTTACATATGAATTATTTGAGTTGAAATAAATTTATAGTAGGGAGTAAAGAATTGAAAAAAAAAAAGTAGGCCATCGATGGATTGTAAAGGGGTGAGATATTGTAATTCGCTTATCTTGGTTGAAAATTAAGTCAAAGAGATGATTTTTGTGGCAAAAGAAACCTCTTTTAGTGTGGAAAAAGCAGTAATGAAACTTATAAGTCAATTTTTAAAATTAAATAAGCTTACTTCAAGGAGCAAAATGAAAAATATGGTTAAAACTGATAGTTATTTTATGAAAAAATGAAAATCAAGGTAACTGAGTGAAAAAATAAGTTGGAAAGATGATTTTGAAGGCAAAAGAAAGCTCTTTTCTTTTAGAAAAAGAAGCGATAAATTTAACATATGAATTATTAAATTTGAAATAAATTTAGAGTTGAGAGTAAGATATTAAAAAAAAAAAGAGGAGGCCATCGATGGAATGCGAAGGGTTGAGATATTGTAATAAGCATATCTATATTGTAAATTAAGTTAAAGAGATGATTTTGACGGCAAAAGAAAGCTCTTTTCTTTTAGAAAAAGCAGCCATAAAATTTATAACTCGATTGTTAAAATTTTATAAGCTCACTTCAAAGAGCAAAATGAAAATTATGGTTGAGATTATTTGTTACTTTATGAAAAATTAAAATCTAGATAGCTAAATTGAGAATCAAGTTGGGGATTTGGTTTTGGTGGCAAAAGAAAGCTCTTTACCTGTAGAAAGCGATTAATTTTACAGATGAATTATTTGAGTTGAAATAAATTTAGAGTAGAGAGTAAAGAATTGAAAAAAAAAAAGTAGGCCATCGATGGAATGTAAAGGGGTGAGATATTGTAATTAGCTTATCTCGGTTAAAAATTAAGTTACAGAGATGGTTTTTGTAGTAAAAGAAAGCTCTTTTAGAGTGGAAAAAGCAGTAATAAATTTTATAAGTCGATTTTTAAAATTTAATAAGCTCACTGCAAAGAGCAAAATGAAAATTATGGTTAAAAAAGTTAGTTATTTTATGATAAAATTGAAATCTAGCTGGCTCGATTGAGAATACAGTTGGAGAGATGATTTTGGTGGCAAAAGAAAGCTCTTTACCTGTAGAAAGCGATTAATTTTACATATGAATTATTTGAGTTGAATTAAATTTAGAGTTGAGAGTAAAGAATTGAAAAAAAAAAAAAAATAGTAGGCCATCGATGGAATGTAAAGGGGTGAGATATTGTAATAAGCTTATCTCGTTTGAAAATCAAGTTGGAGAGATGGTTTTGGTGGCAAAAGAAAGTTCTTTTGGTGTTAAAAAAGCAGCAATAAATTTCATAGGTCGAGTGTTGAAATTTAATAATGTCACCGCAAAGAGCAAAATGAAAATTTTGATGAAAATGGTAGTTGTTTTATGTAAAATGGAAATAAAGCTAACTCGGTTGAAAATTTAATTGGAGAGATGATTTAGGTGACAAAGGTAAGCTCTTTCGGTGTAGAAAAAAGAAGCAATAAATTTTATAGGTCGATTGTTGAAATTTAACAATGTCACCGCAAAGATCAAAATGAAAATTTTTATGAAAATAGTAATTACTTTATGAAAACTCGATATCGAGCTATCTAGGTTGAAAATTAAGTTGCAGAGATGGTTTTGGTGGTAAAGAAAAGCTTTTGTTGTGTAGAAAAAGCAGCCATGAATTGAACTGATTAATTTTTAAAGTTAAAATAAATTTAGAGTTTAGAGTTAAATTAAAAAAATAAAATAAAATAAAATAAAATAAAATAAAGCCATCGAAGGAATGTAAAAGTGTCAGACAAGGAAAATCAGCATAGCTGTTGAGAATTTTGATCGATTTATTAATATTTATGGAAAATGAAAGCTTTTTTAATGTAAAAAAACCAGCAATGAAATTTTATAAATCGATCTTTATAATTGTAACACCATCACACGCCAGAATAAAATGAAAATTATGAAAAAAAAAAAAAAAAGTAACGACTATACTAATAATAACAGTAATAATAATAATAATAATAATAATAATAATAATAATAATAATAATAATAATAATAATAATAATAATGATAATAATAATAATATTTATTATTCAGTCTGTTTCGATTTTTATTTTTTTTTTAAATAAAAAATGATACGAAGCTTTCGAATCTCGTGCGCTGTCACGTTGAATTAAAGAGACCTGTAAGGGCATGCGCGTTGTTCAATTCGCTACAACTCACGAAGACTTTTACCTATTGCGCAATGATTCATTATCAGTTTACTCGCGGACAAAATAACATCAACGTTCTCGATACGTTTTATTTTTGTTTCGATTGTGTTTATTTTTTAAACTTGAAAGTAATCTCGATACGTTTTTCAGTTTTTTAATGTACTAGTGAATAAAAATAAGTTCAAATAAAAAGTTAAGGGGTAAAACCTTTGAAAAACTGTGACGAGTGTCCTTTGTCGTATGCATTTTGTTAATACTCTTAAAAGAAGGAATAATCCTAAAGTGCGGTAGCACTTTGACGGCGAGTAGGTTTTTTTAACCGACTGCCGTTAAAGCGTACGCTTTATATACATTGAAATTCGGTTTTAGGTTAGGTCGTTCATGAAAAAAAACACTATTAGGATGATTATTTTTCCTTGACCATATATTCTACGCATAGTCTAAGATCCCCTGAGAAGATTAAAAAAAAAATCATCCTGAAAAATTTCTGCGTAAAGAAGTTATGACCGTCTCAAAATTCGAAACGGTGATTTCCTTTAGAAATTTTTTCGTTTCCAGTCCCTGAGCATCCGGTTTCTCTACATGCGCTGCATGTGGCTTAAACCGGATCTTACGTAACGCTGTCTCACTCTTGCAGCCTGCAGCAAGGCATGCGAGCAGGCTGCGCAGGTGAGGTGCGCGCACGCAAGAGGCCGAGCCGCCGAGACCCGAGCAGCTGAGCAAAAGACAGCGGTCATAATTATTATTATTTTATTACATGATTTAGAAATAATTAAGTAATTAAAAAAGTAGGATATAATAAAATATACAGCGGCATCACGCTAAATTCACTATTAACATAATTTAATTAATAAATATTATGACCGTTAACCATCAATAATTATAGAAAAATATTTGGCTATAATTTTTCAAAACAAAATATCTAAAGTCTCCCTATGATAATCATCTATGAGTTAGAGTGAGTTGAACTTGTGAAACCTTCTGCTGGTGCTGTAGAGATTTATTTATCCAGTGAAAATTGCTGCAACAAATGTCAATGACCAAGTTGAGGTAGTTTAAATGTGAATGGTGATCAATGTCTCATGGGGTTATTCAAATTGTCAGACAAGTAAATACATTTAAATCATCATTGGAATTTATAAATTCTGAGTCAATACACCAACATGGATAAGGTTTACTGCTCTCAGTTTATTTTCCAAGATGAATTTGTCTGACTATCAAGTTTAATTTTAGTTTTATCCGCTATATACCAACTACCTTAACTTGCTGCAGCAAATGTCAATGACCAAGTTGAGGTAGTTTAAGTGTGATCAATGTCTCATGGAATTATTCAAATTGTCAGGCAAGTAAATACATTTAAATCATTACTGGAACTTATAAATTCTGAATCAATACACCAACACGGATAAGGTTTATTGTTCTCAGTTTATTTTCCAAGATAAATTTGTCTGACTATCATGACCAAGTTAAGGTAGTTTAAATGTGATCAATGTCTCATGAAATTATTCAAATTGTCAGACAAGTAAATACATTTAAATCATCACTGAAATTTATAAATTCTGAATCAATACACCAACATGGATAAGGTTTATTGTTCTCAGTTTATTTTCCAAGATGAATTTGTCTGACTATCAAGTTTAATTTTAGTTTTATCCGCTATATACCAACTACCTTAACTTGCTGCAGCAAATGTCAATGACCAAGTTGAGGTAGTTTAAGTGTGATCAATGTCTCATGGAACTATTCAAATTGTCAGGCAAGTAAATACATTTAAATCATCACTGGAACTTATAAATTCTGAGTCAATACACCAACACGGATAAGGTTTATTGTTCTCAGTTTATTTTCCAAGATGAATTTGTCTGACTATCAAGTTTCATTTCAGTTTTATCCGCTGTGTACCAACTACCTCAACTTGGTCATTGACATTTGCTGCATTCAAATGTGATGGTGATCAATGTTTCATGGGGTTATTCAAATTGTCAGACAAGTAAATACATTTAAATCATCACTGGAACTTATAAATTCTGAGTCAATACACCAACACGGATAAGGTTTATTGTTCTCAGTTTATTTTCCAAGATGAATTTGTCTGACTATCAAGTTTAATTTCAGTTTTATCCGCTGTGTACCAACTACCTCAACTTGGTCATTGACATTTGCTGCATTCAAATGTGATGGTGATCAATGTTTCATGGGGTTATTCAAATTGTCAGACAAGTAAATACATTTAAATCATCACTGGAACTTATAAATTCTGAGTCAATACACCAACACGAATAAGGTTTATTGTTCTCAGTTTATTTTCCAAGATGAATTTGTCTGACTATCAAGTTTAATTTCAGTTTTATCCGCTGTGTACTAACTACCTCAACTTGGTCATTGACATTTGCTGCATTCAAATGTGATGGTGATCAATGTCTCATGGAATTATTCAAATTGTCAGGCAAGTAAATACATTTAGATCATTACTGGAACTTATAAATTCTGAGTCAATACACCAACACGGATAAGGTTTATTGTTCTCAGTTTATTTTCCAAGATGAATTTGTCTGACTATCAAGTTTAATTTTAGTTTTATCCGCTATATACCAACTACCTTAACTTGCTGCAGCAAATGTCAATGACCAAGTTGGGGTAGTTTAAGTGGGATCAATGTCTCATGGAATTATTCAAATTGTCAGGCAAGTAAATACATTTAGATCATTACTGGAACTTATAAATTCTGAGTCAATACACCAACACGGATAAGGTTTATTGTTCTCAGTTTATTTTCCAAGATGAATTTGTCTGACTATCAAGTTTAATTTTAGTTTTATCCGCTATATACCAACTACCTTAACTTGCTGCAGCAAATGTCAATGACCAAGTTGAGGTAGTTTAAGTGTGATCAATGTCTCATGGAATTATTCAAATTGTCAGGCAAGTAAATACATTTAAATCATTACTGGAACTTATAAATTCTAAGTCAATACACCAACACGGATAAGGTTTATTGTTCTCAGTTTATTTTCCAAGATGAATTTGTCTGACTATCAAGTTTCATTTCAGTTTTATCCGCTGTGTACCAACTACCTCAACTTGGTCATTGACATTTGCCGCATTCAAATGTGATGGTGATCATAAGTTGTTTGTTCTAGTCAGGAATCAATTGGTAAATTTTACCAATTTTTTTAGTTTCACCTTATACCTAGTTATTAAATAGTTTGAAAAATAAAAAATAAATAGTTATTAAAATATCATTTTTTTTTTAAAGCCTGGAGATAAATAAAATTAAAAAAAAAAAAAAACATTTAAAAATGTAAGATACCAACGGCAACTTAGGTTTTTACTGCTATAGTTGCTATAACAGAATTATCAAAATAAAAATTTTTTTTTATACTTGATGTTTAAAAATCAGTAAAAAAAGTTTACAATAAAATCAATTCATTTTAATTGTCCTTCAATATCGATAAAATCATTCATCTCAATGGAGTCATAAGTTTTTTATTCTACTCAGGTATCAATTGGTAAATTTTACCATTTTTTTTTTAGTTTCACCTTATACCTAGCGAAAGAAATGAAATCTTTAAAAAGAAAGACCTTTAAAAAGGTAAGAATTTACGGCGAGTGGTTTTTTTTTGGACAGAACTAAAACAAAAGTATATATGTTGTTACTTTCAGATCTATGTTAATATTAATGAATTTATCCCGAAAGATACGAACAGATGAATAAAATAAAAAAATAAAATAAAAAACCATCTTTCAGTAGAGTTACAGTGAATTCTGTTCATTTTTTTAAACTTTAATTATAAATTAATTCGAGTATCTACTCTGATTTTGATATTATGTTTTCGGGGATACGAACAGATGAATGAAATGAAATCAAAAATCATTTTCCGGACAAGTTTTTAATAAATTTTTTTCAGTTTTATTTCTTTAATTAATTTTTACTCAAATTATTTAAAATTCCTACTCTGATTCTGTTGATATTTTTTTGGAATATGAACAGATGAAGGAGATGAAATCAAAGAATCATTTTCCGGACGAGTTTTTAATAAATTTTTTTCAGTTTTATTTCTTTAATTAATTTTTACTCAAATTATTTAAAATTCCTACTCTGATTCTGTTGATATTTTTTTGGAATATGAACAGATGAAGGAGATGAAATCAAAGAATCATCTTCCGGACGAGTTTTAATTAAATTTTTCTTTTCTTTTTTACGCATCTTTTTTCTTTTTTTTTTTTTTAACTTGAATTCAATTTTTTTTTAGTAAAAGTTTACTATCAATTTATTCAATTTAGGTGTCGTTCAATATCGTTAAAATCATTCGGACTCGACGGAGCCGCAGATTTATTAATTAGAATAATATTACTTTTCAAAGAATCAATTAAAAAAAAAAGCTCTTAGATTTTTAAGTCTTTTTATTTTTAGTTACCCTAATACAGTTTCTGCTTTTCGGTGATGCATGAATATCTTTGGTCGACTGTTAATCGTTAATCTGCGGCTCCGTCGAGTTCGAATGATTTTAACGATATTGAACGACACCTAAATTGAATAAATTGATAGTAAACTTTTACTAAAAAAAAATTGAATTCAAGTTAAAAAAAAAAAAAAAGAAAAAAGATGCGTAAAAAAGAAAAGAAAAATTTACTTAAAACTCGTCCGGAAGATGATTCTTTGATTTCATCTCCTTCATCTGTTCATATTCCAAAAAAATATCAACAGAATCAGAGTAGGAATTTTAAATAATTTGAGTAAAAATTAATTAAAGAAATAAAACTGAAAAAAATTTATTAAAAACTCGTCCGGAAAATGATTTTTGATTTCATTTCATTCATCTGTTCGTATCCCCGAAAACATAATATCAAAATCAGAGTAGATACTCGAATTAATTTATAATTAAAGTTTAAAAAAATGAACAGAATTCACTGTAACTCTACTGAAAGATGGTTTTTTATTTTATTTTTTTATTTTATTCATCTGTTCGTATCTTTCGGGATAAATTCATTAATATTAACATAGATCTGAAAGTAACAACATATATACTTTTGTTTTAGTTCTGTCCAAAAAAAAACCACTCGCCGTAAATTCTTACCTTTTTAAAGGTCTTACAATTGACATCGGCATCACAAGAACCAAGACCAGATTTTGCTAGAGCAAGTGTCTTAATTTGTAAGGTGAGTGTTTAAAAAATTATTTTTCCCAATGTAACATAACCTCTTGTCGATAATAAGATTGTACTTGGTCATTAAAAGCAATGGTTATTATTTAAAATAAAGTGATTGCAAGCTTCAGCGAGATAAATTTGTTAAAACTTCAAAAAGTATTAACTTGCTTCGTTAATTAAAGTGAATGTAAAAAAAAAAAAAAAAAAAAAAAAAAATGATTCATTTTTGTAATGTAGTTTTATTTGATATTTTGTTTAAAAATATAAGGAAAGGTTTTTAATTTAAAAAGTTTAAGTGTTTATTATTATTATTATTATTAACTTATATCTTTTTTTATCGCTCATCTAACTTGAAAAAGTAACGAAAGCAAATACGGTCGGCTTTGAAATTGACTAGCGCACCGTCTATGATGATATAGAATAGTAGCGAGAGTGAGCACGAGTTTCCCATGTTGCTTTGTTTTTCAGATAATAAAGAAATAGCAATGTCAAAAGTGAAATAGTACAAGTGTATTAAGAGTCGAATAAGTGAATTTTATTTATCTTATTAAATTATTTATGTTGAAAATTTTGCAAAA